>CAWUFW010016316.1:0-316179 GCA_963921515.1 Calotriton arnoldi
ACCTGCTAGTACTGAATGAATGGTGGTATGGGGATAGGAGGGACCCCGCATATGCAGTGGAGCGAAGGTGCATGGGGGAGTCTACCCTCCATACCATATTGTACTCTGCGCCCCTGCGCAATTCTCTACCGCCGCCCACGAGGGTGGTATTCCAGGTGTGGAAACAGTCCCTCCGTAAGATGGGGTGGTGGGACAAGCTGACCGAGGAGACCTCACAGTGGCATAATGGTAGACTGCCACAGCTGGCTGCTCTACCCGGATTTCGCGGGTGGGACAACGTAGGAATCTCTACATTAGGAGATGTGATGCGAGGCTCTGCCCTGAAATCCTTCCAAGACCTCTAGCAAGAGTATCAGATGCCAAAAACTCAATTTTATAAATACCTCCAATTTCGACACGCCATTTATCCTAGCATTTCAGGGATAGAGGCTCTCCCGAATTTAGTCCTATTGAAGCCAAAGTGTTTATGGGCGATCTACAGGACCATAAAATCTAAAAAATGTATCAGTCCCTGGTGACAAATGGCTCTACTACATTAGTCAAACTTAGAGAAGCATGGGTGGGTGATCTTGGCCCCATAGATGGAGATGATTGGATGGATGCACTGGTCTCCCCTCGGGAGGCAGCGATAGCAACGCGGCTGCGTCTTATCCAATTTAAATACCTACACCGGATTTACTATACCAGGCTAAGGTTGTGGAGGGCGGGTCTAGTGTCATCCCAGATATGCCTACGGTGTGGTCGAGAGGAGGGATCCCTCATACATACGATTTGGCATTGCACAGCACTCACGAGATTCTGGCGAGGGGTTCTGGCTCGTCTTGCAGAGGTGTTGGGTTGGGAGCTCCCCTCCTCACCAAGATTGGTAATCCTACATATCATGGAGGGTATTGGGGGGAATATGTATAAAAGGCACCTGTTACTGTTGGGGCTGACATTGGCTAAAAGGGATATTGCAAGGTTGTGGAAGGCATCGGCCCCACCTTTTCTTTCAGCAAGGAAGAATGGACTTGACTTTTGTATGGGATTGGAGATTCCAATATTTAAGGCCAGGGTTGCCCGCAAAAGCATCCCAAGATCTGGAAAAGATGGGCAGATTACCGGGGACTATACCTGGACCCAGTGCCCCCAGCGGATGTTTCCGTATCAGGATTGTCATGCCGGCTTATAGGGTGAGGGACCAACAACATAGTGATGGAATTCATTCGTTGGGGTGGGCGATGTGGTGGCAAACAAGACGCAGTAGTGGAATAGTGCAACAGGGGGGTTCATTACGTTCATGTTGTCTTGTTTTACATAACTATAATTATGATAATGTATAAACGTATTGTCAATGACAATACTTTGCAATGTATAATATGGCAGTTGTTTCCTGTGTTAAGGAGCTCTGCATTGTGCTCGACTTTTGACACAATAAAATTTGTTTATAAAAAAAAATGTGGTGTCGTGATTCCGCCAGAGACCAGAGTCATCTGATCTCCACCTCTCCCATATACCCACCCCAGCCCTGGAGTGATGCATCCGTCACTACAGTCAGCTCTGGTTGCGGAAAGGAGAGGGGTCTGCCACTGACCCAATCACAGTTCATTAGTCACCAATGCAGGTCTTTTGCAGTTTCCTCTGAGATCTGGACCATGTCGGAGATAATCTCCTGATGCCGCCCACAGAAACTTCAGTTCCCCCTGCAGAGCCCTCCTAGGCCAATGGGCATGTGTTAATAGCAGGATGCAGGAGACCATGAGGCGGAGTAGCCTCAGAGTCAGTCTCACCGAATTCCAGGACAGAGGCTGAGACATCGTCATCAGTGTGAATATCGCAGCTCGGGAGGATTTGCACAAAACTGCACTGTGTCCAGAACAGCCCCAATGAAAGGGAACGTCTGAGAGGGAGTCAGGTGTGACTTTGGCGCATTGATAGTGGCGCAGCGCAATTTAGGCTCCACCCATCTACGTCACAATTCTGCAATCATATACTCCCATTTGACATTATATTCACTGTGTGCCTTAACTTCATTAAAGTGTGTGAAGCATTTAAACATATTAATGGGATGCAATCGCAGCAGGGATTAGAGATTTATACACGTATACACCAATTGTCATTTGAAACATTTAAATATGTATTCTTTTACTCACATTTACTCCTCAAGTTACACATGTGTATGTATAACCATGTTTTCAAAGTGCATATGAAATGCTTGGTTGAAAGTAGCCCAACTACAGGCCTCAAAAGAAATGCGTTTTGCCTTGCCAGCATATTCTCTTTCTTTGCGGGTGTATTATCATGATTTTCGTTAGTTAGAGAAAGGCTAATTGTATTAGACTGCTGATAGTGCATCCTGGAGGGAAGAACTCGGCAGTGAACGTGGAGAATTAATGGTCAAAAAAGGCCTTCTGTTCATCTTGTACCAGGATGGAGAGATGATAAAGGCTGAGAACTACAGTCCAAGTACCAATGCGATGGGAAACTGAAGGGATGTTGCACATGGACTCATGTAACGGTTGGTTCCTGGTGATGTGAAAGGAGATAAGGGCGTTTCTGAATCTCCTGTATACACCTCTCTGCTTGCCTTCTTCTTGCAAGTTTGAAGCTTTATGCTAAACCTTATTTCCTTTTTCCAAGACTTCTACTCAAGTCTGATCATGCAGACACTTCTATGCTCCGTAAATAGACACCCTTGGTAGATGATCCTATATTTGACTTGTGTTTAGAAGAGAGAAGGGACGTTTCTTTAAGAACACCTATTTGCTTTATTTATTGTTGTGGCTATCACAATTTTGTATCTCACCTAGTTGCGACTCAACCTACTGAAATTTCAGCTCATCTCCTGTATTGCTGTACTTATTGAACTTATTTTCAAGTTTGCTTATACACTAGATTGATTAAAATCTTACTCAAACCCTTTAACTATATTTGGCGATTCCTGGTCCTTATTGTGAAGTCCCATTGGCTTCACAAGTTACAAATTTATTGTTGAGGTCTTCTACCTTTCATTGCTTCACGGCAACCAACAAAGGTACAACAAAGGTCCATACAATTTGACGACTTGACTAAGATTGCATTGTAAGCCTAGGCCCAACACTCTTTCAGTAGTGAACCCCAGCAAATGCAAAAGGTTTGCGGTAGTCTGGAGGTGGGAGACGACTACCTGTGGCGAGCCCGCCTTCATCAACTAGTCGTCGAGGTAGTGGAAGACTGGAATCCCTAACCTCAGAAGGGGAGCTGCAACCACCACCATCAGTTTCGTGAACATCTGAGGGGCTCTAATAAGGCAAAGGGGGGAGCATGGCAAACAAAGTGCCCTTGGCCGACCATGAACTGCAGGCAATGCCTGTGGGCAAGTAGGACGGTGATGTGAAATTATGCGTCCTGTAAGTCCTGCAATACCATCCAGTCCTCCTTGGTCGCAGGCAGGACTTACGAGAGCATCTTGAATTTCTCCTTTTTCAGGAAGATATTGAGAAAGCGCAGGTCTAGAATAGGCCTCCGGCCTTCTTGGGAACCAGAAAGTAGTGGGAATAGCAACCACGACCTGCTTCTAAAATCGGGCACCTTCTCTATAACTCACTTGGCAAAAAGAACTAACACTTCCTGACAGAGCAAGGAGAGGTGGTCCGCAGTCAGCTAGTCAGAAGTAGGTGGCATTCTCAAAAGGGAGAGAGTAGCCCCTTTGGATGAGCAGCAAAACCCAACAGTCGTCTGTTCTTGACTTCCAGTGGTGCAGGTGATGGCGGATCCTGCCCCCCACTGGATGCCCATAATGGTTTGAGGGCAAACTAAAGGGGTTTAGAGCCTGCAGCACCTTGGTGCGCCAGGGAAAGGCCCAAGTACCTGGCTGTATCCCTGCTATCCTTGAAGCGCTCCAGCGTTGAGTCCGCCTTCTCTCCGAACAAAAGGGAGCCATCAAAGGGCATGTCCATGAGCGAAGCTTGGACATCCCCTTAAAAGTCAGTGGTTCTCAACCAGGCATGGTGCCAAGGGTCACCAATGATTAAATCATTCTGCCCAGCGATCCTGTCATGTCCAGCCCACATCTTATGGTGAACTTGGCTACATCCCTACTGTCAGCAATTGCTTGAGCGAGTATTAGTCAAGCCTTCTTCAAGACAATGGGTAGCACTTGCACCACAGAGTCCCAGATCGTTTGGTAGTATTGGCCCAAGAGGCAAGCGGTGTTCATCGACCACAATGCCAGGCTGGCAGAAGAGAACATCCTCTTTCCGAAGGTTCCAGACGTTTGGATTCCCTATTCAGTGGAGTGGCAGGGAATGCGCCGGGGGACTTTGGAGGTGGAGGTTTGGACCACCAAGCTATCCAATAGTGGGTTGCTGGGTAGGAAACTGGGGTCCCCTGGGGATGGGCAATGGCAGCGGGCAGTTGTCCCATGCATAGGATCCCCTCTGCAGGGCTTAGACCAGGCGCCGGGTAGTATGTCGTTAAGGGCTTCACTGAATGAGAGTAATGGTTCAGTGGGGGCAACTGCAGCTGAAGCACCTCCGTTAAGACATTTGTCTTGACTGCCACTGAGGGTAGCGTAAGGTCCAGGTACTCAGCCGCTCTTCGCACCACCATTGCAAATGAGGCACCCTCCTCCGTAGCCACAGTAGGGGGGAAGAGACCAGACCAGTGTCTGGGGAGGTATCCAGTCCACTGGCATCCGGCAGATCCTCATACTAGTTGTCCTCGGGATCTTCTAATGTCTAGTATCAATAGGGGTCCGCAGACCCCTCCCAATCATCACCCAATCCAGGCTTTATTATATTAAAAAAGCACTTGCTCCTATATGGGAATATTTCCCCCTGATAGGTGCCGGAGTTGGACGATGCCGTCCGCTCCGTGTCAGAGTTAGGAATGATGCTAGGGGCGGCGCCACCGATGATGGCGCCTGGGCCTTCAGCACTGGAGCGGGCACCGGGTAAAGTAGAGGCTGCATGGCCAGCGCTGCTATGAATCAATGAATGGATCCTTGGGGCCCGACAGGAGCGGAGGGTGAACCCGCCAGTGGAAGACCAGTAGGGGCCCCTCCCGGACCTGTGGGCGCTCCAGAGGCGGCAGGCTGCCAAAAAATAAGTGCATGACCTTGTAAACTTCCTTAAGTTGGACTGTGGTTGCTCCGGCTTCTAGAAATTCAGGGAGGCGCGAAGACAGCCCAGGCACAGGTTCCACCACAGAGCTAGGCCTCAAGTGTCTGAAGACTTGCATGGCAAAATCAAAGAGCTCTTTTCTTTTTTTGTGACTTACTCGATGACTTGGAGCAGGACGACGATCGCTGGATACGACTTAGCGAACAATCCCAAGACCACCTTTGCGACGGAAACCTGGAGTGTCGGGGGGCGGGGTCGATAGATGTCGGGCAGCGAGGAGCTTGAGGAAGCGCTCTCTCAGCGCTCTAGGGTGCATGTCTTGGCATTGTGGTCTCCCTCAGACACCAGAGACAGGCCAAATGCAGGTCTGTAATCGTCATCTGTCAATGAACGGTGCCACATAGCTTAAAACGTGCCTTTTTGGTGAACATCCTGCACACCAGGACACAAAGTCTTAAAAGACCTCGACAAATATCGAAAAAAGGTCAGTCAAAAAGTGACTGGGGGTAGGCCTTTTCCAGATCTGCGCAGATTGATACAGAAAATAAAGAACTGACGTTGGCGCACTGGGGTGGCACCTATATAGGGACAACGCGGGTCACTTCCAGCTTGGACAACGCAGACTATGCTATGCAGAGCCGAACAACGCCACCTACCGGCGCTGGGGTACTGTTCACCAAACAATTTTCAGATTCAGTCTGACGCCAGGGGAGCATTCTAAGGTAAGGAATCTGCAGTATCAGATTGTCAATTTCTTTTTACTCAACATCTCTAATGGCCTATACAATGCCGAAAATCCTTTTGCTCCACAAATGACATTTTCCCTTTTAAATTTTTTTTTTTTTTTTTAGCTAATTTCAGGTTTGGAGGTGAAGAACACCAATGTTTAGAGCATTTAAGACCTCTTTCTCTCTTTAAACATGCAACTTTTGTCAGAATGTCTACCTTCCAAATGCAGGCTTTTCACTTGAAAGCATCATTGCTGGTCACTAGCCCACCCAACATTTCCACATTATCTTTTTTGCACAAAATGCAAGTCATTTGATCCGCTTACTTTATGGTTCCATCTACCTCATGTCAATCCCTTTCATTGCCAGAAAACATACATGGTTCACCTTTCTGCAGTAGTGCAAAGGAATGAGAACATTTAATTCGGATAGTACATTAATTTGTTACAGAACACATTCACTTTACACGTTTACAATTTGAGACCGAGGGAAATGAAGCGATATGCTTCAGATCACACAATTTTACATCGGATGTTGAAGCCTGGATCAGAGAACATCTGTTAAAACAAGTATCCTTCAAGGAAGGGAACTCTATACAGGGCCGATTCCTGTTTTAACTCGCTTGCTGTCCAGTGTTCCTGAATAAAAGACCCCAACAACAATTCAATGCTATTTTCTTAATGCCATTTAGCCAAGTCAACCTTTCAACTACGTTCCCTCCTCAAGGTTATTCAACTTGTTGACGATTCTGTCTTTCGTATAGAATGATATCAAAGGATTTACTATGAAAGATATTGTATTGTAATTGCATTTATATAGCGCTTACTACCCCATACGAGGTGTTGCGGCGCTTTTTCGGCGAGTAGTACGCTACTCCAGAACCCATAAAGGATTAGTGGTGAATCAGTATAGTGAAATATGAAAGTAATTTGAGCGGTGGATATGTTAGTCAGTTATTTGGATTTAGAAGGATAGTGGAGGGATAGAAGAGGGAAACAGTTTGCATTTATATAGCACTTGCTATCCCTGATGAGGTGTTGAAACGCTTTTTCGGCGAGTAGCAGGTTACCCCGGAACCCATAAAGGATTAGTGGTGAATTAGTATAGTGAAATATGAAAGTAATTTGAACAGTGGACATGTTAGTCTGTTATTTGGATTGAAAAGGAATAGTGGAGGGATAGAAGAGGGAAGGGTCTAGAATCTTTTTTTGGGGGAGTTCATAGCAGTAGGAGTGGGTTTGGGATGAGTGAGGTGGAGGGGGACGAGCCAGAGGTAAGGGTTTAGAAAGGCTTGTGTGGAAGATCTGAATAGTAAAAGAGGTAGGAGATGATGCAAGGAGGGAAGAGTCTAAAAAGGATTATTTTGGGGATCATAGTAGTGATATGGTGTTTGGGATGAATGAGAGTGGAGGTAGGGGATATATTGATAGAGGTATAGGGTGAGAAATAAGGTAGTGCATTGGAAATAGTAGGAGAATGAGGTTTGAGAGGAGTCAGTGTTGGGGTAGCAGATATATTTAGAGCGGTATAGGGTGATACATAGGATAGTGCATTGGATATGCTGAATTAGAAGAAAAGTAATAAATATATAAATAAGTACATGGAAGGTATATATATATATATATATATATACACATGCATAAGGAAGGTACTATATGTAGATTAAAGATGCATTTAATAAACTCCGGCTTTCAGGTGCTGTTGTATTTTAAATTAATTTATTTTGTTTTTATTTTTTGTAATTCAATAGTGAAGCAGTTGTAGATAGTTATGATAAAAGATTTACTTATTTATGCAGTCACTTATATACAAGTTAAAAACAGAATAATGTAAGTAATATGTACATTTGTTAAGCAGAACTAACGAATATCTATATTTTTAAAAACAATTATTATACACGTTTATACAAAGCAATACACACATGTAGGTACATATTTATAGTCTAAATAAATGCTCATATACAGAGGGATCTGCTGTATATTTCTGTTTGCGTATGGTGGTTATGTGGGGAAGAGTCAATTCTGGAGTAGTTTTCTGAAGAGAAGGTGTTTATCCTTGGATCTTATGTTGGTGGGGTAAAAAGTTCCATAGTTTGGCTGCTTGAACAGAGAAGGATGTGCCACCCATGTTTTTTTTCTTGTATGTTGAGATTTTGAGGCGAGGTGCCACTCTAGAGCGGAAGCTCCTTTGTTGAATGCATTTGGGGATTTTATCCCCGATCAAGAGCGGCCCTGTTCCTTGTATCGCTTTGTGGGTGATAAAAAGCAGCTTGAATGTGGATCATTTGCCAACCGGTAACCAATGCAGGGCTTCCAAGGCAGGGGAGATGTGGACGTGCGGCTTTATATGCAAGAGAAGCCTGACAGCCTAGTTCTGAAACCATTGTAGTCTTTTCATAGTCAATAAAGGTGATCCGTGGCAGGGGTTACTGGCGTAATCAAGTTTGGACACAACAAGAGAGATGGTAGCCTGGACCTTGAGTGGGAATCCCAGATGGGGAAAGATTTGTTGCAGACTTTTTATAGTAACAAAGCTTGATCTTGCTAGTTTGTCCACTTGGGCATTCATTAATAGCTTGGAGTCCATGGTCATTCCGAGGTTTCTTACTTCCAGTGATACTTTATGCCAGATCATCAGGTGGCGAGCTGGTCATAATTTTTCCAATTGCCACACATGAGTATTTCTGTTTTGGAAGCATTCAATTTGAGATGGCTCCACGTCATTCATTGATCCACGGCTCTGAGCCGACTGAAAAATGGTGAGTTTCCAATGTCTTTGGGCATTGTGGTTGAAGGAGTATTTGCTTGTCATCTGCAGAGTTATAGCACGTGAGGTGAAATTTATAGATCAGTGCCGGTAATGACTTCATGTAGATGTTGAAAAGCATGGGTGAGATGAGAGAGCCTTGAGGGGCCCCTGCTTTTGTGAAGTACGGTTTGGACGAGAAAGGGGGGGTATGGATGACATTAGTTCTGTTGCGAAGGTAGGATGTGATCCAGTCAAGAGCAGTCCCCGCTATGCCGGCTTCGTAGAGTCTTTGTATCAGAGAGTCATGGTCAACTGTGTCAAAGGCAGCCGAGAGGTCCAAGAGAAGTAGTGCAGCAACCCCGTTGCGGTCAACTGTTTTTCTTAAGGTCATCCTAAATGGCAACAAGGGCAGATTCTGTCTCTCTTCCTGGACGGAATGCCGTTTTGGAAGATGAAAGTATGGCAATATCTTCAATGAATTGTGAAAACTGGGCGAATGCTGCTCTTTCTATCAGTTTTCCCAGGAAAGGTCCATTTGTAATCGGTCTGTAGTAGTCAGGGTTCAGCAGGTCAAGGTTTGTTTTCTTCAGTAATGGGCATATGTAGGACTTTTTTAATTGTTCTGGAAATATTCCCGTAGTTAGAGAATTGTTGATGATTCTTTGTACTGGTGTGGCAGCAGAGGTTGTTAGAAGAATTGTCTTGAAGGTTTGTGGTGGACAGGGCTCAGAAGGTCTGCCAGTAGGCCTGTTTGCTTTGACCAGGTCCATAAATGTCTTGTGTGAAATTTGTTGGAAGGAACGGAGAGGCTAGGTTAGAGTATTCTTGGATTGTTGTTTTGGAAAAGGGTTGGTGCTGGTGCTTTGTCTTTGTTTTAAATAGGAGTCCAATGTGTCTGCTTTGGCCGTGTAATGATTTGCCAGTTTGTCTGTGAGACCTTGAGTAACGGGATGAGCTCCTTCTAGGCAAGTTGGTTTACGAAATTCAGTTTGAATTTTATAGAATTCTTTATTTGCACATTTAGCATGACGAATTCTGTCTGAATAGTACTTTTTTTAATGTGTCTAGCTGGACATGAGCAAACCTTGCAGCTATAGCCACTGTAACTCACTTTTAGTTATTCATGTATTTTTCCTGTTTAGAGAATTCTATTAGGTTTCGTCAGTGATGATATGCTGGGGTATACATATGAGACTCTAGCATGCTCTAATTTTTAAGTATAGTCTAAAAGTGCAACTAAATGCAAATGGATAATGTTACTTACCCAGTAAGCATCTGTTCTTGGCATGTAGAGCTGTAGATTCACATGCTTTGCATACTCTTGCCATCTAGTGTTGGGTCTGAATGTTTGCAAGTTGTTTTTTGTAGAAGAAGCCTTTCCGAGTCACGCGGTAAGGTGACTCCTCCTTTCGGTGATAGTGCGCATGGTCATCGACTCCATTGTTAGATTGTTTTCCCGCAAGAGGGTGAGAATGGAGTAAGTAAGTGTAGTATAGAGATGTCCATGCGTATAAATGTATAATGAACTGCAACAACTACAGGTACCCGGGGAGGCGGGTGGGCGCATGCAAGTCTACAGCTCTACATGCAAAGAACAGATGCTTACTGGGTAAGTAACCTTATCTGTTCGAGGGATGCGTGCTGTAGATACACATGCTTTGCATAGACTAGAAAGCAGTATACTCCCAAAGCGGTGACTAACCTGTAGATGTTGCAGTTGTTTGAAATAGTGTTTTAAGTACTGCTTGGCCTACATTAGCTTGTTGACATGCTAACACATCATCATAAACAAAGGGGGGAGGTAGAGGCGAAGAGAGCGGAGAGCTAACACATCTACACAGTAGTGTTTGGTAAATGTGTGTGGTGTAGACCATGTAGCTGCTTTACATATGTCAGCTAGAGGAATGTTACCTAAAAAAGCCACAGAAGCCCCTTCTTTGCGAGTGGAATGCGCTCTAGGGGGTATGGATAAAGTTCTTTTAGCTTTAGCGTAGCATGTTCGAATGCATTTAACGATCCATCTTGCAATACTAGATTTAGAGATGGGATTGCCTTTATGAAGTAGATCAAATGCAACAAACCGTTGTTTTGCGAAAGTCTTTTGTTCTATCTATGCAGTACAATAAAGCTCTTTTAACGTCAAGCGTGTGAAGAGCGCATTCTGCTACAGAATCAGGTTGAGGAAAAAAGACCGGTAACTCGACAGATTGGTTTATATGAAAAGCAGGAACCACTTTGGGAAGGAATTTAGGGTTGGTGCTTAGAACTACTCTTTCTTTGTCTAGCTGAAAGAAGGGTTCTTCTAGGGTTAATGCCTGTAGCTCACCAACTCTCCTCGGTGAAGTGATCGCAATGAGGAAAGCAACCTTCCATGAGAGAAATTGCAAGGGGCACTTGTGCAATGGTTCAAAAGGTGGACCCATGAGTCTTGTGAGAACAATGCTGAGATTCCAAACTGGGGCAGGAGGAATTCTTGGTGGTATTATTCTTTTCAACCCTTCCATGAAAGCTTTGATTACTGGAACTCTGAATAGTGACAGATGTTTCCTGTTCTGCAAATAAGCAGCTACCACTGCAATGTGCAAACAGCACAAGTTACTAACTTGTGTAACGATATATCTGTAAGAGACAGTAGTTAGTGACAGATTCCTTACCTTAGAATATCCCCAGGCGTCAGGCTGGATCCAGAAAGTTTTTGCGTAGCAGAACCCTTGCGCGTCGGAAGGCGGCGTCGTGCGGCTCCGCGTCCGTCGTCGGCGTCGTGATCGCCGGGATGACGTCGCGGGCAGTACTTAGACGCCGCCCCTGCGCGCTGACGTCAGTTCTGTACACGACTTTCCGCACCAGGAACGCAGAGCCATGCAAGAAGCTGACATAGGTGTCTGAAAAATACTAGGGCCCTGAAAGGGATGTCCTTAACCCTAGAAATCAGTTCACAGAACGGGGAGGATGGGTGGGCGGTAAGGAATCTGTCACTAACTACTGTCTCTTACAGATATATCGTTACACAAGTTAGTAACTTGTGCATCTGAAAGAGACACGTTAGTGACAGATTCCTTACCTTAGAATAGATACCCCAGCAATACCAACCCCGGTGGTGGGTCTGCGAACAAAGATCAGACAAGGAAGTCCTGGAGGACAGAACGGCCAAAGAAGCCGTCCCTCCGGACCTGACTGTCAAGGCAGTAATGTTTTGTAAACGTGTGCAGCGAGGCCCACGTAGCTGCCTGACAGATAACCGGCAGCGGAACACCGCGGCCCAAGGCCGTGGTAGCAGCCGTTGCCCTGGTGGAATGGGCACGCAGCCCAACAGGAGGCTCCTTCTTAGCCAAAGAATAGCAGGTCTTGATGCACAAGGTAACCCAGCGGGAGATGGTTCGTTTGTGCACCGCCCGACCTTTTTGGCGCCCACGTAGCCAACAAAGAGCTGGTCATCCACCCGGAAGTGTTTTGTGCGGTCGATATAGAAGGAGAGCGCACGTTTTGGGTCCAGACGGTGGAGCCTCTCTTCCTCTCTGGAAGGATGCGGAGGCGGAAAGAAGGTAGGCAAAGTGATGGTCTGCCCAATGTGGAAGGCAGTATCCACCTTTGGCAAGAAGGACGGACGCGTCCGAAGAACAACCTTGTCTGGATGAACAGACAGAAAGGGAGGTTTGCAAGATAGAGCCTGGAGCTCACTCACCCGCCGAGCGGAGGTGATG
Source organism: Calotriton arnoldi (assembly GCA_963921515.1). Taxonomy (NCBI): domain Eukaryota; kingdom Metazoa; phylum Chordata; class Amphibia; order Caudata; family Salamandridae; genus Calotriton; species Calotriton arnoldi. The sequence continues at coordinate 12,259 of CAWUFW010016316.1, forward strand.
GCTACCAGAAAGGCTGTCTTTAGAGTCAGAAGACGAAGAGGACAGTTATGCAGAGGCTCAAAGGGAGCGCACATGAGAAAGGTAAGAACCAAGTTAAAGTCCCACTGAGGCATCACAAATGGAACAGGAGGAAAGAGGTGTGTAATGCCTTTTAAGAATCTGTTAACAACAGGGGACTTGAAAAGGGAGGGCTGATCAGGGAGCCTGAGGAAGGCCGAGATAGCACAGAGATAACCCTTGATGGTACCCAGGGCAGAACCCTGTTGGGCCAGAGAAAGAAGTAACAGAAGGACCTCAGAAAGAGGGACAGAAAGGGGGTTCACAGCCTTTGCTGTGCACCATGCCACAAATTTGTTCCACCTGCAGGCGTATACCACCTTAGTGGAGGGACGCCTGGCTGCCAGAATCACATCACAAACTTCGGGAGGCAAGTCGAAAGGAATCAACTGCCGCCGCTCAATCTCCACGCAAGCAGGTGTAGACTGGACAGGTTCGGGTGGAGGACCGTCCCCTGCTGCTGCGACAGAAGATCCTCCCGAAGAGGCAGACGGATCGGGGGATCTACGCTCATACTGAGTAGCTCGGGATACCAAACTCTTCGAGCCCAGTCCGGAGCCACAAGAATGACTTGGGCCCGGTCGTGCCGAATCTTCTTCAACACTCTGGGTAGAAGTGGTATAGGCGGAAAGGCGTACAATAGACCGCAACTCCACTCGTGACGAAAAGCGTCGCCGAGCGAGTGCCGCCTTGGAAATTCCAACGCGCAGAACTGATGACATTGCGCGTTCTCTTCGGTGGCGAATAGATCTAACCAAGGCTCTCCCCACTGTAGAAAGAGTCCTTGCGCCACTTCCGAGTGAAGACGCCATTCGTGATCCATCATGCACCTGCGGCTGAGTTTGTCCGCCCTGGCGTTCAGGGAACCTGCCAGGTGTTGAACCATCAGGAACATGCCCTGATGTTCCAGCCATGTCCAGAGGCGCAGAGCCTCCTGACAAAGGGTCCACGACCCCACCCCGCCCTGTTTGTTGCAGTACCACATGGCGGTGGTGTTGTCGGTGAACACCTGCACTACCTTCCCTTTGACAGAGGGAAGGAATGCCTTGAGTGCAAGTCGGATCGCCCGGAGCTCCAGAAGGTTGATATGGAGCCGGGACTCCGCCAGAGACCAGAGGCCTCTGATCTCCGCCTCTCCCATGTGACCGCCCCATCCCAGAAGGGACGCGTCCGTCACAACTGTGTGCTCTGGCTGGGGAAGGGAGAGGGATCTGCCCATGACCCATTGCTGGTTCGAGAGCCACCACTGCAACTGTTTTGCAGTCCCCTCCGAGATCTGGACGTGATCGGACAGGTTGCCCTGGTGCTGCGCCCACTGGAACTTCAGGTCCCACTGCAGAGCCCGCATATGCCATCTGGCATGATTGACCAGCAGGAGGCCATGAGGCCCAGCAGCCTCAGGGTCATCCGTACCGAAACCCAGGATAAAGGCTGAAAGATCGGAATCATAGCCTGAATATCCCGGACTCGCCGTTCGGGAGGATAGGCCCGAAACTGCGTCATGTCCAGAACTGCTCCGATGAAAAGGAGCTGTGGAGAAGGAATCAGATGCGACTTCGGCACATTGATGGAGAACCCCAGCGAGTGCAGGAGTTCGGCCGTAGTCTGGAGGTGGGAGACGACTGCCTGGGACGAGCCCGCCTTCAGCAGCCAGTCGTCGAGGTAGGGGAAGACTGAAACCCCTGCCCGGCGCAGATGAGCCTCGACCACCGCCATCACTTTCGTGAACACCCGAGGGGCACTGGTAAGGCCAAAGGGGAGCACGGTGAACTGAAAATGCTCGAGGCCTACCGTGAACCGAAGGTAACGCCGGTGGGCCGGCAGGACGGGGATGTGGAAATAGGCGTCCTGCAAGTCCAACGCTACCAACCAGTCTCCGGGGTCGAGGGCAGTCAAGACCTGAGCTAGGGTGAGCATCTTGAACTTCTCCTTCCGGAGGAAGCGATTGACGTTCCGGAGGTCCAAGATAGGACGCATGTCCTCCTTGTCCTTTTGGGCACCAGAAAGTAGTGGGAGTAGCAACCACGCCCTACTTCTGGGGTCGGAACATGCTCGATGGCCCTCTTGGCCAAGAGGGCCGTGACTTCCTTCTGTAGAAGCACCAAGTGATCCCCTGACATGCGGTGGAATTGAGGTGGCATGGCTGGGGGGTGGTCTCGAAGGGGAGGGAGTAGCCCCTTCGGACAATGTCCAAGACCCACCTGTCCGAGGTGATGGGACGCCAGTGGTGAAGGTGATGGCGGACCCTGCCCTCGACTGGCGTGCTGTGCACCTGAAAGGAGGGACTAGGAGGGCTTGGAGGCCGCGGACGGGTTGGAGGTGGTGGCCTGACCCGCACGCTGGTTGCCCGAACCGCCACGGCGGTATCCACATCCTCGGCCACGCGAAGACGCCTGCTGCGCGGGCCGGTGGCTGGGCTGCTGACGTGACTGGGCGCCCCTTCCGTGGCCACGATAGGGGCAAAAAGCAGAAGTTAGCGGAGGGCGTGTAGCAGAAAGGCCCAGGGACTTGGCAGTAGCCCGTGAGTCCTTAAAGCGCTCCAACGCATGGTCTGCTTTGGACCCAAAAAGACCGACTCCATCAAAGGGCATGTCCATGAGAGAATTCTGGACATCCCCTGAAAAACCAGTGGTTCTCAGCCAGGCGTGGCGACGCAGCGCCACCGTCGTTGCAATAGACCTGCCCAGCGAGTCGGGGCGGTATCAAGGCCACATCGAATTGTGTATTTGGCCGCATCCCTTCCTTCCGCAATGGCGCGGGAAAGCAGTGTCTGGACCTCCTCAGAACACTGGGGCAAAACATTCGCCACCGAATCCCACAAGGAGTGGGTATATCGGCCCAAAAGGCAAGCGGTGTTGATGGACCGCAAGCCTGCACTGGAGGAAGAAAAACCCTTCTTCCCAAATTGATCCAGGCGTTTGGATTCCCTATCCGGAGGGGCGGTAGGGAAGGCGGTTTGGGAAGCGGAGGCTTGGACAACCAAGCTCTCAGGAGTGGGGTGGACAGAGAGAAATAGGGGGTCGCCCGGAGCTGGGCGATGGCGTCGGGACACGTTCCTATCCACAGGAGCCCCTGTGTTGGGCTTGGACCAGGCGCCCAAAAGAACGTCAGTGAGGGCATCGTTAAACGGCAGCACAGTCTCCGTAGAGGAGGCTGCCGGCTGAAGCACCTCTGTCAAGAGATTAGTCTTGGCCGCCACAGTAGGGAGTTGGAGATGTAAGGCTCCAGCCGCCCTACGCAACACCGTTGCAAAATTGGCTCCCTCCTCCGTAGCCACGGGAGGAGACAGCATGCCAGTGTCAGGGGAAGTATCTAGACCACTGGCGTCCTCTAGACCCTCTGTCCAGTCCTCATCAAACTGACACTGTTGTGCCAGAGGGTCATCAGACCCCTCCCAGTCCTCCTGGTCCTCCTCTGGTTCAAAATAAGGAGGAGGAGGGACATTTGGGATCCAAGGTCCCATCGGCGCCGGAACCGGCGTCGAGCGACGTCGGCCCGGTTCCATGTCCGGAAGGAACTGGGGGACGACGCCGCCCGGAGCCCCAGGCGGCGTCGTGAACGGCACCGGAGACATCGGCGCCGGTGGAGGTGTCGTTAGGTCGACCGGCGTCGATGGGGGTTGCGGAGCCGGGATCGAGGCCGGAGCCGGGATCGAGGCTGGAGGCAAGGGCGACGCCGGGGCCGGAGCCGTCGGCGACGCCGGAGCAACCCCATCAGGGTCCGCGGGGCCCGAAGGCGCACCGGAGGGACTCTGAGGCCCGAAGAGGCGGGCCATGGCCGACAGGAATACCTGTATTTGGGCCGGATCCGCCCCCGAACCCGGGAAGGACGGGTATTGCGGAGGCGACTCCACAGGCATGTCCGGGGCCGCGGGACGGTGCCGGGAGGGGCCTCAGCCTAGTCGCGAGACCGGCGAGGCGAAGTCCTAGAGAGACGATGCTTTTTGGACTTTTTGTGTTTTGACTTACCGGACGAAGAAGACTTCGACGCCGACGACCGGTGAGGACTCCGTGACCGACCCCTTGACCTCTCACGCGACCGGGGCTTGCGCGGAGCCGAATGCCAGGCCTCGAGGAGCTTTCGAGACCGCTCTCGCAAAGCTTTCGGGTTGAGGGCCCGGCAGTCGGAACACGACTCCGTGTCGTGGCCTCGGCCGAGGCAGAAGAGACACTCCCAATGCGGGTCTGTGATGGACATCATCCGAGCACAGGCGCCGCAACGTTTAAAGCCGGGCATCCCTACGACACCTTGAAGTCGATTCGAGAAACAGTGAAAAATTCACCCAAAAAGTTAGTCAAAAAATGACTAGGGCACCGCTCTTCCCGGATCTGCGCTTGCTGGCGCGGAAAAAGAAGAACTGACGTCAGCGCGCAGGGGCGGCGTCTAAGTACTGCCCGCGACGTCATCCCGGCGATCACGACGCTGACGACGGACGCGGAGCCGCACGACGCCGCCTACCGACGCGCAAGGGTACTGCTACGCAAAAACTTTCCGGATCCAGCCTGACGCCTGGGGATATTCTAAGGTAAGGAATCTGTCACTAACGTGTCTCTTTCAGATAATAGATGTATATGCTAGTCCAGTTTGCTATAAGTGTAATGGGTAACAGATAATGTTTTGTATAGAAGCATCTAAAGGATTGATTTTATTGTTAGTGCAGTATACAACAAATCTTTTCCACTTTGCTGCACAACAAGCTCTGGTGGTAGGCCTTCTTGCATCTTTTAGAATATTCATACAGTCTGGTGGTAAATTTAAATAACCAAACTCTATGACTTCAGGAGCTATATCGCTAAGTTCAGTTCTTTGGGATTCGGATGCCTGATTTCTCCATGGTTCTGTGTGAGGAGACTGGAGGTGAGGTGTAGCTTTTGATGTGGAACTAGTGACAGCTCTAACAGGGTGGTGTACCATGGCTGACGGGCCCATGTAGGATCTACTAGAATCAGTGTGAGGGATGTTTGCCTGAGCTTCCGAACCAGACACAGAATGAGCGGGAGAGGCGGAAAAGCGTAGGCAAATATCCCTGACCAGTTCATCCATAGGACATTACCCTTTGAGAGCGGGTGTGGGAACCTGGAGCCAAAGCTTGAGCATTTTGCGTTTTCTGCTGTGCCAATCAAGTCTATTTGTGGGAATCCCCATTGTTGAAAGTACGGAAAGAGAACTTGGGGATGAAGTTCCCACTCGTGAATTTGCTCTCTCCTTCTGCTGAGAAGGTCAGTAATTTGGTTGTTTACTCCTGGGAGGTGTTCTGCAAGAAGATAAATCTTGTGATGGATCGCCCAATTCCAAATGGCTTGATCGAGTCTTGACAGTTGAAGAGTGTGTGTCCCACCCCTGCTTTTGCACATAATACATTGCTGTCATGTTGTCTGTTCGGACTAGGACAGTTTTTCCTATGAGGTGAGTTTGAAAAGCTTTCAGCGCTAGAAAAACTGCTAGAAGCTCTAGATAGTTGATGTTTTTGTGTTTGTTGCTCCACAGGCCTTGTATTGTGTAATCTTGGAGATGAGCACCCCAACCTGTCAGAGATGCGTCTGCTGTGAGCACGATCTGTGGAATAGGGTCGATAAAAGGCCGTCCTTTTGATAGGTTTTGCAGGTTCCACCACTACAGAGAGCGATGGGTACAGCCGTCTACCAACACTAGATCGGTTAATTGACCCTGCGACTGATTCCACTGACGTGCCAAGCACTCTTGTAGGGGACCCATGTGAAGTCTTGCATGGGGTACAATTGCGATGCAAGACGCCATCATTCCCAGCAGTTGCATGAACACACTGACTGGTAAGGCTTGGTTGGACTGAAACTGTAGTATCATAGCCTGAATATTGTGAATTCTGGCTACATTGGGAGAGGCTAGAGCTTTGACTGTGTCTAAAGTGGCTCCTAGGTAAGACTGCATCCATGACGGATGCAGGTGAGATATTTGTGCATTGATCGTGAAGCCCAGTTGATGAAGTAGGTCTATTGTGATCTGTGTGTGTTGTAGACAGTTTTGGTAAGTGCTTGCTTTGATGAGCCAGTCGTCTAGATAGGGGAAGATGTGAATATGCTGACTTCTGACATGAGCCGCGACTACTGCCAGACATTTGGTAAATACTCTGGGCGCTGTAGTCACTCCAAAGGGAAGTACTTTGAACTGGTAATGCTTGCCTGCTATCACAAATCTGAGGTATTTGCGATGAGCCGGATGAATTGGAACAGGAAAATATGCGTCTTTTAAGTCTAGAGTAGACATAAAATCTGCCTTTTGTAAAAGTGGAAGCACCTGTTAAAGGGTCACCATGTGAAAGTGTTCCAACAGTATATAATGGTTTAACTCTCTGAGATCCAGAATAGGTCTTAGGGAACCGTCCTTTTTGGGAATTAGAAAATACAGAGAGTAAACCCCCTGAGCCCCGGTACTGTGTTGGAACCGGCTCTATAGCTCCTTTCAGTAAGAGAGATTGCACTTCCTGTTCAAGCAATTGTAGGCGTTCTAGAGACAATTTGTGAGATCGAGTTGGACTGTTTGGAGGATTGCTGGTAAGCTCCAGGCAATAACCATGTTGGATAATTCCAATTTTTATTTTTATTTTTTATTTTTATTTGAAGAGTTTTATATAGCGCTGGCTAGACCCGGAGGTATCAGAGCGCTTTACATGAGTGGCGTATGAAAAACAGTTTTACATAATTACATCAGGTTACCAGAGCATAGAATAACACAGAAAACAAGTCCCATGGAGCATAGAAGGGATTCGTAGAGGAAGCAAGCTCGGGGACACAGGGCAGTGGCATTGCGGCATTCACGTTGCTGCTTTGTCAGGGGAACACGTCTCATGTGTCCCAGCAGCTGTCCCGGAAAGGCTTAGCGGGATGCCGTGCAACCGTGGTCATGCCCGGAAGGTAGGTGACGGCCGGAGGGGTGATCACCAGACCATCTCCTCTCAGCTACGAAGGCAGCTCAACCGAAGCATCAGCCATGTTGATAGGGATCCACTAGCGTCTATCTGGATACTCGGTGGGTGTTGTGGCCGGACAACAAAATTCACTCGGGGGTGGGAGGAAATGCCGGAATGCAGTCCACAGATCCCCAGAGATGTGGGTGGTAGAAGGGGGATATTTCCCGGGATTAATGCCAAAAAGGCAGTCCCTAGTCAGGGAGCTCCCGGCCGGAGCTCCTCACCCGGCGGCCATCTTGTGTTCCTGTGCCTCTTCCTCCCTTGAGTCTGTCCTTGTGGGGGGGCTAGTTTCCTTTTGCTCCATGTGGGTCCCCACATCGAGTATGTTCCCTGCTTGTGTAGCTAAAGATCATTATTGAGTGTGAGAAATTGTAGGTAGGAGCCAGGCTGTTTCAGGCCTTTGGTGTGGTGGCCATGTCGAGGTCAGGCACCCGGGTATACTGAAATCCCTCCTTCGCTGCCCCCAGATGCCTCCAAAAACCAGGGTAAGCTGCTTAGTAGGCCTCTGTTAGCCCCTGCAGACTCCACTAGCCCCGCCGGTACCTGTATTAGAGGAGATCTTTCGTGGCTCGCACGGCTGCCATATTGGAGTCAGGCATCAACCTCCACGTGTGTTTCCTCGCCTGCTCGCTGCACCGGAGGGGAGCCTGCAGGTCTACAGCTGCTCGCCCGTTAGTCCAGCAGGCTCGATTTCAATTTCGGGTCTGCGGGACCAGCGATGCCCGGAGCCTTGCAGTTCAACGCCCCCCCCCCCTCTCCGTCGATTTCGACGCATCTCCGGCAGCGATCCGGTAAGATTTTAGACATGTGATATAAGCTGCAAGATATGGATTATCATTGGTTCTTGTGAAGAGTAGGTGCTACAAAACTCAATAAAGGTGGTCTCTCAACTGTATCTTATTCCTCCATAACAAGTATCTACTTGCAACTTAGTCACTCCTACCGGTGCTACATCATGTCAACAACTGTGTGTGGGCCCGCTCACAGATGTGCTGAAGAAAGCTCAGACCAGGTTTAGTTCCATACTAACAATTACTAGAACTGCCCTAAGATGTGAACTATCTCAAACTGAAAGGAAGAGAATACATGTTCCTGATATAATGGTAGTCTAGGAATCAGAGAACACTACATGATGACCTATCATGGAGCAAATCATATACTGCACAGAAATTTCAGACTTACTTCTTTACACCAGTGTTTATGTGAAAACAGATGTACACTTTGCACACGAAGATTTTTTAAATTCTTTTTGATGAGTGAAGCTTAATGTTTAAGTCAGAAAAAAAGGAACATGCAATTGTTTTTGGGTGCAACTATGTACTGATTGAACCATGCTTACTAATTGACCTTAACTAAGAAAGCAAATTTCTTATTACACAACTGTCCAGATGAAGTTCGCTTTAAGATATGATGTGGTTTTTGTAACAACATCCCAACTCATGGGACAAAAGAATAAAGGCTGGCTGTTCAGAAAATCATTTGATTAGGAATTCTTGTATAGCAACCTGAAATGGCGTAAACACTTCTCTCCTTCCTGTCATCCTCACTCTAAATGTACATTTCTAGCACAAGCATTTGGCAGTTATCAGTGGTTTATCGCCTATACGAAACAATTAATAAAAGTAAGGCGCGAACCGCTGTTACGTTAGTTCAGTGCTGACTTTACCCAAGTTATTTCTATATGTATAATAGATAGTTCAAAGCACATTGAATAAGCTCTGGTTCTATCACCCCCTTTGTCTGTTGTTATAGATTGCCAAATGGGGAGAAATTGTTGAAGTCTTTTCCCGACAGGTGAGGTAAAGTTGGGGGGGGAAGCGTGGGCAAGCCACTGCTTATTAGGGGAAGGGGAGTTACGAGGTGTGTTGCCCTTACCCCTACCTTTAAAGTTGTTCCCTCTATAACCTCCTCGAAAAAAGCCTCTTGAGGGAGTGCACTGGTTATTACCTTTGTAGGTTGAGGTATTCTAATCTGAGGATGTGGTTTTGGACCCCCCTCGGTAAAAGGAAGGATGAATGGAGCCTCTGTTTGATGGAGCGCTCCCAAGGACTTGGCCACTTCCGTGTCCTTTTTCATCTTTTCTAATGATTGATCTAAGTCAGGACCAAAAAGATGTTTTAATCAAATGGTGTGTTAAGAATGGATTGTTGGACCTCGGGCTTAAACCCAGAGATCCTTAACCAAGCATCTCTCCTAAGCAAAATGCTAGTTTTGACCTCTCTAGCCGCGGTATCAGCAGCATCTAGAGCATACCTTATGGAGGAATTTGAAATTAGCTTACCCTCATTTACTAAATCCTGCGCTTAAGCTTTATGCTCATCTGGGAGATATTGAAGCAATTGCTCCAATTCATCCCAGTGTGCTCTGTCGTACCTGGCTAAAAGGCCCTGTGTATTTGCAATGCACCATTGATTTGCAGCTTGAGCAGCTATGCGCTTGCCAAAAGCATCTATTAATTTAGACTCCTTATCTGGTGGAGGAGCATCCCCAGATGTTTGGGAATCAGCCCTCTTACGAGCATTAGACACTGGCAGTGAATCTAATGGCAACTGGCCCTTGATAAATACTGGGTCTGTTGGGGAGGTTTTATACTTTTTGTCAACCCTAGGAGTCCAGATGCGTGCTCGTACTGGGTCCTTAAAAAATTTCATTAGCGTGTCTCATCATGCCTTTAAGCATAGGAAGTGTTTGTGACGACCTATGTGTGGATCCTAAAGTCTCAAACAAAATATCTTCTTCTAATGATTCTTTGTGCATTGCCACCCCATGATATTTTGCAGCCTTGGCAATGAGTTCCTGGTGGGATACATTGTCGTCTGGAGGAGAAGGCTTGGCTGGGTAAAGGTCTGGGTCATTATCTGCTGGAGGATCAATTGTATAATTCGTCCATGGATCTACTGTCAAATGTGTCCCCCCCATCATCAGCATCATCATCATGGTGAGATTGTGGAGAATCCTGAGGTGTGATCTGCAAAGGCTTGCAGGTGGAGAAGGAGGGAGGGTGGGGGGGGGATGATGGTGGTTGATGAAAAGTACTGGTAGCAACAGATTTTCTCTTAAAAGGGATTTTGTATGACGTATCCTCAACAGGAAGCTTATGTTTGAGGCAGCTTGGTATGAATATGACCAGTCTCAGGGTTAATATACAGTCTCTTTTGCTTGGGATCTGTTTTCGGTGGGATAATGTCTAAATTCGGATCCGATGGACATCTTTTGGTTTCAGCGCCGACATTTTTGGTGCCGGCGTCTACGGTGCTGGCGTGGGCTGGCCTTTCAGAACAGAAGATTTCGGCTCCGAAGGCTGCTTGGCTTTCGGCATGGAGGATTTCGGCTCCGAGCCAGATTTCTATTTGGAACCGGAGGGCTTCGGTTCAGACGAGGACTTTTGCTGACTCGGTACCGAGCCGAAAGGCTTGACTGGCTGTTTCGGCGCCGGGCCTGGAGGCGGGGCGTCAGAAACGTCATCTCGGTGCCGACCTTGGCCAGAAGGCAGAGGTGGTGCCGAAGCCTTATGCTTTTTGGGAGCGATTTGAAGGGGCAAGGGGTCTTCCGTACTCATGTCACCATGTCCCTGAGGCAGTTCTTCGGCATTGAGGTCTATCTCGAGCTCCGAGTAGGAGTCCTGCAAGGAGAATGCTTCTTCCTCCTCTGCCGCCTCAACGCCTTCTTGACCGGAATCTTCACCGAAGATGTCCGGCATGTCTTCAATGATCTGACGCTGCATCTCTTGATGTCTAGCCCGACGATCGCGAAGAGTTTTCTTCGATCGAAACGATCTGCAAGCGTTGCAGTCTTCTTCCTTGTGCTCCGGAGACAAGCACATGTTACACACCCTGCGTGAATCAGTGCGCGGATACTTTGCGTGGCACTGAGGGCAGAATTTGAACGGTGTTCATTCCATCGGCGGAGAGCTGATCCGACGTGGTTACGCCCGAAGGCCGTCCTCGAAGCTTTCCGATCGAAAAGTAGATTCCGTTGACCGAAACGATATGCGGAGAAGTGGGAAACGTGTACGAAACAATACCGTCGAGGGTAGAGAGGTTTGTGCATCGAGGGGAACCCGAAGAACGGTTTCGAACCGGAGCGCAGCAATACATGTCCGAAACTGATGGCAGAAAAAAACAATCTAACAATGGAGTCGATGACCATGCGCACTAACACCGAAAGGAGGAGTCACCTTGCCTTGTGACTAGGAAAGACTTCTTCGAAGAAAAACAACTTGCAAACATCCGGACCCAACGCTAGATGGCATGAGTATGCAAAGCATGTGTATCTACCGCACACATGCCTCGAACCTATTGTTACCAATTCCTTAAAATATACGGAGTGGGCTTTGACTATGCCAAGGAGAACCTTTCCCTATCACTTCACGCTATTGTTTAGGTTATCATTCTGTCTTCATGAAGTGTTAGCAATAGAATGAATGAAGCATTATTTTTTATTTTAAAAATACATTGACTCATGACACTTTAAATTCTTTATCTCATAGATGCACTGTATTAGCTTGCAGAATAAACCAGATTAGAAACTGTGCAGTACAGTTTTAAGCAGAGCAGTGATGTCACAACACAGGAGCCAATTCCTCATAGACTGCGGGCAAGACTTTGCTGGATGGAATGCCCCAAGAAATGATATGCGAGCCTTACGAGGGTCATTCGCTGAAAAATATCCACCAACGCAGTGCACGTGCAGAGCATGATGGTGAGGTTTTCCTTTTAAAGCCAAGTGGTAATAGGAAAAGAAGACAAAGTCTGCATTCCAGCAAGTGGAGGTAGCAAAAAAGGATGATTTCTGTACAAAAAATTAAACCACCAGGAAATTGGCTGGGAAGGTTTGTGACAGGAGGCCTGCGCAAGAGGACTCCACAATCATTCAACAATTAAAGTGATAGGATCTTTTACAGAATCTTTTGATAGGCACTATCAATTTTCAACCAGTGAGGGAGGAGGCAGAGCAGCAACAAATTCAGGTGAGTGTTATTTGCCAACCTGAGTTACTGCACCTGGGTTTTGAAACACACAGGTACATCTAAACAGCTGTTCAATACACTTCATTGGTGTTGTACACATCATTGGTGATGAACCAATAACAGATATGTACCAGAAGCACTCATCATTTGAAAGAGGTCAGACCAGATTGCGCTATTGTTTCAGAATGCTACATTTGAGAAACTGTATTTATGAAAGAATTCGAAAACAACGAATTTAGAATTTTTAATGTACAATAAAATTATTCAGCAGTACAAGCAAATAGCCCCACTTTGACCCATTTCCTGACCGCACTGAGGAAGTAAGGAAAGTGAGTGATGCCTGCCCCTTTTTTAAGAAGGTTTGTTTGCATTCCCTAAAGGAAAGTGTGATAACGTTCAATTTTCTAAATGATCCATTTTACAGCACAATAATCCAATGATTTGGTCAAAAAACAACACGCTTATCAGGCATTCTATAAGGTCACTCCACGAATAATAAAAATAAAAATACGTTCCACCTCCTAAAGTTACCTTTCATGGGGTTTTGGAAGGTCTGGGTCCCCAAAATAGTCTACAAATTATGGGAACACATTTTAAATTTTCGGGCGCACTAAAAAAAAGCCAGCCCTCAAGATGCATTCATGAAACATTCCAATATTCTATTACTATCATTATGCCACAAACAAGTTTGAATCTCCCAAGTGTATTGTGAGGTTCATCGCCCCCAATGAAACCTACCTACTGCAATGGTAAACATTTGAGGCATGGACAAAATGATGTCCAGAATTCCTACAATACTCCAATGAGGACCACTTTATGCCAGGCCACAATAATGCTTATAATGCTCTCAAAGAGTCATGAGGGACATTTTATTCATGGGCCATCACCACAGAATGCCCAAAATATACCAACGAGGGACACTTTATACCAAGTTCACCAACATACCTTAAAGTCAAGCATGTACATCACATCTTCAAGTCTTGCATATACAGTCAATTCTATTTCTTGGTTTCCCTCACCTGCAAGTTCCCCAGTTTCAATATTGCCTGAATCTGTATCTCTATTGCTAAGTTTCAGTTTCATTTTACTAATCAAACTTTTACTACTATCACCTCTTCCTTCATAGGTTTTTCGTTGCTCTCCAATTAAAATGTTTCTCCTATTACCTTTAATCACACTATAGTCAACCATGTCTTAATCTCCACTTTTCTGCTTTTGTGTCTACTTTCAATTCTTTGTGTTGAACTGATTTATTATTTCTTCTTTCTTTCTCTTTGTTTGCTAATTTTACTTTTTTTTTTCTTGGTGCTCATTTCCATCTCCCTATTTATCCATTTTTTGTTTTTTCTTCCATCATCTTTTTTCATCCTCCTGTCTCGTGCATCTTTTCTTTCCGCCTTTGTTTTTTTTGTCAAACTTCTTTTTATTGATATTTTGCATGAGCTCACAATGTATCGCTACACACCGCTCAACGCAGTGAGCTGCTACTGTAAGGCATTAGTGAAGGGTCTGAGCTGTTATATAACACAGGCACATGTCCCAGCCTCTTCTCATAAGGGATCTCAAAAAGGGAGGTACAGCTTCTAACAGTGGAGAGGCTCGGATCAAGTCCCACCGTTTATAAGCTACAGGATCTATTAGCACAGCCCATCTTTCTTTTGCGACGGTGTGTAGCAATTCCCTTCCAACGGGAAGGAAGAATTTCAAGTAACACAAACTCCCCTAACAGAACCCCCTAAAGTAAAAAAAGAAATAAATAATGCCCCCCCCACCCCCTAATCGATGGTGGCGGCTTGGGTTACCTGTTGTGCTCCTAATGGATCAGTCATGAGTATATTAAAATTGAAAGAGGTGCATGGCTCTAAACGTAGGAGGACAGACAGCTAGGGGTAGCCCTCGTGAGAGAAATGTAACCAGCGGTCCCCATTTGTACTCGAAGTTTTTATAGTCGTCCCTGAAAATGTCAGACATTCTTTTGAGGCTGAGTAGTTTCCAGAGTCGGGAATGCCAGAGGGAGACCGCCGGGGCCTCCCTCCTCTTCCAAGCAGCTGCTATGTCCACTTTGGCTGCTCCTATACACATCCACATGATGGCTTTATCAGCTTTAGTTTGGTGTTCAAGTGCTGGATCTCGAAGCCCCAGAAGGCACTCCGCTAAAGTGGTCGGGATGGGATAGCCTAACATGTCTTTAATGTGTGCTAAAATTTCTTCCCAGAAGGGGCGTATAGTAGGACAGTCCCACCATATATGTCTGAAGTCACCTAGAAGACCACAGCCCCTCCAGCATCTATCGGAAGTGTTTGGAAAGATCTTCTTAAGTTTAGCAGGGTACAGGTACCAGTCCATCATAGTTTTGAGGTGGGCTTCGCGTAGCTCTATGGAGTGATTAAATTTCATGATATCAGACCACAACCTGGACCATTCCCCATCCGTAATGTCTCGTTGAAGTATGTCTTCCCACATGTTCATGTATCGTGGAGGGGTGGGGGAGTGTGCGGTGTTAAGCAGATAATTGTATAGGAATGATATCACCCCTTTCATGGATTCCGCATTTAAGACAAAGCTCTCAAATTTCTTGGGGGGACGTATGGCAGCCTCCTGTATATGGGGGGTAAGGGCCCAATGTATCAGTTGGATATAGTGGAAGTGTTCAGTGTTCTCTAAGCCGTAATCTCATCTGCAGTTGTCAAAGGTGAGGGGGTCTGCGTTGTGGAAAAGATGCGTCAGTGCTAGACACCCCCCCCCTCATTCCAGGCATGCAAGGGGCCTTCGTGTAGCGCTGGGGGGAAAGCCGGGTTAAAGTGGAGGGGAGTGTACGGTGAGGGGAATGAGGTCCATTGCTCATTTCCGGATATGGAGTCCCATATTTTCAGGGTGGTGCGGGTAGGAGTGCTGATGTAGGCATTCTGGGGTCTCTCCTTCTTGGGGCGCCATATAAGGTCCCATATGGTTCTGCCCGCTATGGAGCGGTCCATGTGGAGCCAGTGTTTCTCAGACTCTCGTTTGGACCATTCCGTCACCACTCGTAGCTGGGCCGCTTTGTAATAGAGACCGACGTCTGGCATGCCCACTCCGCCCTCTGTGCGTGGGCGACGCAGTATTGAAAAGGAGAAACGGGCTCGACCACCTTGCCAGATGTATTGTAGCATTAGGGATTTAAATTTTGGGAGAAAATCTTTTTCAAGTTCTATGGGAAGGGCCTGGAAGAGGTATAAAAGCTTGGGGAGAAGTGTCATTTTGATAGCGTGGATGCGGCCCAGCCAGGAGAGAAAAAGAGGTTTCCACCTCTTAAGGTCAGTTTGAATACGGCTGAGGGCGGGTGGAAAGTTAGCACGGAAGAGCCCCTCTACGCGTGGCGTCAACTGGATCCCCAAGTATTGGAGTGAGCTTGAAGTCCATTGAAGCGGAATGTGGTGCTGTAAATCTCGGGCCTCCGGTTCTGGAAGTGTAAGGTTAAGGATGCATGATTTGCTGAGGTTAATCTTAAAGCCCGCCACCTCTTCAAATCTCGCTAGCTCTAATTGAAGGTGAGGTAGGGAGCTATGCGGGTCGGTGAGGGATAGAAGTACATCGTCCGCAAAAAGTGATATTTTATGTGCGGTGCCACTGAAGGGGATTCCTTGAATCTCTGGGGCTGCCCTGATAGCCATCGCCAGGGGTTCGATACTGAGGGCAAATCGTAGAGGTGAGAGTGGGCACCCCTGGCGAGTGCCTCTAGAGTAAAAGAAGGGGTCGGAGCGGATCCCATTGACTTGTACCCTGGAGCATGGTTGACCATAATTAGCCCGGACCATATTGATGAATTTGGCAGCGAACCCGAATTTTGTTAGTGTGTGAAAGAGAAACGCCCAATCCACCCTGTCGAAAGCCTTCTCGGCGTCCAGTCCAACCAGCACTGCAGGGATGCGTTTTTTGTGGACTTTCTCAATGAGATGGACTATGCGCAGAGTATTATCGTGTCTGTCGTCCCTTAATAAATCCCGATTGATCAGGGTGGATTAGGACTGGCATGAGGTCGTTTAAGCGGGTCGCTAAGATAGAGGAGTAAAGTTTTGCATCCAGATTTAAGAGGGCAATGGGGCGGTATGAGGAGCACAGTTGCGGGTCTTTCCCCTGTTTGGGTATAATTGAGATCACCGCCTCTGTCATCGATGGGGCGATCTCTCCCTCCTCTGCCATTTTATTGAAGAGCCGAGTAAGGTGTGGGATTATATCTGGTGCAAAGGTTTTGTAAAAGTGGGCCGTGTACCCGTCGGGGCCGGGGGCCTTGTGCTGTTTGAGGGCTTTTATGGCAGCGCCTACCTCCTCGGGTGAAATAGGAGCGGTGAGTTTGTCGTTCCAGTCTGGTGAAACTTGTGGAAACTGTAGAATCTGGAGGTAGTCCAGTTGTTTACTCGTGTCTAGTTGATCTCCGGTATAGAGCGTCTTATAAAAGGAGCCGAAGATATCAGCTTTGGCCTCTTCTTTATGTGCGAGTTCCCCATTTTCTCTTCTTATGCCACCTATATATTCCCTTTCCCGTTTTTCCTTTAGTTGCCTGGTGAGATGCCGGCCAATCTTGTTACCCTGTGAGTAAGATAGGTGTCGGAGCCTAAGAAGAGTGAATTCGGCCCCGTTATTATAGATGGCTCTAAGTTTTCCCCTCAGAGCGGTAAGGTTGTGGAGTGTACCTCTAGTGGGGTTAGCTTTGTGAGCGGATTCGGCTGTGGCCAACTCTGCTTCGAGCGCTTCCCTCTCCTGTGTCCGTTGTTTGTTCAGGGTAGAGTTGAGGGCAATACATTTCCCCCGGAAAACCGCTTTAAATGTGTCCCAATTAGTATAATCCGACGTATCTGCGGGCTTATTTAGATTAAAGAAGTCTGTAATCGTCTCCCACAATGCTGTGCAGAGCACCCTGTCTCTGGTGAGGGCCGCCGGGAAGTACCACTTAGGAGTGGTAGAAGCAGTATTGCTCCATGTTAGGTGGATCGCTACGAGGCTGTGATCCGATATGGAAAGGGGGAATATTTTGGCTTCTTGTAGGGCACCCAGTAGGTTCTGACTGATAAAAATGTAGTCGAGCCTAGAGTAGGTGTGGTGTACATGTGAATAAAAAGTAAAATCGCGAGTCTGGGGATGGAGAGTGCGCCACGCATCTTTGAGGCCTAAGTCATGTATCTTCTGTTTAGTGTCTGTGGAGAAGGTGCCTGTGTCCGCCCGGTGTGGATGGGTGCTGTCTAGGTCTGGCTGCCAGGTGAGATTAAAATCGCCTAATAGAAGTGTAGGTCCCTCAGCAAAGTCTTGGATTTTCTCCACTAGGGTGTTTAAAAAGGCTGTTTGTCCCGTGTTGGGAGCATAGGTTACGACGAACGTGCAGAGTTTGCCTTTTAAGAATCCCTTAACCATAACCAGTCGGCCTTCTTTATCAGTCTGAACGTCATGCGGCTGAAATTTTGTGGAAGTGTGAAAGAGGAGCGCCAACCCCTGTGTTTAGTGAGAGCGGAGGATCTGTATATCAAAGGGTAGTGTTTGTGGCGGAAGCGCGTGTCCTCCGCTCTGGCAAGGTGTGTCTCTTGGATTGCAACTATGTCCAGGTGGTGGTCGGTGAGATATTTCCAGACCCTCTGCCGCTTTTGGGGAGAGTTATAGCCCTTCACGTTCCATGAGCCAATAGTGATAGCCATCTAGCCAGTGTGGTTACCCCCCCCTCCGTCTGTTATAGTTGTGTCATTGCCTGGTGTCGGGCCTGGCGTTGTAGGAGTGAAGCATTACCTATGTTTGTTTTGGGTGTTCAACTGAGAGACGGAGCACGATGTATCGTCGTAAAATGGAAACAATAAGCCGCCACCATCCCCTATTCCCTCCCCACTCCCCCAAACGAAAATAAATGGAAACTAACATTACCAATAACAATGTTTGTATAGTCAGTAACGTGTTCCCAGCTGAAGGTTGAGGAACCCCCATGGGAACGGTGGTGGGACGTTGAGATCGAGGTCCCCGTCCGCGCCCATCTCGAACAGCTCTTGAAGTTCTATAGGCTAAGACAATGCAGCCAGGCCCGAAGAGCAGGGCCTATGGGACCATCCTCGTGAATTTGCTGGTGGAACCCATGATGTGAGTCTCTGTAAATGTAATTGGTTGATCGGCCGATAGGTAGGTTGGGGCCTCGCTGGGGCTCACGAGATGTTAGTGTATATCAGCAGGCACTGCTACCTTAGCGTCTTCCCTTGCCGAAGGGTTCGTAGTGCGGTTGTGACTCCTCGGGAGGGAAGGGAGTCATGGCATCGAGTTTCATGTGAATCGTTCAGTGATGGATCAGGGCCGCCCATTGTTTGCCCCAGTGTTCGTTCCATCCCATAGAACAGGGAGCCTCAGTTTTGGTCAAATGTTCGCCGTGTGAATTTGCCATAGGGGATGTTGCACAAAGGCAGCTGCGTAGCGTGGGCAGTGACAGCGCTTGGTTGGGACAATTCATCACTACCGGGCCTAGTGAACTCAGAGCGTCGGATGCAGGAAGCATTTGTTCATACATTATTTGCGACCCCACTTCGCTGCTGTAGCCCATTGTGAGTGCGGAGAGCCATTGCCCCGGCCACCTCTTGGCTGGCTTTGAGTCGACTCAGAGTCAGGTAGGGGAAGCCCCAAAAGATTTAGACCTTCTCGTAGATCAGAAACATGCCGTTGTTTATTTTTGTATTCGAACCTGAGCCCAAAAGGGAAGGTTCATCGATATTTGATGTTATCTCGGAGCTTAGACATGATGGGCCGAAATTGTTGTCGTCTGGCCAGAGTGGCAGGGGCTAGGTCTTGGAAGATGAGACATGAGTGATCTTGGAAGGAAACCGTTCCTTTTTTCCGCGCTGCTGTTAAAACTGCTTCCTTCACTTTGAGGAGTGAAATTTCGCCAGGACATCTCGTGTTCGCTTCCGTTCTCCCATTGCTAGATTCCCTACTCGGTGGGCCCGATCTAGTTTGATCTTGAGGGGAGACGGGCCCAGAACCTCTGAAAATAGTCCTACTAAGAAGGCCTCCAGGTCCGGCCCCTCTGCCCCTTCTTCAAGGTCACGAATTCAGAGATTCTCCCTCCGTGTCCGGTTTTCTAAATCCTCGGCCTTGAGCTGAGTTTGGTGAAGTTGGTCTTGTAGGGCCTGTAAGTCATCCTATGTCTTGGATGTACGGGTATCTATTTCCTGGGTTTGTGTCTCTAGCTCGACCACTCTGGTGCCCACTGAGTCTACATCATTTTGTAGGGCAGCGAGGCGTTCGTTGAGATCAGCCTTTAGTTGCGCTATCTATGCCGTGACATCCTGGCTGAGTTCCTTGCGAAGTTCCTGCTTGAAGTCGCGTAACGAGGCCATTAAATCTTCTTTTGTGAGGGCCATGTTGTCCAGTTTTAAAGTCCGATCTTGAGGGGAGTTTTTGTCTACAGGCGTGAAGAAACTGGAGACCTTGGACGTCGCTTTGGTTTGCGCTTTCCTCGGCGGCATAGAGGTGGGTCCCCCTGAGCTGTGCAGCCTAGTTGTGTACTCCGGTGGCGTTGCTGTGGCCCTCGGACGGCTGTGTGGAAGCGTCGTGCGTAGGTGAGAAAGTCTTCAATCTGCGGATGCTTATGACTGGTGTAGTGACTGACCCGCTCCTTGATCCAGCATACGGGAATCCGTTCCCACCTCGGTGCCTTCCTCCACTTCTCTGAGCGAGTGGTGGAGGCGGGAGAACCCCCTCTCTGCACGGACTCTTCCCCCCCCCCCCTTCGAGACTCGCTCACATCGCTAATATAAGAAGATCCGTGAGTCGGCTGTGCGGCCGCGTCATTAGGCCCCTGCGAGGATCCACCTGTCCCTCAGGGGTGCGTGCTAGGTGTGACGGTGCCCGTGGTGGTCTTCGCTTCTGGGGCCCGAAGGAGGTCCGTTTGACGCGCCGTTGTGCAGGTCTCTGGGTGTGGGGTGTCCTGGTGTAAGGGAGCGAAAAGAGCCACAGTCAGCAAATGTCACAGCGTCCTGTTAGCCTCGCCTGTGTGCACCACCTACCAGCGGAAGAGGGCCGCGAGGCGCCTTGTGAAGAGTGGCGTTCTTGCGGTGATTAATCCCGGTGCCTCGGGTTCGCCATGTTAGGGTCAGGCATAGCTCAGTGAAGGCGTTGAGCAGGCAGCCTCCTCCGCCGTTCGTAGCATGGCCCCCTGGTTTATGCTAGAGCTGAGTAGTTGCGCGGGGCCCAAACTCAATAAGTCCCAGGTCTGCACAGCTTCTTGGGGGCTATAGGGCTGTCGCCTAGCTGTTAGCACAACATATGGAAGTAGACCTCCCCATTGGATTTTCCGGGCAGGACGCGTAGAACAGCCGCCGCGGTGGACCTCCCCTCTCCACTTCCACTCGCGCTTGCTTTGCACAGAACTCCACAGTGCCCAGTCGGGGGGACCGACCACAGCCGCCTGGGACTACCGCCGATCCGCCATTTTGAGGTCAGGCAGGGCGGGAGAACCGGCGATCGGAAGATTCACAGCGCCCACGAGTAAGCGCCAGCCAAGTAAGCCTGAGTTATTGCTTTTTAAAGTCTGTGCCCCGCGCATTGAATTGGCAGCACTCCGTGCACGCACCTGTTGGTAGTGGAGGTCGGCACGCCACTCGGGAGGACCTGACCGTGGCGATGGTCACAGCGCGCTCGCTCTGCCGCTCCCGTGGGGTGCCTGCTTCAGGCGTGCCGGGCCGCCATCACCAGGGACCACGGCCAGGGTCGTCTCCCAGGCGCCTACGGCCCGCTGGTGCGTTGCCGCGCCATCGGCTCTGTGCCTCTCAGTGGGTGGGCGCCGCCATTTTGTGGTGGAGGCGGTCGGCTCGCGTTGGCACAGCTCCTGCCTGTTCTTCACGGGGCCACAGCAATATTAATAGCTCATGTCGTGCCCCGACTTTTAACGCGCCCTGGGGATGTTTTGCGGGCTTCTCCGCATCGCCTAGCCGCTATAATCCGCTCGAGATAGCCGCGCGGACCGGGAGCCGAGACGAGCTACGTCCGTCTGGCCATCTTGCCCGGCCATGCCCTCTTTCCGCCTTTTTAACCATCTTACTACAAATTCTTTTTCTTTGGTTTCTTTTTCTAATATCCTTTCCCTTCATTTGCGTCATTTGTCTAAGCTCTTCAATTTCTTTTCATTTCTTTTCGTTTTTTTAAATTTTCTGTTTCACTCTTATCACCTACTTCTCTTGATTTATATGCTCCTCTTTCCACCTTACTCTTTCTTGTTTTCTTTCCTGTTAAGCACATGGTTCTACAATGAGGGTAGTAGTTTTATTAACGGATTTAAGAGGTCTCTGGGAGGTAAGTTCCCCACAAGGTCTCACACCCTAAGCAAGCTGTACCGGAAGGAATAATAGAAGCATTTAATGTACACTTATAGCTTTGCAACACACCTCGCTTGCACCAACATAGCATATTAAGAGTCATACACAACAAACATGAGTAAAGTATGTCTATAAACACAAGTGTTTTGCAGTTCAAGCAGTATGCTTTCAAGCATTCCTTACCTCTTTTGCATGCCTAAGCCCTCGCTCCCATGCACTCTCAGCTTGGGGTTCGGGAGGTGGGACTGGAAGGAGTTCCTCAGCAGCTGGTGTCCCCTGTCAGAGGGCAAAAGGAAGACTAGTTAGAAAAAATTACTATGAGAAGCCTTTGTAATTCTCAACTCAATTGCAACAGCCAGTGAAGGGGTAAAATATGACTAATTCAAAAGTGGAAAGAGCACCCAAGCAAAAAAACTAGATTTTTAACCAAAATACAAAATCCCAAAGAATTTATATGGTCCTAACCAAAAGTGGGCTTATCCAATGGTCGTTTCTAGTAAATATACAGTGTAAATGAAAAAGTCTTCTTTTTAAATATAGGTGAACAAAATGATCCACACAGGCACCATGAACATTTTTACTAATGTTCACGCCAACTGATCCGAGGTGCGTTAGAGCCATTTCCAGAGAAACAAAATTATCCATGTAAATTTCATGAGGCAACTGATGGTTGTTACACCGGCACCATGAAAAGCATTAATTTACCGCTGCATATTTAACAGCTACCTGTCTTAGCATCTAACTTCAGACAAGAGTTCCGTACTTGATAAGATCTTGAACTGTTATAAATGGATCACGGTAGCCAGGTTAAACTCTAAAGTCCCAGCTGTTTCTACACTCTCAAAAGTTCTGAAAGTATTCATGTCTACTAGCACTAACATCAAGGAAACTAGTTAGCATATGAACACATTCTTCAACAAACTGGCAATCCTAGCAGCAACATAAGACCCTGGCACAGACGCAGAGTACCTGCTCTGCAATTTCCCCTACACTGTCCACATGACATCAGATGCCCTTGCCTGCTTAAATCTGGCCGGAGAGAAAACCAAACGATTTGTACTATGGTACAGCTAGATTAAAAAAAATTTAAAAAAATTTAAAAATCCAAAAAAAAAAAAATCAAGAAAAGAGATCTAAGGAAACCTATTGGCACCAAGGCAAAATGCTCAACTCGCAGCTGCTGAATAGAGAGGAAAAAGCTGCTTACTACAAAGCCACCACTTGCAAGGCCTCAACTGAGAGCAGGGCACTCTTAAAAGTTATCAAGCCCTGTGTTAATTCAATCCACCAATCAGCCACTCAGAGGAAAATAATTTATCTGTTCAACAAAAGTTAACAGTACAATTGTACTTCACATGATGATTACTACTACAACTTGCAGAGCACGCAAATGATTCATATTCAATATGCCCTTTACTGGCAATCTGCCAATAACAATCATCTCTGAATGCTGCATCTAACAAAGGTGACATTATCCCATCATCAGTAGCGATGGGTATCATGGTGACGCCTTGACAAGCAAAAACCAACATAGTCAACGAGTCGCTCACCGAATGAATCTTCCAGAATGTCCTCCCAATCAAATAATTACTTTTCGTCATGAATTTTAAGCTGGGCATCAGTGATCTTGAAAATTATCATACAATCATTCACTGATTATTGCTGAGGAATATAATTGAGAAGGCATTCTTTTCAAGGACCTAGACTCGCTGTATCTGTACGTAACATGCCTGGGATAGCCAAGCAGGCTGGGCCCTGGATTCCCTGTATCAGTATAACTGGCCCTAGATTAGCACCTAACACTGCACTTGACATACAACATAACATTTGTCCCGGACAGAACACAGATATGCCATAAATGGCGCTCACACTAACACAACTCCCTACAGAACATATTAAATAACTGATGGCGCTGTCAAGCACACAACACAGTTACAAGTTTAAAAACTGGCTAAATGCTTGCCACCTTAATGGTGCAACCATACACAAACACACATCCAAACTCACATAGACTGGCATGTAGGCTACAGAATGGGGAAAGATGCCCCAAGACAAGTATCTAAAGAACGGCAATAGATAAGTGTACACCCCAGTAGAATGAAATAAAGGGAAATGGTTCTCCAGCGCTCACATCCATGCACACGATACTCCAGACTGTTACATAAGAGAATATACTCAACCACTATTGAAAATATTGCACCAATAAACAATACTTTAATCCACAACAAACTTGCCAGCCACTATTCAATATGACTTGTAGCCAAATTAACAAGTTACCTACCTTCGGTAACGCCTGATCTGGTAGAGACGTAATCTAGTGGCAGATTCTTTACCTTTGAATTTCCCAGGCGTCAGACTGGATCCGGAAAGATTTTTCTTCGAGCAATACCCCTGCGCGTCAATAGATGGCATCAGCTGGCTCCATGTGACGTCGTCAGTGC
This sequence comes from Calotriton arnoldi, assembly GCA_963921515.1. NCBI lineage: Eukaryota > Metazoa > Chordata > Amphibia > Caudata > Salamandridae > Calotriton > Calotriton arnoldi. The sequence continues at coordinate 35,986 of CAWUFW010016316.1, forward strand.
CGTAGTGAAATACACATCACTGATATAGGCACCACCTTGGCGAGCTCACGTCCGTTAATTTTCACGACTTTTCATGCCAGGAGCACGGAGGCATGAAGTTCACTGACATTGATGTGTTTTGGAACAACTAGGGCCCTGAAAGGGATGAGCTCTGATCCTAAAAACCTGTCCGCAGTGTGGGGAGGATATGTGGGTCTGTAAGGAATCTGCGGTTAGATTATGTCTCTACCAGATAAGGCGTTACCGAAGGTAATTAACTTGTTCATCTGATAGAGACATCTAGCTGCAGATTCCTTACCTCTGAATAGATACCCAAACAATACCATCCACAGAGGGACTGCGTACAAGTAAGACCAAAAAATCCAGCAGGACAGAGCTGCCAAAGAGGCCTTTCCTGTGGACTTGACTGTGAAGGAAGTAATGCTTGGTAAACATGTGCAGGAATGCCCATGTTGCTGTCTGACAAATGTCCAGGATTGGAACCCCACGTTGCAACGCTGTGGCGGCAGCCTTAGCTCTGGTGGAGTGAGCCCTTAAGCCTTCAGGAGGCTGCTTTTTGGCCAGAGCGTAGCAAATTTCGATGCAGAGGATGATCCATCTGTGGGAAAGTGGGTTTCTGTTGCAGTAACCCTCCCACTTTTTGCCGGATTTCTGATGCACTTTGACTTGATGTGCCCTGGGTCCCTGCCAATCAGGTTCCCACTGCCTGTATTCTTTCCCCAAACTGTACCTTTGTACCCACAATTGGCACCCCTCTGGCCACATGTAAGTCCCTTATAAAAGGTACCATGTGCACTGAGACCAGGGAAGGCCTCTAAGGGCTGCAGCACTTATTGTGCCACCCTTAGAGGTAACTAACTAACTCTCTGTGTTTTGGTGCAGAGAAAAGTGAAAGGTCGACATGGCACATACCTGTGTGCCATGCTGCAACCCAATGCCTATGGTATAGGTATGCCACCCCTCTATCTGAGTACACTATACCTCTGGTGAGGGTACAGTTGCATAAGCACTGTACCCCTACAGTGTCTAAGTCCATTCTTAGACATTGTAAGTGCAGTAAAGCCATAAACAGTATATGGTCTGGGAGTTTGTCATTACAAACTCCACAGCACCATAATGGCTTTACAGAATTCTGGAAAGTTTGGTAGCAAACTTCTCAGCATAATAAACCCACACTGATGCCAGTGTGGAATTTATTATAAAATGCACTCACAGGGCATCTTGGAGATGCCCCCTGAAAAACAACCAGCCTCTGGTGGGTTCCCTGACTGGTAAACACCAGCCTGCCACCACGAGACAAGTTTCTGGACCCCTGGGGTGGGAGCCTTTGCTCCCTGGGCCCAGAAACAAAGCCTATCCTGATGGGAAGTGTTCACATCTCCACCAGGTCAGGAAGAGCCATCTGTGGCAGGGGAGCTTCAAAGGCCTTGCCGCCTTTACAATACAATCCCCAGCCTCTTCTGCTATCAGGAGCAGACCCCCTTCTTGTCTCACCCCCTTTTCGGTGGGAAGACAGGCGGGAAAAATTAGAACAGCCCAGAAGATGTGCCCACCTCTGCCAATCCCACCCCCTCAGGTGGGGGAGGCAAAGTGAAGCTCACTCTTCCATCTTGCAGATGGCAGGAACTCTCCAATCAGGGTTAGGGTTTGTGCCCACTCCCCCTCTTGGGGTGAGCACACCAAGGGTGTAGTCACCCTAAGGTCAGTAGCCCATTGGCTACCTTGAGACCCCTAAAACACCCCCTAAATATCCTATTATGGGGCAGCCCTGAACCCAGAAGGAAGAAATAGGATGGAAGAAGTCGCACAGCAGAGGAGACTACAGAGAAGAACTGACTTGGCCCCATCCCTACTGGCCCGTCTGCAGTTTCCGGAGATCCTGCGCCAAAAGTCGACTTGTCCTGCAGCCAGCGACCTCCAGAGCCCCTGGGAGGACTGACTGCCTTCAACAAATACCGGATCTCCTGTCAACAGCAGCTCTGTTCAAAAAGAAATTACAAAGAAAAGCTCTGAGCCTGCTAAGGACAAAGAAACCCAATGCCAGAACCCACCACTGGACCAGTCGACTAGGGCAAGAGTCCACGAAGAGGCCCACCGTCCTCAGCGAGGTCGGCCAGCGCTCCAGAGGCCGAGTCCACCGTGGGTTGACCCCTCCAGAACTCCCCGAAGTTGCCTGCAGCCTCTGACCAGAACCCCCCCACCGCGAGTGGCCCGGTAAGGTGAAATCTGACCTCAAAAGGGACCCCTGCATCCCGAGGTGCACCTACGTCCCTGAGCCCTCCAACTTACCTGCCCAGCTGTTGGTTCCTCCCAGAAGACTTCCTGAACCGAGCCTGCAGCCAAAATCCAAAACCGGCAACCTCCATAGGATTGCATTGGGCTCCCGACCCCTCGTAAGCACCCTCGACCAAGCCGCCCCAATGTCGCTGGTGATGTGGACTTGGTTCCGACCTGGGTCCCAGTTTGCCCTGACCTTAACCCTAGGAGCTTGGCTCCCGAGACTGAGTGGCCTGCCTGTGAGCAGCCCGAGGTGCCCCCTAGCCCCATTGGCTAACATTGGAATCCTGCACTCTGCACCCAGCCACCCTAGTGCCGCTGGTGGTGCAATTTGAGTGCCTACCTGAATCTGGGGGGCCCTTGATTCTAACCCCTCAAAAACATTCATGCAGGTCGTCTAATTACCTGCAAACCAATTAACTTCTATTTCTCTATAGGAACCAATGTTCCGAGTTTTGTCCCTAAAAAATATCTCTCTTGACCGAATGTTTTGTATGAAAATTATATGCTTTAACTTAGGAATTGTTGTACTTACCTGTAAGAGACAAACTCTAGTGTATGATATCTCGGCATATCACCTCAAGTACTCAAAGTAACTGAAAAGTAATCCTAAAGTAATTAAAAGTAATCTTACTGTATTTTGAACCGTTTCAAAAGAAATACAAACCTGTAATCGATTCCAATACCATTCACAATTGCATTTCTGTGTACAACCTTGCATTTAAAAGTATTTCTTACTTGCCTGTCCCAAGTCCTGATTGATTCTACAAATAAAATATAAATATACTTTTTTATACTTACCCAATTGGTGTGGATTCAGTCTCCGAGTGTGTGCCATCAGCCTTGATTGAATGAATACAATAAATGCTTAACACACCCTCCTGATAAGTCCAGCTGCTCGCCCACACTACCACAAAGAGCTATTAGTACTTGTCTAATTTAGCCTCTGCTATACCTCTGGGAACTCCCTGGACTCTGTGCACACTATACCTTACTTTGGTATAGGATATACAGAGTTAGCTTCCTACACCATCGTGATATAGTCCTCTTCTGCACCGCACGACCTTTCTTCCTTCCAACCTACCCTACGAAGAGTTGGTTGTTCACCTGAAACTCTTTAGTACGGTCCAGGTAGAACGACAATGCTCTTTTTGGGTCCAGACGGTGGAGCCGCTCTTCTTCTTTAGAGGGATGGGGATGTGCGCAGAATGTGGGCAAGGTGACAGATTGCCCCACATGGAATGGTGTTACCACTTTCGGGAGGAAAGAGGCCCTAGTGCGAAGCACCAATTTGTCAGGGAATATTGTCAGGCAAGGAGGCTTGGATGACAAAGCCTGCAATTCACTCACCATCCTGGTAGATGTGATTGCCACTAAAAAGGCTGATTTGATGGTAAGCAGCCGGAGGAGGCAGTTGTGCAAAGGTTCGAATGGAGCACACTTCAGGAAGGTGAGACACAAATTAAGGTCCCACTGATGCATAATGAAAGGGGAAGGTGGGAACATATGTACAAAACCTTTGTGAAATCTATTTACAATGGGGGATTTGAACAATAAGGGTTGGTCTGGCGGACTCAAGAAGGCAGACAGGGCGGAAAGGTGCCCCTTCAGAGTGCCCACAGCAGAGCCCTGCTGGGCAAGGGTCAATATAAAAAGCAAAACATCCGAAAGGGAAGCAGAAAGAGGGCCAAAAGCCTTTTCTATACAATATAATACAAATTTGTTCCATCAGCAGGTGTACATGGTCTTTGTGGAGGGTCACCAGGCTGCCAAAATAGCATTACAAACTTCAGGAGGAAGTTGAATGCTATCAACTGTCGCCGCTCAATCTCCACGCAAGACGACGTAGAGTTGACAGGTTCGGGTGGAGGACCCTTTCCTGCTTCTGCGACAGAAGATACTCCCGAAGGGGCAGCCTGATCAGAGGATCGATGCTCAATTGGAGAAGCTCGGGACACCACACTCTCCTTGCCCAGTCTGGAGCCACAAGAATGACTTCGGCCAGGGGGCGTGGCTAACCGCTGAAGATGGCCGCTTAATTTAGCGGCTCTGTCACCCGCCTGCAATCCCCCTTAATATCCATTAATTATATGGCAACTGGTGGCATTCCGCTACCGTTTAGCGGGAGTCTGCCGCAGAGGCTACCAGTGGTGCTAAACGTATGCTGGCTCTGAGCAATACTGGCAGAGTTGGCTGTTTGGTGAACATGAGGTCTGGTGGACATGGTTGGGGGGGGGGGGGGCAGAGGGCCAGGGGGGATGACCCTCCCCTATCCAGAGTAACGCCTCACACACAGAGGAACGGTGGCAACGGAACCCGGCGAATGCGGTGGAGTTCGGCCGTGTGGGGCGGGGCAAGATTGAGGAGAGATGCGTCCTCCCTGGGTGAGGCGAGGCGCACCCGTCTGATTCTGTGACTGGGGTGGATAGCCGTGAGAGGATTCGGCGGACCCCCCCCTGCAAAGTTGCGACACCACCTTCAGCCTGGGCGCCTCGACTGAGGAGCCCAGCAGAAGCGGGGAAAAGTTTGCACACAGAGGCTGCAGGGCAATACTGAGGGAGAGTGGTCGGGACCGGCCGCCCTCCTAGACTACAGTAAAGTAATCCCGCACTGTTCCGTGACTGGAGCCGATTGCTGTGTCGGGCCCTGGCTACTCTCGCCCAGCCTCGTGGTGCTGGTGAGTACAAGAGGAGGCAAAACATAGTGACAAAGAAGGATGATGTTTCCTGTTAGCCTGCTTGAGAATTGCTTCCAGCCTTGATCCACACATAAGGCGGGCATATTTGAAGGGTGCGCGACTGTGGCGATGGGCACGTTTGGTGATTAAGGGGCCTGCGGTGCTCCCGGAAATCTTGACTGCTGGGCTGCAAGAGATATCACTTGTTGGTGGCGGCCTGTATGGAGAGAATCTCAACATACACTCTTCAACAATGCAGGAGTGTTTAATACCTACAAACCACCGGATGTGTGCGGCTCGTGAAACTGGGGGGAAAACTGACAGGCCGCATAGAGTGCGCAGTGACACCCACTGGCGGGTGGCGGGGAGACTCCCACAGGACCAGGCTCTCCCCACTCTCGACAGGTCCTACTCTGCAAGCACTGTGACTGGCAGCAAGGGGCAACGGGGCACTCACCAGATGAAATTGGATAAATATACGTTGCCTAAAGAGCCCGTCATGCCGAACGACTAAGAGTTTCCCTCCGACTGCTTCCCCATTATTGACCGATGGAACACAACCCACTACATCACGGCGGTGATTAATGGAGTCCGCACAGCGCTGGAAAAGTGAATCGACTTCACCACAATGGAAGTCTCTCTGCTGCAGGCAGACCTTCGGAGCATTAGCACAAGAGTTCAGGAGGTGGAGGACTCCACAACCACCTTGCACCGTGAAACTTCAACCCTTAAGACCCAAGTAAGTGGGTTAACAGCCAATAAAATACTGGAAGCTCACCTGGAAGACTACGAAGGTAGATCACGCCATAACAATGTGCGTATACTGGGAGTTCCTGAGCGGGCTGAGGGACCAGCTGTGGACTTATTTGTCGAAGACCTCATTCTTAAGGAACTACAACCATGGGGTCCTTCCAAATATTTCTCAGTCGAATGAGCTCATATGATAACGGGCAGATGCCCAAAACCGGGGTCTCCCCCCACCATATCATAGCCTGTAAATTTAACTTTCGAGACAGTGAAGTCCTACAGACTTGCCTGCTGTGCCTCGCAAGTCGCATATGAAAATGCAACAATAACCTTTTTTCCTGACTTATTGCAGCAGGTCCAGAGGCAACGCCATAGTTTCTTGGAGGTTAAAAGGGCACTACAGGACAAGGAAATAAAGTATTCCATGATGTTTCCGGCAAGGCCAGGTGGAGTTGGAGGGGCGGACATGGTTCTTCTTGACCCCTGAAGAGGCTTGGAACTGGATTGAGAGGTTGTGAACAGTCGATGGAAATGGCTCAAAGAATTGCTGAAAGGGGCACAGAAGACACTCTGTGGGCCCCAGCGTGCAGCAGGGGCAAAAGAACAGAGTCAAGCTGGACATGAGACACCACAACATCAGGCGCCTTGAAAGCCTGTGCTACTCTACTTATACATAATGACTACTCCACCATGAACTAATAAACCTATATGGGAGTGACAATATGGTGATCTTGTTTCAGCTATATTATATCCTTTTGCATAATTGGGTGTTGTCCATTGGACAAGACCCCTGAAATTGGGGGTCACCATTCTGACTTTAAGTTAACAGGTAATTTTGCTTCCTCATGTGCGGGCTATTATGTACGACTGGCCATAGGTAAGATGATAATCTTTAGTGTTGGGGGTGCAGCGGGAGCTATCTCTGCCGAGCCCAGCTCTCTCGAATGGTAAAGTTAGGGTGGGACGACAGGTGCTCTGCAGAGCTGGGGGGACTGGCGGTTTTGGGACAGTCATACTGGGAGGGGGGATTTAGGTTCAGAGGGCGGGCAGAGGAGTGAAGAGTATGTTTAAAGAGTGTTGTCTTTTTCCTTTTTGCATATTTTTGGCACCGTTCTTATGCATGCACCAGACTAATTATCCTTGCAGTGACACAAGAAGCTGATACACTCCTGTTTGACATTACCAGTTCGCTTGTTTGCCTTGTACTGATCTGTTATTCGGTCCGATGCCTTGGTTCCTTACACAATGTCTAAAACGGAGGTTAAATGTTTGTCCTGGAATGTCAATGGTTTGGGGGGAAAAAAATAAATTAAAAAAATCAAATGAGGAGTGGTCCTCCAGTAGCGTAAGAGGCACTCTACAGACGTGGTGTTTTTACAAGAGACACCTCAAGGGCGATGTTTGTAAGGCAATGGATCGATGGGGATACAAGATGGCGATACAGGCAAGATTCACTTCTAGCTCTAGAGGAACGGGGATACTTCTCCAGAAACGATTTCCTATCATAGTCAACCAAACTTGGTCGGACCGCTTGGGCTAGTATGTGGGGCTGTCTGGGATGAGGGAGGGTGAAACGCCCAATTTCTTTTCTATATACATCCCTCCAGGTATGCACAATGTCACCTTCCCACATCTGGGTGCGGTCCTTTTGGAATTCCCCATAGGGGATCTATTCATGGGAGGGGACTTTATTGTTAATGTCAGTTGAACGTATATAGCGCACTGTTACCCTGGTGCTAGCTCCTTGATCTGGACTTACTAGGTTCCTAGTGACCCAACTGGTGTCTATTTGCTGAAAAGCCAGGTTTTCAAGGCCTTTCTAAAGGCCAGCAAATTTGGGGCAGTTCGGATATTCAGAGGTAGTTTATTCCAGGCCGCGATAGTTCTTGTGAAGAAACTTCTGCCGCCCCATGTCATTTTTTAAACTTGGGTACTACCAAGGATTTAGAGTTGGAAGATCTAAGTGTCCGGTTGGGTACATACCACTTGAACTTCTGAGAGAAATAGGACGGTCCTAGGTTATGTAGAGCTTTGTAAGAAATGCATAGTGCTTTAAATTTTACCCTGCTTTTCACTTGCAACCAATTAAGTTTTTGGATGACCTTTCTCACCAAGATAAACTTGGGTGTGCGTGAAAGTAATCTTGCAGCAGCATTTTGCAACACCTGAAGTTTTTTAGGTGTTGTTGCTGTAGATTCAGGTATAGGCTGTTTCAATAGTCTAGCCTTGCCATAACTAAGGCCGATGTTAAACATTTTTGGGAAGTAGGAGGAATTAAATTTAGGATCCTCTTGATCTTCCTGAGAATAAAGAAGGTTGATGATGTTAAAGCGTTCACCTGACTAGAAAAAGGAGAGTTTATCATCTACAATCACTCCCAGATTTTTAGCTTTATCAATCGGCCTAGGTAAGCAGCCCAACTCTTCCAGCCACCAACTCTGGAACCAGAAAGAGGGATCATTTATGAACAGTACCACCTCTGTTTTATTGGAATTCAGTTTTATGCAGTTACTGCTCATCCAGGTGCTGATCGCTGTCATACAGTCATGAAATTTTTCCGATGGTACTTGGCTGATTTGCAACCGCCACTACAATCTGAGTATCGTCAGCGAATGAAGTTAGAGCAAAGCCGAAAGATTTAATTATCGGTGTCAGGACTTCTACATAAACATTAAAAAGAGTAAGGCTGATTGAAGAACCCTGGAGGACTCCGCACGGAAGATGAAAAGGTTCCGACTTGAAAGGTTCTAAGGCTACAAATTGCTTCCCATCTTCTAGGAAGAATCTCATAAAATGGAGGGCTGGCCCCATAACACCTTTTGGCTGCTAGCCGTTCCACCAAGACTGTGTGGTGGACTTTAATAGGACCCTATGTGATAATGCGGACCTTTGCTCCCCTAGGCAGGGGATGCTCACCCAAACGGCCTTGGCGGACTTCACCCTCGCTCTGGAGCTTGCAGACAGAGAACACATAATCCTGGGTCATGGGGCAATACTTTCCAGTCAGGCGCCCACAGTAGCCTGTCTGGGATAGACTCTTCACGCAGGCCAACAATATGTTCTGCTTCCGTGACGTTCAACATATGGCAAGAGGAATTTCAGACCACTCGCCAATACGGGCAATTTATAGCTCCAAAACTTGATGCACCATCTTCGTTAAGCCCCTGGAGCCTTAAGATCCCGAAGGTCAGGGAGAGTTTACCCAAAACCACTAAGCACTATTTTGCAGAAAACAAGTTATTGGGGAGCTCTGCGCAAATACTGTGGGAAGCCTCTAAGACTGTGGTTAAGGGAAAGGCCCTTTCTCTGTCAATTGGCTATAAAAAAAGAGAAAAGGGCTGCAATAGACAAACTGGAACGGGACCTCACAGTACTCAAAAACAAGCTAGCATTGAGCACGACGGGACAATAAACATCATTTGAAACTCAAACAGCGAGAATATAGTGACTTGGTGATTGAGGCTGCTAAGATTAGATATCAAACAGTTCAACATCGGATTTATGAAGTAGGTGATAAAGCAGGGAAACTCCTAGGATGGTTGGATAAGCATGAGAGAGCTAGCCACTGGATAGCTGACATTTGTGCGGCAGACAGGGAACATCACAGCATTCCACAAGAGATAGTGAAAGTCTTTGCGGACTATTGTGCCCATCTCTATTCCCCTGCTAATCCCAACACGATTACCGACTCTTGTGAATTACTAGCGAACTTACCTCTCACTGCACTCTCAGCGGATGACCAATCCATTCTAGAGAAGGTACTTATGAAGGACGGGATATAACTGGCCATTGGTAACATTCAATCGGGTAGGCGATGGGACCGAACGGCCTCCTAATTGTGTTTTACAAATTCGTCTCTACTGAGGTCACTCCCCTTCTGTCATCAATGTATGAAAAAAGCCGCACAATAGGTACTCTCCCGGCAGATCAAAGATTAGCCTCCATTGTAGTACTGCATAAACCATGTCAACCACCCGATCAATGCGCCTTCTATAGGCCAATTTGACTTCTTAATGCAGAGGCAAAGATCTTGGCTAAGCTTCTGTCATCCAGACTGTTACGGATAATAACCAAATTAGTACATCTTGACCAATCAGGCTTCATGCCAGGCAGAAATACGGCTCTTAATCTGCAGCGTCTACATTGAGTGGTGGGTCGCCCAGATACAATTCAAGACGACGCTGTGTTATGTCACTGGACGCATGCATGGCCTTCGACACAATGGAATGGCCATACCTTTTCCCTGTGCTGGAGCGCATGGGCTTTGGCCGTAAGTTCCTGTCTTGGCCGACAGTTCTATATTCAGAGCCTCAGGTGAATGTAGTGGTAAATGGTCAGACATCCTGAATCCTCCCTTTGCAGCAGGGCACCAGGCAGTGCTACCCACTCTCGCCACTTATTTTTGCTCTGATCCTTGAACCATTGGCGGCCCGGGTACGGATGCATCTGTTGATCCGGGGCCAGAGATGGACAGAGGGGTGGGGAAGACAAAATATCCATTTACGCGGATGATATTTTGCTATACTTAGCCACTCCGCATTTCTCCATTAATAGAATACATCACATATTTACTCAATATGGTGCACACACCATTAATTGGTCTAAGTCTGCAATATTTGTCCTTCACGGAAAGAGCCTGCCCTGCCATGTGACTGTGAAGCATGTATAGAGCCGGAGGGATTCCAATGCCTCAGCATCTATGTTACTGTGGACCCCATGCTATTTTATATGCAAAACATACATAGCCCCTTACAAAGATTAAAACGTGGTGTCCAACACTGGAGAACACTGCCACTCTCAGTCTTGGGTAGAGCGGCCCTCTTCAAGATGATGGCACTACCGCATTTCTTATATGTACTACATAATACACCGTTCTCAGTCCCCGCATCATACTTAAAAAACAGAGAGTGATGTCTGTACTTTACTCTGAGATGACAAGGCCCCTCGTATCGCTTTCACAAAAAGGACTAGAGGGTGGTACGATGGTGGAATTGCCTTGCGGGACATATATAAATATTTTTGGGCGGAACAACTTGTAGGAAGCTGGCTCTGTAAGGAAAATGCTACTTACCCAGTATGCATCTGTTCTTGGCATATAGAGCTGTAGAGTCATATGCTACGCATATATCGCCATCTAGTGTTGGGTCTGGATGTTTGCACTTTGTTTTTCTTTGAAGAAGTCTTTCCAGTCACGGGGTAGGTGGTGACTCCTTTCGGTGATAGTGCGCATGGGCATCGACTCCATTGTTAGATTGTTTTCCCGCAGAGGGTGATAATGGAGATAGTAGGAGTAGTAAAAGGAGATGTCCATGAATGCATGTATCTAAGTAAGATATTACTGCAACAGGTATAGGTACCCGGGGAGGTGGGTGGGCGCATATGACTCTACAGCTCTATATGCCAAGAACAGATGCATACTGGGTAAGTAGCATTTTCGGTTCGAGGCATATGAGCTGTAGATCATATGCTATGCATAGACTATATAGCAGTTATCTCCCAAAGCGGTGGCTAACCTGTATCTGTTGCAGTGGTCTGAAATAGTGTACGTAAAACTGCCTGGCCCACTCTAGCTTGTTGTCTTCCTAACACATCTACACAATAGTGTTTTGTGAATGTGTGAGGTGTAGACCATGTTGCAGCTTTGCATATGTCATCTATGGGTATATTTCCTAAGAATGTCATAGAAGCCCCCAGTTTGCGTGTATAGTGTGCTCTAGGGGGAACTGTTAATGTTTGTTTCACTTTTGCGTAGCAGATTTGAATGCACTTGACTATCCACCTTGCAATTCCTGATTTTGATATGGGATTGCATTTGTGTGGTGGAGCAAAGGCGACAAAAAGTTGATTTGTGTTACGGAAAGGTTTTGTCCTTTCTATGTAATACAGCAATGCTCTCTTTACATCTAATGTGTGTAGAGCACATTCCGCTACCGAATCTGGTTGAGGGAAGAACACTGGTAACTCAACAGATTGATTGATGTGAAAAGCAGAAATGACTTTAGGAAGGAATTTAGGATCAGTCAGAAGAACTACTTTATTTTGGTGCATTTGTAAAAAAGGTTCTTCGATAGTTAATGCCTGAAGCTCACTTACTCTTCTGAGTGATGTGATAGCCACCAGAAAAGCAGTTTTCCATGTGAGAAATTGCAGTTCACATTTGTGCAATGGCTCAAAAGGTGGACCCATTAGTCTGGTGAGGACAATATTGAGATTCCATAGCGGACGTCTCGAGGGAATAACTCTTGAGTCCTTCCATAAACGTTTTAATGACAGGTACTCTAAAAAGAGATAGATGTTGTATATTTTGTAGGTATGCAGCTATTGCAGCTAGATGTAAACGTATGGACGTGTATGATAGATTGGAACGTTGTAGATGTAACAAGTAGCATATAATGTTTTGGACAGAAGCATCCAGCGGGTTGATGTGGTTGTTATTACAATAAATCACAAACCGCTTCCACTTTGCTGCATAGCAGGCTCTTGTGGTAGGACGTCTAGCTTCTTTGATGATATTCATACAGTCTGGCGGTAGATTAAGATAGCCAAACTCTAAGACTTCAGGTGCCAGATCGCCAGATTGAGTTGACTGGGGTCTGGGTGTCTTATGTCTCCATGGCTCTGTGTGAGGAAATTGGGTGTAAGACGTCGTTTTTGATGAGGGAGAGTCCCAATAGGGTTGTGAACCATGGCTGACGTGCCCATGTTGGAGCAACTAGGATTAGTGTCAGGGACGCTTGTTTGAGTTTCCGAACCACTAATGGAATGAGTGGGAGAGGCGGAAAAGCGTAAGCAAATATTCCTGACCAGTTCATCCATAGTGCATTGCCTTTGGACAATGGGTGTGGATACCTGGACGCGAAGTTTGGGCATTTTGCGTTTAAGTGTGTGGCGAACAGGTCTATGTCTGGAAAGCCCCACATTTGAAAGAATGGGAGAAGAACTTGAGGGTGTAGTTCCCATTCGTGTACTTGCCGTGTCTGAAGACTTAGCAGTTCTGCCATCTGATTGTCTACTCCTGGGAGATGTTCTGCTAGGAGATAGATCTTGTGATGAATGGCCCACCTCCAGATGTCCTGGGCTAAGTGGGACAGTTGGAGTGAGTGTGTTCCCCCCTGTTTTTGTATGTAATACATAGCTGTGATGTTTTCGGTACGAACTAGGACAGTTTTCCCCCCCAGCTGGGTTTGAAAAGCTTTGAGGGCCAGAAATATGGCCATGAGCTCTAAATGGTTGATGTGGAGCAACTTTTGTTGGTGACTCCACAGTCCTTGCACTGTGTGTTGTTGTAGATGAGCTCCCCATCCAGTTAGAGACGCGTCCGCTGTCAGTACTGTCTGTGGAACTGGGTCTATGAAGGGCCGTCCTTTTGACAGATTTTGTGTGTTCCACCACTGCAGAGAGCGAGGAGTACGGCCGCTTACCAACACTAGATCGGTTAATAGACCATGGGACTGGTTCCACTGACTGGCTAAGTATTCCTGAAGTGGACACATGTGGAGCCTGGCATCATACTGGACGAACATGATGCAAGATTCCATCATCCCCAGCAGTTGCATGTAAACCAGAGCTGGAAGATAATGATGGGGTTGAAACTGAAGAATCAAAGCCTGAATGTTGCGAATTCTGGCTGCATTGGGAAACGCTAGAGCCCTTTGAGTATCCAAAGTGGCTCCTAGGTAGTTCTGAAGATTGGCTGGCTGAATATGTGTTTTTGGCACATTGACTGTGAACCCTAGTTGATGTAGTAACTTGATGGTTATGAAAGTGTATTTGAGACACTGTTGGTACGTGCTGGCTTTGATGAGCCAGTTGTCTAAGTATGGGAAGGCATGGATGCTTTGTCTCCTGAGATGAGCAGCTACTACCGCCAGACATTTTGTGAATAATCTGGGGGCAGTGGTGACTCCGAATGGGAGTACCCTGAACTGGTAATGTTGGCCCGATAGCACAAACCTGAGAAATTGAAGTGTTACCATGTGAAAATGGTCCGATTGTATGTAAAAATTGAGTTCTCTGAGACCCAAAATTGGTCTGAGACACCAGTCCTTTTTTGGTATTAGGAAGTAAAAGGAGTACACGCCCTACCCTTGGTGTTGTAGTGGTACGGGTTCTATGGCTACTTTTAAAAGTAGAGACTGTACCTCTTGCTTGAGGAGGTGTAGATAATCCGGTGAGAGTTTGTGTGACTTTGGGGGAATGTTTGGAGGAGTGTTGACGAACTCCAGGCAGTAACCAGAACGGATAATTTGTAGAACCCATTTGTCTGTTATTGACTGCCAAGCTGGTAAGAAATTTGACAGCCTTCCCCCGACAGGTGTTAAATGGTCAGGGGGGGAAGTACGGGTAAGTCACTGTTTTGTATTGGAGGGGGAGGGTCGTGTGCTAGAACCTCTACCTTTGTCGTTGTTTCCTCTGTAACCCCCTCTGAAGTAGTTTTTAGAGCCAGAGGGCTGGTTATTGCCCTTGTATGTGGATGCAGTTTCTGTGGAAGTATTTTTGGACCTTGCTCGATAGGAGCGTCGAAAGGAACCACGGCCTTGTGTGTACTGAAGGGCTCCCATTGATTTGGCCAATTCAGTGTCCTTCATCTTTTCCAGAGAAGCATCTACCACTGGGCCAAAGAGGTGTTGTTTGTCAAAGAGTGCGTTTAATATGGAGGTCTGAACCTCAGGTTTGAACCCCTATATACGTAGCCAGGCGTGTCTTCTTAAAAGGACACTAGTGTTTACCGCTCTGGCAGATGTGTCAGCAGCATCTAGGGAACTTCTGACTTGATTGTTCGAAATAAGTTGTCCCTCCCGTACTAAGTCTTGTGCTTTAGATTTATGCTCCTGGGGTAGACATTGGATGAGTTGTTCCATTTCATCCCAATGCGCACGGTCGTATCTGGCTAATAGCGCTTGTGTGTTAGATATGCACCAGAAGTTTGCTGCTTGTGAAGCCACCCTTTTCCCTGACGCATCGAGAAGCTTTGATTCTTTATCTGGGGGTGGAGCATCCCCCGTAGCTTGGGAGTTTGCCCTTTTACGTGCATTTGAAACTACCAATGAGTCTAATGGTAATTGTCCCCTTATGTACACTGGGTCAGATGGTGCTGGCTTATACTTTTTATCCACCCTAGGGGTAAGGATACGTGCCCTGACAGGATCGTTAAATAGGTCGTCCACATGTCTGTTCATCCCTTTCAGCATGGGTAACGTATGTGTTGCCTTTTGTGTACTGTTTAGTGTTTCAAAGAGGAAATCCTCTTCGAGGGATTCTTTGTAGAGTTGCACCCCATGGTAATTTGCAGCCCTGCCTAGTAATTCAATTTAGCCTAAACTGTCATCTGGTGGAGAGGGCCTGGTAGGGTATAAAAATCAGGATCGTTGTCTGTGGGCGAGTCAGTGTTGTAGTCGTCCCATTCATCTATTGGTCCAGGCTGGTTGTCATCATTACCATCCCCATCCCCATCATCCTGATTGTCAGGTGTATGGGGTGGTGAGTGCTCAGGTGAAGTTGGCACAGGTAGAGACTGAGGAGAGGGTGCTGGAGGAAGAGGAGGAGGGGAAGGGTTAGTTCCAATATTTCTCTTCTTCAAAGGAATGTGATATTCCTCTTCAGTATCAGTCCTTCTCTTTAGAGTCACTTTGGTGGTAATTTGCCCAGTTTTAGGGTGAATGTATAACACCTTCTGTTTCGGGTCCGGTTTATTGAGCGGATCGTCCAAACTGTGCTCTTTAGGTGATTTTGGGACATCAGTCTGTTTCGACGCCGAAGTTTTCAGTGCCAACGGCTTAGGGGCTGGTGTTTTCGGATCCGAAGGGGTTTTCGGTGCCGAGTGGTGATGTTCAGAGCCGGACTTGGGTTTGGATCCCGAAGGCTTTGGCTTGGTGCCCGACTTGGAGTGGAGCTTTTCGGAGCCGGATGGCTTTTTTGCAGGCTTTGGTGCCGAGCCGGAAGGCGGGGCGTCGGAAGCGTGGTCTCGGTGCCGACCGGGGCCCGAGGGCGTGGGTTGGTCCGAGGCCTTCTTTTTAGGATAACTTGGGAGTTTGGGCGAGGTAGGGACTGTACTTACAGTACGTTGTCGATGTGGGATGTCCTCATCCTGATCTGAGCCGTCCTCGGAAAGGGAGATCGGATCCTGTTCTTCATCGGCTCCGATAGCGTCGCCGGCTTCTTCATCCGATTGCGGTCCGAAGAGGTCCGGAATGGAGCCGGTGTGTTGGCTCTGCATGTCGCGGCGTCGAGCCCGACGGTCGCGAAGCGTCGTTTTGGAGAGGAAAGCTTGGCACGCGTCGCAGTCTTGCTCACTGTGTTCCGGTGACAAACACAGGTTGCACACTTCGTGTAAGTCGGTGCACGGGTATTTCGCGTGGCACCGAGGGCAGAATTTAAAGGGAGTTCGTTCCATCGACTGCGAGTCGAACCAAGGCGGCTAGGACCGACGGCCTACCACGAGCTCTTCCGATCGAAAGAGGGTTTTCCGAAATAAACACGATACGCGAAGAATGGAATACGCGATCGGAAACAATAGCGTCGAGGGTGAGTGTTCTACACACCGAGGGAAACCGAAGGATCGGTGTCGAACCGGAGCACAGCGAGTAACATCCGAACCCGATGCCGGAAAAAACAATCTAACAATGGAGTCGATGCCCATGTGCACTATCACCGAAAGGAGGAGTCACCTACCTCGTGACTGGAAAGACTTCTTCGAAGAAAAACAAAGTGCAAACATCCGGACCCAACACTAGAAGGCCATATATGCATAGCATATGATTTACAGCTCATATGCCTACAACATACTATACCAAAGTAAGGTATAGTGTGCACAGAGTCCAGGGAATCCCCAGAGGTATAGCAGAGGCTAAATTAGATAAGTACTACCTAGAGCAGGAATCCACTGCGACCATGATATACTTGTAAGCCCCATCAGATTGGAGTGGTCCAAATAAACACACGCTAGTGGTTTGTCTGATAATAAAGGTGTCTGCACTGGACGTGTTATGGTGGAGCCTTTCATCTGCTGGCAGATGTCGCATTTCAAGACGTAGTCTTTAGTCTGCTTTGTTAGTCCAGGCCACCAATAGCGCTGTTTTAGTAGAGAAACAGTCGCTGAAACTCCTGCATGTGCAGAACCTATACCCTTGTGTGCTGCTAGGATTAATCCTAACCTTCGATCCATATTTGGTATTACTCTATCCCCCACTCCAGGAATTTGAGCAAACGGAACATTGTTTACATCCAACTTGTAGGAGTACTTGAGTGGAAATCTTTTCGGTACTGCTGTGTTATTGCGTGTAGCAATAATCGCAACCATTATCTCACCGTCTATCCTCGTTTTTGAACGAGTGATTGCAGCTACGGAAGCCGTACGTACAGCCCCCTTTGCAGCTTCGTCAGCTAATGAATTCCCTTCAACGTGAACGCCATCACATTGATGACTCAATGTGTGTATCACGTGAGCCCTTGGTAGTTTGTTTTTCAACTCCACTACCTGTTCCCATAGCGTTTTGTGCTTAATTGTGCCACCTTTTGCATCTTTAAACCCATTCTGTCCCCAGTGATGTAAATATTCATTATATGACTGTACACAGTAAAAGGAATCACACACGATTAGTGTGGGGAATTCTCGATCCGTATTTACCAGTGCCAGTATTAGTGCTTGTAGCTCTGCCAGCGGCACCGTGTAGTCTCCTAGAGACTGTGTTTTTGTGCATTTCGGGTGAAACTTTCCATCCTGCATGCATCCTTTAACGATAGCACACGCGGCGTTGTATTGCGGTTTGCTCCCTATGGCCGGTTGCGGAAATCCGTCAGTATAAATAATGCATTCATACTGATTTAGAGGCATTATTTCGTTTTGTAGAGGATATTCTTGTTCGTATTGCAGAAATGCTTGTGTTTTTAGATTTGGGTCGTACCTGTATTCTACATCTGTTGCAGTGAGAGAATTAGCCCATTGTATCCATCTTGGATGTAAGGCTTTAGCGTTGGGAACGCTTGCCTTTGTTGCAGCCTCTAAGGCTGGAACCGGGGTAACGACTAATATACGTTTCCCTTGAGCCAGGGCTCTTTCTCAGACTACAGCAGTCTGTACTGCTGTGTTAGAATTTTTTCAGTTGATGCAAAACGCATCTCAGCATTTGTGTACAAATGTGATTTGTATGCTATTGGTACTGTCTCACCTTCATTATATGTTAGATAGGTGTACGCAGATTGACCCGCAACTATACGGATCACCAGGTTGCGTACATTTACGCGTGTCTGTAAGTGTTTTGAAGCTATCATGTCAGCTTGTAAGGAACAAAGAGTATCTGTGTGTTCCTGTATCCACTGTCTAACTGAAAAGTCAGGTTTTATCAAATCGTAGAAAGGTTTTACTCTTTCCACGTAATCTAAAATGTATGTTCTATCAAAGTTCAGGAATCCCAGGATTGATTGTAATTTTTTTTAATGATTTTGGAGGTTGGAGCAGCGCGCATTTTTCTAAAAAGTTAGCTGCTAGACTTTTTCCTTCACTTGAAAGCTCATATCCTAGAAAAAGGACATTAAGATGGGCTATTTTCGATTTTTTATATTTGAATTTGTAACCCTCTAAGGCAAATCCCAAAATTATGGTATTCACTCTGTTCAAGTGTTCCTCCAGGTCATCGTCCGTTAGATAGATATCATCCACATAGGACAATGCCTCTTCATCCAGATTCTGAAGTAACTCAGTTACCCTAGCCGAAAACAACCCCGGGCTGTTCTTATACCCCTGGGGGAGTCGGCAAAATTGCCGCTGGGACCCTAGCGCTGAGAATGCTGTCAAATATCTGCTCTCAGGTGGTATATTTTGGCAAAAAAATCAATTTGAGATATCTAGCGTTGTTTTGTATTTTTTCCGCCCAATATGTGCATTTTGAACTGTAAACGTCTTTGTGCAAGTGTTTAAATGTCTGTAATCTAAAACTAGACGATATGTGTTGTCTGGTTTCGATACGGGAAACAAAGGGTTATTCATTTGAGAGGTGCATGTTTCAATCACTCTTTGGTATTCAAGTTGATCTAAGATCTCCCTGACCTGTTTCTTAGCTTCTTGCTTTATTGGATACTGCCTTTGTGCAGTTTGAGTATTCTTTAATAGAATTATGTGGAGGGTTGAATCCTCATCCCATCCAACATGGTTTTTGAATAATGCTAGGGCTTGGGCTCCCGCGCATATGTATATTTTAAATATTTGGGAACATGGTCAGAGAATGCTGGTAAAATTACCGTTTCTCCCCTAGGGCAGTCCATGACGAATGCTGTCGGCCAATCTTGTTCAGCTAACAAAATGTCATAGCCAAACGTTAGGTTCTCACAAAAGAGACCTCTTACTGCCCTGCATTTGTCCCCCTCCATTTGGAGTGTACTTTCATATAATTTATGTGGGACACTTACCCTAGTATCAGGTGTTTCCACCGTGATATAATCATTCAAGTCGGCTGTCACCAGAAATTCCATCAGGTTCTGGCGAGCTATTGTTACTTCTGCCGCACTGTCTAGCAACGTCAGAGCCCATTCCCCGTTCAGTAGTCGAGTCCTCAGAATTCTGGGCATGTCTGATCTTTAGACCTGCAACCTTCTTCTTTTTGAACTGTGGTTTTGGTTTGGCTTTTTCTTCTTTTTTGGAAGTATAGTCTTGAGCGTTCTGCTTGTCTCTGGACTTTGTACGCTCTTCTTGTCTGTCTGACCGTCCTTCCCTCTCAGAGTTTTTCGATGAACCCTGAAAGGAACGAGAGGAACGTGCATCAGTATCCTGATACCTGTCAGGTTTCCTAAAATGATCCCTATTCCTAAGGTTATACCTCCTTTCGGAGGGCTCCTGTGGAGGAGATCTACCTCTGCATTGAGATCCGTTTTCTTTAACTTTTTGTTTTTTGTTATTGTCCCACTTCTTTTTAGAAGAAGTAGGTGTCTGCTTGGAAGTCTCCTTCTCGGGACTACCCATTAGTTGTGGTTTTAACGTTTTTCTACCCAAACTGTCCCTGCCTAACTCTGCATACACAGTTTCAATTATTTTTGGTAGTTCGTGCTCCTGTTGTAAAGGACTGAACTCCCTTAGGCGTTGGCGGATGGCCACTGATGCCTCCTCTTTAATATTTGCTAATATTATGGCTGATCCCTGGGCATAGTTACCTAGTAACTTCATCCCCAAGTTCAGAGCAGGCTCTGCGCCGTACTCATTTTGTATTTGTCTCAATACATCTGGTATTACAGCTAATGACGGGATACCATAAGTTCTGGTATATATGGCAGCGAAAACTGTACCCCAAGAGGTACAATCCTCTATCTGTGGTGTTATCCCCATGGGTAAGCAGATTGTCAGCATTCTGTGTTTTTCATAAGGGCTAGAATTTGGGAATACCGCTTCTAGCTGTGTTATCTTCTGAGCTATCCAGAATGGCATTTGTTCATGTTTTGCGGGCATTTTACCCATTACTGCATGTAATGTTTGCGGTGTAATTTTAGTTGCTGTGTTTTGAACGTGAGCTGTATTTGTTGTTACCATCGCTGGCTGGACCGTACCTGTCCTCATGACGTATTGCGTCATGTTTCTGTAAAGTTTTATTAATTCTTTGTGAAGTATGAGTAAGTCTGGTCCTGGCATTGTTTCGATGTCAGGATGTGGCGTGTAGGCTGCAAGTATTGGCCATGTTGCCCCTTCTCTTCCGAGCGGGCCGAGTCTCACTCTTCTTCTTGTATGGGGTAGGGCGCCTTTAAACCAGTATAAATGTTCCTGGTACGTGAGCGGAACCTCAATGTCCTCATACGGACAATATTTCGCTGGTGCATCACCTTCTGTGTAGAAGTGAAATGTTTTTGTTCTTGCATTTGCTGCTGGGAATGTAACCCACGAATAAAATACCTCTGTTCTGTATGATTCATGTGCCTCAATCACGAAAGCTACTACGCCACCCCTGCGCGAGCAGTTTCAAGGTGACTGCATTTTTAATATTTCCTGCAATCTGAATTGCATTTGCATTTTCTTCTTCGTCTGAGAGGTGCAAATTTTTCACGACTCTCCGCGTTGTCTGCGTCTTCAGTCATTGTTTTTAGTGAAGAATAATTTTTCAAGGGGACTAAGATAAGGTGTTTTGCACAATTTTAGGAACACTGTGTCCTTCAAGCTTGATTAACCAACAGCTAATAAATAGTATTTTCGCCTACTCAGCTGTTGCGGAGTTTAGCCTACCCACTCCAGACGTCTCTGGTGTTTTGTGAATAGGGATTTCTGAGAATAGGACGACTGAACTACTCAGATTCTACTGGTAAATAAGTACCCAATCAACGTTGGCGGCGCCATGTCGTGTAGTTCCTATAAGAAATATACAGGATCTGCGCGTTTAGACAACATACACTGTAGGATTGGGGTTAGACAAATTCTGGTCACCCCCACCGGGTAGGTTGGCTCTCTTTGTACCAACTAGCTCACAGTGCCACTAGAATCTCCTCTTACCAAGGAGAGAATAGTTCTTGGCAACCATCGAACATGACAACCCTGATCCCTCAGGACCGTGGAAACAATATACTACCTTTCGCTCAGTCACTCGTGCTTACTTAGTCTGTCTCAGAGAAACACACAGAATAAACAGGCTGGGCGTTTTCAATAATAATTTATTGAACAGTTGTTATTCTGGTGTATAATAGATGAGCTGTAACAACCATTAGACAGTATAAGATATAAATGATTAGCAGTACTATAAAGGTAAATTGATGGTATAGCTCTACCATCTTACAATAATCATGAATACATATGAATATATAAAACTCATGATAAAAAGATGCGTACTCCTACGATGCTTCCTAACTAGATGTACCCAAGTGTACCTAGCATGTATGTAGGTGTTAAGCCAAGAATCCATCTAGGATTTAGTCAACCCCATAGTGAGAGACTGTGGCACCCCGTCCTGGTATCGAGTTGGACACCCCACGAGGGATGTTAGACCACTGCGAGCTGGAGTGTCTGCATGCAGGAACCTCAGCGTCTCTGGTCAGTGTGTCGGCCGGGAAGTCTCGGTCTCCTCTGTCTTACCTTAGCAAGATGTGAAGTATTTATACCCATAGGTCTCCCCAGGGGTCCTACCTTGCTGTATTACTGTGTCGGCCTAAGGATGACGTTGGGCATGAACTTTGTACATAGATTTTATACAGGAGATGGTAGTCCTGCTGTGCTTCCAAGAATCCTCATGCATAATGTACGAGATTTCGAACTAGGGAAAACCCGCGTTCTGAATGCAGTGTAAAATCTAGGTAAAAGGTCAGTCCCTGTAAACCGTGACAAGTGTAATGTAGGGAGAGAATATAGGTGAAGGGTAATGAGATTACCGGGGCCTATATTATGAAACCTATATAGAATATAACAAACTCTCTTTGTGGTACTGTGGGCGAGCAGTTGGGCCTTTCAGGAGGGTGTGTTAAGCATTCATTGTATTCACTCAATGAAGGACTGATTAAACTCAGACAGAATCCAGACCAATTGGGTAAGTATAAAAAAGGTAGACTTATGTTTTATTTCTAGAACCAAACAGGACTTGGCACAGGTAGGTAAAATGTACATGCAAGTGTAACACTTTACAAGGTAATGAAACTGGGAATGGAATTGCAATCTTACAGGTTTGTATATGATTTAAAACAGTTTAAATTACACAGTTATTACTTTTGATTACTTTTCTGTTACTTTTGGATTACATCCGACTACTCGGGTGGTATGGCTAGATGCCACACTGTGGATCCTACAATACAAGGTAAGAAAGACTTTTTCAGGTTTGCAATATAGTTACTTTTCTTTTCATACAAAAAGTTCAGCTCGACAAAACATGTTTAAGAACAAACTAGTAATATTGGTTCCTATGGGAGAAAAACATTAGCGGATCTCAGGTAAGTAAACGCCTTACGAGAAGGGCGTGGCTTAGCCGGCTGCAAAATGGCCGCACTTTAAGTGGGCTCTGCCGGCCAAGCCAAACATCCGCAATTATCCTCCAGACAACCGCCCTTACCTTGCCTGCTTCCCCGCCATCCTGCCGCCTCTGCTCCTGGGGCGCCTATTTGCGAAGTCTGCAGCTCCTGGCGGCGTGCTGGGACCGAGATCTGCCGCCCGCCCCTGAGACGCTGCGCCTGGGCCCTGCCGCTGGTGAGGCCCGGCCTCTCTCCGCGTTGCTGGTGTATCTCCCTGGGCCTGGGGACCGACCGGAGTTCTGCTGAGGACATTGCGCTGCGGAGCCCGGTGAGTGCCGCTGCTGCCGGGTCCCTCGCGGCGGGGTTGGGAGCCCGTCCGCTGCACCGCCCGGCCCCGGCCTAGTCTGTGTCGCGGGCGCCATTCTCCCATGCCTCTGGCGCCCGCGGCGGCGGCCCTGTGTGTTCCGGCCGGGTGACGGGGGCGGCGTGCTCCCCGCTGTGTCTGTACCCCGGCTGGCGCGTCCTCCCGGCTCCCCCCATAGGGCTGCTCGAGCTCTGCTGGCGCCCTCAGTCTCCATTTCGGCCTCTCCCACACGCTGCTGCACGGCCTTGCTCCCCCCCCCCCTTGTGGCAGCATCAACCTCCTGCTCCACTGGTGTCCCCGTCCCCGGCCCTGGGCCCTATCTGCTTTCACCTTCGGCCTGCGGAGAGCCACACAGCTTCCTCGCCAACCCGTCTCCCGGCCTGGGCCATCTGCATCACAGAATCCTCTGCCCCTGGACGGCTGACCCAATCACTGGCACCTCCTAGTGAACCATCTAGCTGCGGCGCCCCTTGGCCTTTTTCAGTCTCCTGGCCTCATCGCCCCACGGTGCCGTCCATCTCCTCAAGAGTCTCTGAGGCGGGGCCGGGTTATACACGCTACTCAGGGGTGCCTTTTGTCCACACTCCCCACGTGCCACCCTCCGCTTCCCCTCCACCCTGGGACATTGCCACCGTAGCTGCACCGCTGGACCATGGGACCTGCACCCGGTTGAGTACGCCTACGATTCCACTACTCCTGGCGCCGCACCAATCCCGCACCCCCGGAGTGCCCTGGCGGGGTTCACGCTGGCGTTGCGCCACCCCTCCTGTCGCATACTGCTGTGACCTCCGACTTCTACTGGTAGCCACTCCTTACAGTCTGAAGTGGCACGTCCTCCTCTGGACCTCATTGGGTTCGTGTGGCCGGGTTTTGCCCTCTAGCCGACCTGCCATCCTGGTGTGTGCGCCCCGTTTCAAGTCCTGCCGCCACCTCACTGCCTCCGCGGCTGTCAGTGACCGTTTTACCCTGGGCGTCCGCACCGAAGTCGCCTCCTGACACCCCGTCATCCCCTCATTGCTGGTCTCAGTTGCTATTGACCCGTGGCTTACCTGCTGTGTCCTCTGCCGTCTCTCTCCCCGGCTGTCACCTCCCCCCTGCTTTCTGGCTGTGCCCCCATCTTGCCTCCACTGGACATGGGGAGAACTGATCCTAAACAGCCCAAGCTCGCCTTTGACCAGCGCCGCTCGACTCGTCAAGATGGCGTAAGCTCTGACAGTGGCGATCCCGCTGCCCTCATGGAGGCAACCCCGCACGTGACGATGACCTGAAAGCAATCATGCTTGACGTCAAGTCCACGGTCACTGGCATTGCGGCCCAGCTTGACCAACTGTCTGCCCGGTTGGACTCTGTCAAGGCCCGAGTCGACTCTCACGACGCTCGGCTTCTTCATGTCGAATCCAGGGTCTCCGATGTCGAAGACGCCGCCACTCAAGATCGTCAGAAACTACTACAGATGGACAAAGTACTCGACCTTATCCGGACTAAAAACAAAGACCTGGAGGCACGCTCCCGGAAGAGCAACCTCCGTATCACGGGAGTCCCCGAGTCCACCAATATCGCCCGCATGGAGGATTTCGTGGAGCAGCTCGTCAGGGAACTCTTTGGTGACGTCCTCTCCCCTGTCTTCATTGTTGAGCGTGCACACTGCTCCCTTGGCCCCCGCCCTGGTCCCGGACTGCCGGCTCGCCCCATCCTCACCAAAATCCTGAACTTCAGCGACCGCGATGCCATCCTCCGGGCGGCCAGGGAGAAGGGTGAAATCCGTCACCAAGGGAACTCTCTCTCGTTTTATCCGGACTACACCGTCGCTGTCCAGGCGGCTCGCCGCAAATTCCTCCCGGCAAAGCCGCTTCTCCAAAAGCACGAAGTCTCCTATTCTCTGGCCTATCCTGCGAAGCTGCGGGTCCGGCAGGGTTCAAAAACGCTTGTCTTCCCGGACCCCAAGGATGCCCTTGCCTTTGCCAAAAAGCTGGACAGGTCGCATCGCTCTTCCCCTCCTGCCTCTCAGGACTCTGCAGTCGACCATCTCAGTGATAATGATTGACTTGCTATGTCTTCTCCCTTGATTATGGTTTGCAGTGTTTGTGGCTCCCAGGCATGCTTTACGATGTTTCTCTATGTTGTTCTAGCCCCCTGGGTCGTGCCTTTCCCGGCCTACGTATAGGGGCTTCTGCTCCCCTGCCGTTTAGTAAATCTCTGTTGGTTGTCCGACATGCTTTGGGGCTTGGTCACCTCGCCTTTTTCGGCGAGGGTGTATGCTGAGCGACGCCATGCCCCCACGGGATAATTCCCTCAATTGAAGTAGTCTCTCCCTCTCCTAGTTGTGGGTCCCTGGGGTGGTTAGGGGTGGTATCTCAACCTGTTTGGGGGGTTGGAGTGGGTGGAGGGTGGAAGGGATTTGGGCGTTCGCGACCTCCTTCTGAGGCGCTTTTGCATTTGACTGTATGCGTTTTGCTGTTTTTTGGCATGTCTTACGTCGCTGTATTTCAATTTGTGTGGGGGGTTTGTGTGGGTTGGGTGTTTTTATGGGATGAATGGCCTCTCCCCGAGGCGACGTATTTGTATTTGGATACTCTGTTGACATATTGCTTGTATCACATCACCGTTACACACGTTCTCCGCACTGCCACGGCGCTTCGCTTAGCGCACATTCCTAGGATCATGCTCTCGGGCACGGCACCTATTGCCATCCTCCCTCCTTTGGCTGGCGTTCCCCCCCTTACAGCCCAGCTACCTGCCTTGGCCAGCTCTAGCCGGCTATCTTGCTTCCCCTACGCTGTTGCACTGCTCGTCCTTCCCTCAGTTGGTTTGCACCACCATACGCACTCACTTAAGGGCCCAGGCCATATTCATCGTACTGCGCTCTACTCTTCCCCACATAACGACATGACAGACGCGGTATTTTGGACATGGAACATCCGTGGTCTAAATGACCACCGAAAAGCTCGGCTAATACATGCACACCTCCTCCGGCACAAAGTGGACATCTGCTTGTTGCAAGAGACCCACCTGCTACCTGCATCTGCCGCCAGACTACATTCCCGACACTGGGGAGAATCACACTCCTCTTTCTACTCCAACTACTCTCGGGGGTGTCTATTCTGATACGCAGGAGACTCCCTTGGCAAACCACCCAGGTAATCACTGACCCCGATGGGCGTTACGTTATCCTCCATGGCTCCCTTCAGGCCCAACCTTTAACGATCGCTGCAAAATACGGCCCTAATATTGATGACCCAGACTTTTTTGCACAAATCTGGCATCACATCTCATCCCTTGGCCCTGCCGCGCTCCTCTGGGGTGGGGATTTCAATGTGACACTTTCCACAGTCTTGGACCGCTCTGGCCCCTCTGCCTCCCACCCACGCTCTGCGGCACTCCTTAGCTCCATTCTCGCTGACAACTCCCTGTACGATGCTTGGCGCCACATGCGACCTGAAGCCCACGAGGGCACTTGCGTCACCGGAACTCGTGGTTGCTGGTCCCGTCTGGATCTCTGGATCACCTCTCCGGACATCCTTTCCTGGCTTACCTCTGTCGATCATATGGCGCGCAATCTTTCGGATCACGCGCCGGTACAGCTTAGCCTCTGCCTTCCTTTGTCCCCTCGGCGTGCCTTCACCTGGCGACTCCCCCCGAATGCGCTACGAGATTGTCTTCTGTGACGAGGTCCGAACCGCGATCAACTATTTTGAGCTAAATGAGGGTTCTGTGGATTCTCCCTCCACACTCTGGGATGGATTCAAGGTCGTTATTCGCAGCGAATGCATCTCTAAGCAGTCCGGGGTTTTACGCTCCATTCGCAACACTCTTGACAAACTGGAATCGGATATTAAATCTTTGGACTCCTCCCATTCTCTTCCCCCCAGCTCTGAAACACTCGCTCGCCTTCGCGAGAAACACACCGAGTTCGCTGAGGAGGCCAACAGAGAGATCTCATTCCTTGGCAGGGAGGCCCGGGCACGCAGCTTCGGTGAGGGCGATCGGCCCGGCAAAACCCTGGCCAATCTTCTCCGTCCGCCACGTGCCGCATCCTATATCACAGCGCTCCAAGATGGTGGCCCCACTCGGACTACCTGCCCTGAAGAAATCAAGGCGCGCTTTACGGAGTACTACACGTAATTATACACTGCGGGTCCCACCCCCTCGAGGGAGGTCCTCAACCAGTATTTTGATACCCTCGAGCTCTTATGGTTCGAAAACTATCACCGAGAATTCCTCGACGAGCCCTTCTCTAAAGAGGAAATACTTGCCGCCATCAATGATATGCCTGGCGACAAGGCCCCTGGTTCGGACGGCTTGCCCATCTCTTTCTACAAGACCTTCGCTCCGCTTTTGGTGCCGCACCTGGCCGCCATGTATAACGATTCTTTCGAGAGCGGTCAACTCCCACCGTCACTCCGCGAGGCTAGGTTAACTCTTCTTCTCAAGCCGGACAAGCCCCCCGAATGCCGTGATTCCTATCGCCCCTTGTCCCTCATTAATACGGACAATAAAATCTTCGCCAAGCTCATCGCTTCGTGCCTCCTTCTTCTCATGCCACTCATTGCTCGCCCCGACCAGTCCGGCTTCATTCCTGGACGCGCTACTTCACACAATCTTCGGACCATCTTTTCCGTCCTCCACCAGATTAATCCAGCTCTCCCCGCAGTAGCCGCCCTTCTTGACGCCACTAAGGCCTTTGATACCCTAGAGTAGCCCTTCCTTTTCTTTCTCCTTCCACGTCTTGGTTTCAGCCCAGTATTTATACGCAAAATCTTACTCCTATACACTCTACCCACCGCCCGTCTTCGAATTAACGGACAAATATCTGATCCAATCCCTATCGGACGCGGTACCCGCCAGGGGTGCCCGCTCTCACCCATGCTCTTCGCCATCGCAATGGAGCCACTGGCGGCCAGACTCAGACAACACCACACTCAGAGGGGTATTGGCTTCGCAGCCCGTGCCCTCTTAGTCTCCATGTACGCGGACGATATTACTTTGTATGTCCGCCACCCCCAAGAAAATCTCAGTCCTCTGGTGCTCGAGATCATACGGTTCGGGGGTTATTCTGGAATCCAGGTGAACTGGAGTAAGTCAGTCCTCTTTCCTCTCACCGACGCCACTACGCCCTTCACTCCGGACTTCCCTTTCGTGTGGGCGTCAGGTCCCACTCGCTACTTGGGTATCTGGCTTAGCAGGGATGTGGATGAACTTTGGAGGGCTAACTTTGGTCGTGCGGTGGACTGGCTCGAGTCGAAGATTCCCCAATGGAACCGGCTACCCTTGTCTTTGGCCGGTCGCATAGCTATTGCTAAGATGGTGGTCCTCCCGAAATTTTTATATCTTTTCCTGAACATCCGTATTCCCCTTACTGCCCACTTTTTTCGTAGGATCCGCTCGCTGATCATCTCCCTAACCTGGGCTGGTAGGCAACCCAGGATTGCGTATGACACTCTCACCCTCCCGATGTCGTGCGGCGGCCTGGGCGCCCCTAACTTTAAGCTCTACGCATTGTGTGCTCAGGCCAGTTTTTTGCATTTCTGGATTCATCCCACTCCTTTCCAGCCGCATGTGGCGGTTGAGGCGCATCTCGCTGTCCCGTGGCCGCTCGTCACCGCCCTGTTTGTCCCTGCCAAACCCCCACGCACCGAAATAGACACGGTCGAGAGACCTTGCGCTGGGCCTGGGATGGACTACGCCGTTTGTCCGGGGCTCCGGCGCTCTCGGCAAATACGATGCCGATCGTTTGGCATCCGGCTTTCCCTCCTCTCCAGCCCTCCGGTATGGCTAAACACGCCACTCGCCTGGGGTGGACTACAATGGCGGATCTCTACCCGGGGAACACATTCTATTCTCCCGCCGACGATTCCGGTCCCATGGATACTTTATTTTATCAGCTACGGGCTATCTGCAGGGAGCTGCATCCTACGTTCCCCTTGCCTCCCCCCTCGATGACTGCTCTCGATTTCCTGTATTAGTCTCCCTCTCCTCGGAAGTTGTTTACCAAACTCTATGCCCTCACGCTGGCGGCCACCTCCATCTCCACTGACCGCGCTCGTGTGGCGTGGGGCGAGGACCTTGGTGTTGATATTTCCCTAGCTGACTGGCTTTATTGTTGCAACCAGACAAAGTAATTATCCCCTAACTATCGCCTGCGCCTAATACATTTTAAATATTTGCATAGGCTTTATCGCACCCCCGTTCAGCTACATAAGCTGGGACTCACCCCCAGTGATAGATGCCTGCGCTGTTCTGCTTCCGCAGCGGACTTTTCCCATCTTGCCTGGTTATGCCCAAAGGTCTCCGATTATTGGCATGAGGTCTGTACTGCTATCTCCGAGATCACCTCCTCGCCGGTTTGGCCTGATCTTCCGCTCTGCCTTCTAGGCTTTGTTAAATATTGCCCAGATGCCTCCCGCCGCTTGATTGCTATGCTGCTTGTCTTCACGCGGGTTAGGGTGTCCATGTGCTGGGGTCGCAAACCTGCACCTAAGTTTGCCCAATGGCTCGAGGATGCATCGCGATGCCAGACCCTTTTGTCTGAATTCTGGGACCTTATGCCAGCCAGATCTCGTCCACTCGACATATGGGGCCCCCTAGTGTTATACCTTCATGCTCATACCCCCCAAAGCCAGACTGCCTCTCCCGCGCTCCCCACCGGCACTCCGCCCGCGGCGGCCGCCGGTGAAGGTCAGTAGCCGCCCTTTACCCCGTTCTTATTCCCTTTCCGGTCAGGCCCGCTCCCTCTCCCGCAGTTTGCCTGATTTATATCCACTATTGCTCACTGTCCAGATGTGCCTAAGTAATGTCTATCTAAGCCGTTGTTCTCTGCTGGTCTATGCTATTAGCCCTTCTTTATATCCTCAATTGTTGCTATGTATACAGTGCTCTGATTTGATGCAAGATTGTAACATGTCTATGCAATTCTGTTAATAAAGGTTTTTATAAAAAATAAAAAAAAGTAAACGCCTTACGAGTAGGAATTTTGGAGATTAGGACCAACGTTCCCTAAGGTCCAGTTGGGCACTTGAGTTGCACCACCAGCGGCACTGCGGCGGAAGGGTGCAGAGTGCAGGGACCCAATGTTAGCCAATGGTGCTAAGGGGACCTTCGGTCAGGGATGGCATACCAGCAGGCCACTTGGCTGTGGGAGCAAAGCTCCTGGGGTTAGGATGAGCACTTCAGTGGCCAACACTCAGCACAGGAGCAGCACAACCAGCAGCACAGGGCCAGCCGGGTGCAGTGTGCCAAGGAGACGTCAAGGGCCCTGGGGATTCCAAAGGAGATCTCCGGTTCAGCAAAGATGCTGCAGGCTTGGGCAGGAAGGCTTCCTGAAGGCAACCACCAGCTAGAGAGGTAGGTTGGGTTCTAGGGGGATGTCTGGACACCGTCCGTTGGGCCACTCAAGGACGTGGGGCGTCGGATGCAGGGGTGTCTTTTGGCGACGGGTTCTTCTTACCAGCACCGGATGCTGTCGGGAGACCCTTCTGGTTGAGGCTGCAGGCGTCGGCCTGAAGCTTGAGGGAGGTCGTGGATCACCAGATCCAAGGTCAGGATCGCTGGGGAGACCTCCTCATGGTGTTGGGCTACTCGAACTCGGGCCGTGGGCGTCGGGTGCAGAATGGTGCAGAACCGCGGAGCCGTCTGGATCCGGGTTCTGTGTTGGAAGTCTTTGCTTGAGCAAATCCGGTGCTCACCGGAGACAGTCTTTAAGATGGTTGCAGGGCAGGTCCTCCAGTCTTTGGGGGACTGCCTGATGCTGGACACGCCGGGGTTCTTGTTGTAGTCAGGACGAAGTCGGGACAGGCAGAAAGGGCAGGGGGTACAGCAGTTGGTGTCCTCTTCTTCCTGAGTCAGCTCAGCTCTTTGGTCCTTCTTTCTTCCTCGAATCTGAGGAGGCAAGGTTCGGGGTTGCCCCTAAATATTAAGTTTAGGGGCATTACAGGGGTGTGCAGGTCAGGACCAATGGGTCCCTTCCTTGGGGTAAGTACACCCCCTATTATGCTACCCTCCAGTGGGATGGGGGCATGAGCCTCTTCCTAATTGGTTGGGTCCCCTCATCTCCATGGAGGGGACAGATGTGTGCTTCAACTCTCCTCCCCCACCTGAGGGGTGTGGTTGGCAAAGGTGGGCACACCTCTCCTGCTCGGTTTTCCTGCAGATTCTCCTGCCCAAAGTGGGGCGGTGGGAGCCAGTTGCTGGGTGCAGCGAAAGGCAGGGACAGCTTCCAAAGGTGGCAGGCCTTTGAAGCTTCCCCTCTCTTGGATCGAGCCCATCCTGGGGGAGGAGGCATGACACCTCAGCCCAGGATGGGCTTCATTTCTGGGCCCATAGAGCGGAAGCTCTCTACCCAGGGGTGCAGAAACCTGTCTTGTGGTGGCAAATGGCAGGCAGCCATTTAGGAACCACACCGGGACTGGTCATTTTTCAGGGGGCATCTCTAAGATGCCCTCTGTGTGCATTTTACATCAGTGTGGGTTTAATGTGCTGAGAAGTTTGCTACCAAACTTCCCAGTTTTCAGTAAAGCCACTATGGAGCTGTGGAGTTCGTGATGACCAACTCCAAGACCACTGCACTTCCAATGTCTAAGAATGGACTTAGACACTGTAGGGGTACAGTGCTCATGCAACTGGACCATCACCTGTAGTCTAGTAAACCCTGCTAGAGGGGTGGCTTACCTAGGCCACAGGCAGTGGATTGAAGGCATGGCACACAGGGAAGTGTGCCATGTCGACTATTTACTTTTCTCTGCGCCAAAACACACAGTCTGCAATGGCAGTGTGTGGGTGTTAAGGTACAAGGCCCCTAAGGGTGGCAAAATAGGTGCTGCAGCCCTTAGAGGCCTTCTCTGGTCACAGTACCCTTGGTACCCATGGTACCTTTTACAAGGGGCTTACCTGTGGACAGAGATGTGCCAATTAAGAGTACAAAGGTACAGCTTTGGAAAAGAACACAGGCCCTGGGAACCAGATTGGTAGGGACCCAGGGCACAACAGGTCAAAGTGCATCATGTGTCAGGCTAAACGTGGGGGGTAACCATGCATAAAAAGGGGCACCTACCTACACAACCCCCCCAATGCCCCCCACCACCAAACGAAAGAGGATAAGACTAACCTTACCCAAGAGAGTCTTCATTGTCTAAGTGGAAAAATCTGGAAAGGCCATCTGCATTGGCATGGGCAGTCCCAGGTATATGTTCCACTGCAAAGTCCATTCCCTGTAGGGAGATGGACCACCTCAAAAGTTTTGGATTTTTCCCTTTAATCTGCATTAGCCATCTGAGAGGTCTGTGGTCAGTTTGAACTAGGAAGTGAGTACCAAACAGGTATGGTCTCAACTTCTTCAGGGACCAATTCACAGCAAAGGCCTCAGTCTCAATGGCACTCCAACGCTGCTCCCTGGGGAGTAGCCTTCTGCTTAGGAAAGCAACATGTTGGTCTTGTCCCTCATCACTGGTCTGGGATAGGACCGCTCCTATCCTTAGCTCAGAGGCATCAGTCTGCACAATGAACTGCTTGGAGTAATCTGGAGCCTAGAGAATAGGTGCTGAGCACATTGCCTCTTTAAGGTTGTGCCAAAAGCCTTTTGGCACCCAACTGTCCAGTTCACTTTCTTGGGCATCTTGTTGAAGGAGCTCTGTGAGGGCTGTCACAATGGATCCATTCCCTTTCGCAAACCTATAATACCCAATCAAGCCAAGGAATGCCCTGACTTGGGTCTGGAAGATTGGAGCTTCCCAATCCAGAATGGTCTGGGTTTTGGGTTGTAGTGGTTGGACTTGGTCTCCACGTACAAGGTGGCCCAAGTACACAACAGTTCCCTGCCCTATCTGGCACTTGGGTGCCTTGATAGTTAGGCCTGCAGCTTGCAGGGCCTGTAAAACCTTCCCCAGGTGGACCAGGTGATCCTGCCAGTAAGAGCTAAACACAGCCATATCAGCAAGATAAGCTGCACTAAAGCCTTCTAACCCAGCAAGGACTTGATTCACCAACCTTTGGAAGGTGGAAGGGGCATTCGTTAGACCAAAGGACATCACAGTAAACTGGAAGTGCCCATCAGGTGTGGAGAATGCTGTCTTTTCTTTTGCTCCAGGGGCCATGCCAATCTGCACGTACCCTGCATTTAAGTCAAAGGTACTGAAGTATTTGGCAGCCCCTAACTGGTCTATCAATTCATCAGCCCTGTGCATCTGTCTTGGTGACAGCATTGAGGCCTCTGTAGTCCACACAAAACCTAATTTCTCTCTTTCCACCTTGTGGATGAGGTTTGGGGACTAGGACCTCTGGGCTCGCCCTGGGACTCTCAGAAGGCTCAATGACCCCCACCTCCAGCATCTTGCGGACCTCAGCTTTGATGCTTTCCTTAACTTGGTCAGACTGGCAATAGATTTTGGCAGGCAAGCTGCCTCCAGTGTCCACATCATGGGTACACTAGGGAGTCTGACCAGGGGTTTAGGAAACGAGCTGTGCAACCTTTGCAGAACCTGTCTGCAATCAGCCTGCTATTGGGCAGAGAGCGTGTCTGAATAGACAACTCCATCTACTGTCCCATTTTGGGGGCTGTAAGAAACGAGGTCAGGGAGAGGTTCACTCGCTGGCTCCTGGTCCTCATCAGTAACCATCAACATGGTCACATCAGCTCTGTCACAATAGAGTTTCAGGCGGTTAACATGTATCACCCTTTTGGGGGATACAAGTAGGTGTCCTAACTCTTTTTTTCTAGGATAGGGTAAGGGCCATGCCATTTGTCCTGGAGAGCCCATGGTGCCACTGGCTCCAAAACCCACATGTGCTGTCCTGGTTGGAATTCCTCCAGTGCAGCTTTCTGGTCATACCAGAGCTTCTGGTGCTCCTGGCTGGCCTCAAGATTTTTAGATGTTTTTTGCATGCACTCCGCCATCCTTGAACGAAGGCCTAGTACATAGTCCACCACATCTTACTTTGGTACATGATGGGGTTTCTCCCATCCTTTCCTCACAAATGAGTGTGGTCCCATTACAGGGTCGCCAAACAGAAGTTCAAAGGGTGGAAACCCTACTCCCTTCTGAGGCACCTCTCTGTAGGCAAAAAGCAGGCAGGGCAACAAAACACCCCATCTTCTTTTGAATTTTTTAGGGAGTCCCATTATCATGCCTTTCAATGTCTTGTTGAATCTTTCAATAAGACCATTGGCTTGTGGGTGGTAAGGAGCTGTGAACTTATAGATCACTCCACACTTATCCCACATGTGCTTTAAGTATGCAGACATGAAGTTGGAACCTCTGTCTAATACTATCTCCTTAGGAAACCCTACCCTGGTGAAGACACCAATTAGGGCCTTGGCTACTACAGGGTCTGTAGTAGTCCCAAGGGGAATGGCTTCAGAATACCTGGTGGCATGATCCACTACCACCAGTATGAATATGTTTCCTGGGGCAGTGGGAAGTTCAAGTGGGCCCACTATATCCACACCTATCCTCTCGCAGGGAATCCCAACCACTGATAGGACGACACCCCAAAGGCCCCCTAATTAAACTGTCTTGCCACTGGCTCGACAGGTGACACAGGAGCTTACAAACTCCTTCACTTTTTTAGGACATCTGGGGCCAATAGAAGTGGGTGACAAGTCTTTCCATAGTTTTTGTCTGACCCAAGTGTCCAACTAGGGGGATGTCATGGGCTAATGTGAGTAGAAAATCTCTATACAACTGAGGCACTACGACTCTAGCAGCACCAGGTTTGGGGTCTCTGGCCTCAGTGTACAGGAGTCCTTCCTCCCAATAGAACTTGGGGGAGTCACTGACATCTCCCTGCTCCTGTACAGCAGATTGCTGCCTCAGGCCTTCAAGAGTGGGGCAGACTTGCTGCCCAAGGCACTGCTGTTCCCTAGAGGGTCCTCCCTTGGCCCAATAGCTCTAACTCATACGGTTTATGCTCCATGGGCTCACATCCCTCTGGGGCTGACAAGTCCTCTCCGTGAGGAGAGGGGGTCCTGATCATTGTGCTGTGTGGAAGCAGTTTAATCAGTCTTCCTACATTTCCTCTTGGGAGGTTGAGCCATCATTTCAGGCTATAACTCTTCTTTTTCACCCTGTGCTAGGCATTGTGCTCTTGTTTTCACACACACTATCTCAGGGATTTGCAGCATGGCTGCGTGTGTTCTTCCTTTCTACCTCAGCATTGTTCTGGGAAAACCAGTGTCTCTCTCACCATGGTGACACTGGCACCTGTAACCTTCAGGGCTTCTCTCTTAGTCCCATTCACTAAGGGGTACTGCAGGTATTTCTTTAAATTAGGGGGGCCGACAGACAAAGTGCCTAACCATCCCTCACCTTCAGAGACTAAAACAGCCTCAGTGTGGCCCTTGATTTGCTCTTGGCCCACTATTGATCCCATCTGGAGATTTGCAACACCAGTAGAAACTGGAGGGAGACTAGGGGCTGGTTTGTTGGGACAGGCAGGATCTGCAGTTTGGTGTCCTCCTTGTTACAGTGGAAACACCAGGCCTT
Organism: Calotriton arnoldi; assembly: GCA_963921515.1. NCBI lineage: Eukaryota > Metazoa > Chordata > Amphibia > Caudata > Salamandridae > Calotriton > Calotriton arnoldi. The sequence continues at coordinate 71,426 of CAWUFW010016316.1, forward strand.
AGCATGATCAAAGTTTTTCACATTATACCCACCAATGGGCTGGGAAGAGTTCTTGGGCCCACTCCCCTGGACAGGATTTTGGGGGCCTTTAGAAGACTCTTGAGTTTTGTCTTTAGGCTTCTCACCCTCTTTTCCCTGGGGAGGCTTAGTAACCTCTTTCTTTTGGTCGTCCCCAATGGTTGTATTGGTCACCCTTGTCTTGACCCAGTGGTCCGCCTTCTTTCCCAATTCTTGGGGAGAAATTGGAACTAGGTCTACCAGATATTGATGCAACTTTTCATTGATGTAGTTACTTAAAATGTGTTCTACTGAGTAGTCTACAAATTCCACCCAGGACTGACTCTGGGATTTCTGAGCCCCCCTGAATTTAATTCTGCACTCCTCAGTAGGGAGTCCAAATCCTTCAATCAGGGTACCCTTCATGAGTTCCTAAGACTCTGCTTCTGCCCTAGTTCGGGTCAGAAGTCTGTCTCTGCACTCATCAGAGAACAGTTCTCAAGGATGTGTCCCCCAGTGAGTTTCTCACTTTTCTGGCCTCAAGCCCTCTCAAAGGCAGTGAACCAATCTGTGAGGTGATATCACTATCCTCAAATTTAGGGACAATCCCTTTGGGGATTTTAGGATCATAAGATCCTTCCTTCTCTGGAGTTTTTTTAAATTGCTGCCACCATTGATGAGTCCTAGGCCCATTTCTGCTCCTTTCTCCAGAGCTAGAAGCCTAGTCTCTAGCTCTAGTCTTTTGGTCAACCTTGCTAAAAGCTTGTCCTCCTCAGTGAAGTTGTCCTCACTGTCTGGTACAGAGATAGCACTATCTCTGTAGGATCTAGACCCTGTACTCCTTAGATTTGGAGGGTAGAACACAAAGTTCCCATCCTCCATAAGTAGCTGAGGTGGGTGGTTTAAAACCTCAATCCTCACTACTTTCCCCATTCTCCTGAAGGCCCTTATATTCAGCAGTGGGGTGGTCCCTTGCATTCCCTGCCAGGAACTCCTGGAGTTGTATTCTGGTAGGGTTTGACCCAGTTCTTATTTGCTTAGCTTTACAGAGAAGCCTTAGCTCTCTAACCTCTACGTTGGAATAAGGGGTGAGGTCGAGCTCCTCAGCCATCTTCTCTGGGTTGCTCATTATTTTACTAAAGTAGGGTTTCTTTTTTAGAAGACCTACAAGAAGTCTAAGTACTCCCCCCTAACTTCAGTGACTTTTAGATTTCTAAAACAAAATTACTACAGGGACTTAACACAAGGCCCCAACAAGACTTTTAGAAATTTGAAAAATAGTCAATTCAAAAATTGAGTTGTACTAAAGTTATTTTTTGGATTCTTGTCATGTGATCAGAGGTTGACTAAGTTAGTCCTATAAATGCAAGGCTTTACATCCCACCGCTGATCAACCAATGTAGGAAGCTGGCTCTGTATATACTATGCAAACACAAGGAGATGATGGACGGAGTGCTGAAACTTTTCAAACACTCACCCCCAGTCACAGATCTGGGTTGAATCTATCATCATTCTTCAGCTCACTTTGCCACCGCAGTTCAGACACAGCTATATGCAAATCAGTCTTGACCCTGTGCCTCATGGGAACAGTCCAGCCCGAAATGCCAAGCCATGTCTTCCCTGGACCGTAAACAAGCATCCTGGGACCGGTTTCGGGCTAACAGCCCTCTTCAGCCAGGCTAGCTTGAATCCAGTGGCAAAGTGAGCAAGGGACCCACGTCTGGGCATACCGTACCAACTTAGGGCGAAAAAAGCAAACACAAGGAGATGATGGACGGAGTGCTGAAACTTTTCAAACACTCACCCCCAGTCACAGATCTGGATTGAATCTATCATCATTCTTCAGCTCACTTTGCCACCGCAGTTCAGACACAGCTATATGCAAATCAGTCTTGACCCTGTGCCTCATGGGAACAGTCCAGCCCGAAATGCCAAGCCATGTCTTCCCTGGACCGGAAACAAGCATCCTGGGACCGGTTTCGGGCTAACAGCCCTCTTCAGCCAGGCTAGCTTGAATCCAGTGGCAAAGTGAGCAAGGGACCCACGTCTGGGCATACCGTACCAACTTAGGGCGAAAAAAGCAAACACAAGGAGATGATGGACGGAGTGCTGAAACTTTTCAAACACTCACCCCCAGTCACAGATCTGGATTGAATCTATCATCATTCTTCAGCTCACTTTGCCACCCCAGTTCAGACACAGCTATATGCAAATCAGTCTTGACCCTGTGCCTCATGGGAACAGTCCAGCCCGAAATGCCAAGCCATGTCTTCCCTGGACCGGAAACAAGCATCCTGGGACCAGTTTTGGGCTAACAGCCCTCTTCAGCCAGGCTAGCTTGAATCCAGAGGCAAAGTGAGCAAGGGACCCACGTCTGGGCATACCCTGCCAACTTAGGGCGAAAAAAGCAATCACTAGGAGATGATGGACGGAGTGCTGAAACTTTTCAAACACTCACCCCCAGTCACAGATCTGGGTTGAATCTATCATCATTCTTCAGCTCACTTTGCCACCCCAGTTCAGACACAGCTATATGCAAATCAGTCTTGACCCTGTGCCTCATGGGAACAGTCCAGCCCGAAATGCCAAGCCATGTCTTCCCTGGACCGGAAACAAGCATCCTGGGACCGGTTTCGGGCTAACACCCCTCTTCAGCCAGGCTAGCTTGAATCCAGTGGCAAAGTGAGCAAGGGACCCACGTCTGGGCATACCCTGCCAACTTAGGGCGAAAAAAGCAAACACAAGGAGATGATAGACGGAGTGCTGAAACCGGTCCCAGGATGCTTGTTTCCGGTCCAGGGTAGACATGGCTTGGCATTTCGGGCTGGACTGTTCCCATGAGGCACAGGGTCAAGACTGATTTGCATATAGCGGTGTCTGAACTGGGGTGGCGAAGTGAGCTAAAGAACAATGATGGATTCAACCCAGATCAGTGACTGGGGGTGAATGCCTGACAAGTTTCAGCGCTCCGTCCATCATCTCCTTGTGTTTGCTCTGTATATACTATACCTAAGTAAGGTATAGTGTGCACAGAGTCCAGGGAGTCCCCAGACGCATAGCAGAGGCTAAATAAGAGGAGTACTAACAGCTCTCTTTGTGGTAGTGTGGGTGAGCAGTTAGGCCTATTAGAAGGGTGTGTTAAGCATTTATTGTATTCACTCAATCAAGGACCGATTACACATAATCAGAGACAGACTCCAGACCAACTGGATAAGTATACAAAAAAGGTATACTTATGTTTTATTTCTAGAACCAAGCAGTACTTGGTACAGGTAGGTAAAATGTACTTGCAATTGTAAAACTTTACACAGTAATGCAATTGGGAATGGATTTGCAATTGTGACAGGTTTATATATGCTTTGAAAACAGTTTTTAAATGACACAGTAATTACTTTTGCGTTACTTTTGGATTACATAGACTACTCGAGGTGGTATGCCCAGATACCACACTGTGGATCCTACTGTACAAGGTAAGTAAGACTTTTTCAGGTTTGCACTATAGTTACTTTTCTTTTCATAGAAAAAGTTCAGCTAAACAGAACATTTTCAGGAACAAACTCATAATATTGGTTCCTATGTGAGTAAAAGGATTAGCAGGCCTCAGAAAAATAAAACGACTTACGAAAGGGAGTTTCGGGGGTTAGGACAAAGGTTCCCCAAGGTCCAGTTGGGCACTCTAGTTGCACCACCAACGGCACTGGGGCAGCCGGGTGCAGAGTGCAGGGGTCCAATGTTGGACCAATGGGGCTAAGGGGGCGTTCTGTCAGGGATTGCTTACGAGCAGGCCACTTCGCTAGAGGAACAAAGCTCCAGGGGTTAGGATCAGCACTGCAGGGGCCAACATTCAGTACAGGAGCTGCACCACCAGCGGTACAGGTGTGGTCGGGTGCAGTGTGCCTTGGAGACGTGTCCACAGGGGCCCTGTGGATTCCAATGGAGATCTCCGATTCGGCAAAGATTCTGCAGGCTCGGGCAGGGAGGCTTCCTGAAGGCGACCAGAGGCTGGAGAGGTAAGTTGGGTTCTTGGGGGATGCCTGGACACCGTTGTTTGGGCCACCAAAGGCTGTGAGGTGTCTTTTGCCATTAGGTTATTTTTACCAGCTCCAGTCGCAATTGGGGGGGACCCCTCAGGTTGAGGCTGCAGGCGTTGGCTTGAAGCTTGAGGGAGGTCGGGGATCACCAGATCTCAGGTCAGGATTGCTGGGGAGCCCTCCTCGTGGTGTTGGGCCACTCAAACTCAGGCCGTGGGCGTCAGGTGCAGAGTGGTGAAGAACCGCAGAGCCGCCTGGATCCCGGTTCTGTGTTAGAAGTCTTTGCTTGCGCAAATACGGTGCTCACAGGAGACATAGTCTTTAAGATGGTTGCGGGGCAGGTCCTTCGGGCTCTGGGGGGCTGCTGGCTACAAAGCCGTTCTTGCTGTAGTCAGGTCGAGAGTAGGGACAGGCCGGTAGGGCTATGGTCAAAGTACTTGCTGTCCTCATCTTCCTAGGTCAGCACGACTCTTCGGTCCTTCTTTCTTCCTCGAATCTAAGGCAGCAAGGTTCGGGTTGCCCCTAAATACTGAATTTAGGGGTGTTACAGGGGTGTGCAGGCCGGACCAATGTGTCCCTTCCTTGGGGTGAGTACACCCCCTATTATGCCACCCTCCAGTGGGAGGGGGGCATGAGCCTCTTCCTAATTGGTTGGGTTCCCTCATCTCCAAGATGGAGGGGACCGAGATGTGTGCTTCACCTCGCCTCGCCCACCTGAGGGGTGGGGTTTGCAAAGGTGAGCACACCTCTCCTCCTATCTCTGTTTTCTCGCAGATTTTCCTGCCCAAAATGGGGGGCAGAACCGGTGGGAGCCAGTTGCTGGGGGTAGCAAAATACAGGGACAGCTTACGAAGGCGGCAGGCCTTTGAAGCTTCAGGGGTACAGTGCTCATGCAATTGTACCCTCAACTGTTGTCTAGTGCACCCTGTTAGAAGGGTGGCTTAATTAGGCCACAGGTAGTGGATTGCAGGCATGGCACAGAGGGATGTGTGCCATGTCGACTCTTCAATTTTCTCTGCACCAAAACACGCAGCCAGCAATGACAGTGTGTGGGTGTTAAGATACAGTGCCCCTAACGGTGGCACAATAGGTGCTGCAGCCCTTAGAGGCCTTCTCTGTGCCCTTGGTACCCATGGTACCTTTTACAAGGGGCTTACCTGTGGTCAGAGATGTGCCAATTGGGGGGTACAAAGGTACAGCTTTGGGAAAGAACGCAGGCCTTGGGAACCTGATTGGCAGGGACCCAGGACACACGAAATCAAAGTGCATCCTGTGTCAGGCTGAAACATCAGTATCATAGACAGTATATCCTGGACTCGCTGATCGGGAGGATAGGCCAGAAACTGCAATGTCCAGAACAGCGCAGATGAAAGGGAGCGTCAGAGAGAGAGTCAGGGGTGCCTTTGGCACGTTGATCGTAAACCCCAGCGAATGCAGGGGGTCTGTCGCAGTTTGGAGGTGGCAGACGAGATAGGGGGAAGACTGGCATCCCTGATCTGCGCAGATGAACTGCTACCACCGCCATCACCTTGGTGAACACCAGAGGGACGATGGTAAGGTCATAGGGAAGTACAGTGAACTGAAAATGCTTGTGTCCTACCGTAAACCACAGGTAGTGCCGATGAGCAGACAGGACGGGGAAGTGAAAATAGGTGTCCTGCAAGTCCAAAGCTATCATCCAGTCTCCTGGATCCAGGGGAGACAGGACCTGAGCTAGTGTGAGCATCTTGAACTTTTCCTTTTTGAGGTAGTAGTCGAGGACTTGTAGATCTAGGATAGTGCGAAGACCCTTGTCCTTTTTGGGAACCAGTGGCGGGAATAGCAACCACAGCCTACTTCTGGCGCTGGAACACTATCTGTGGCCCCCTTAGCCAAGAGTCTCATGACTTCCTCCTGAAGCAAAGTCAGATGATCCTCCGTCAGCTGGTCATTAGATGGAGACATGTAGGGAGGGGTAGTCTCGAAGGGGAGGGAGTAGCCCCTTTGGACTATTTGGAGGACCCGCCTGTCCGAGGTGATGTTCTGCCAGTGGTGGAGGTGATGGTTGATCCTGCCACCATGATCTAGAAGGGCAAGACTAGGAGGGTTTGGAGGCTGACGCTGTGGGGGTGATGGTCTGACCGGACCTCTGGCCGTTCAACCATCAGTGTCGGAACAAGCCGCGCCCTTGGCAACACGGAGGTTGCTGAACTTGCGCTGTCTTGTGGCTGCGATATGGCTGGAGCGGTTCAAACCCCCTTCTGAAGCCACTAAAGGCAGACTGGGGATGTGTGGCCACTGAGAGCCCAAGGGCTTGGTCGTAGCCCACGAGTCCTTAAAGCGCTCCAGCGCCATGTCTGTCAAAGAGCGAGGCCTGGACAACCCCTGAAAAGCCAGATGTTATCAATCAGGCAAGGTGTCGAACAGCCACCGCGGATGAAATCGCTCTGCCCAGCGATTCGGTCGTGTTGAGACCACAACGAATGGCGAACTTTGCTGCATCTCCCGGTCTGATAATGCTTGGGAGAGGATGACCCAGGCTCCTCCGGGACCTCTGACAGCACTTGCGCAACAGTTTCCAACAGGGAGTGGGAATAACGGCCCAATAAACATTCTGTGTTCACCAACCGCAATGCAAGGTTGGCGGAAGAAAACATTTTCTTACCCCAACTCTACAGCCTCTTGGATTCCATGTCCGGGGGAGCGGAAGGGAACGCGGCGTGGGAAGTAGAGGCGTGGACCACCAAGCTCTCTGGGGTAGGGTGGGCAGTGAGGAAATTTGGGTCGCCCGAGGCAGGGAGGGGGCAGCAGGCAATTGTCCCATTCACAGGATGCCCTGTGCTAGGCTTGGGTCAGGTTCCAAGCAGTCAGACGTGTGGGGAGTGTCCGAAAAGTTTCAGCGCTCCATCCATCATCTCCTTGTTTTTGCTTTGTTCGCCCTAAGTTGGCAGGGTATGCCCAGGCGTGGGTCCCTTGCTCACTTTGCCACTGGATTCAAGCTAGCCTGGCTGATGAGCGGTGTTACCCCGAAACCAGTCCTAGGATGCTTGTTTGCGGTCCAGGGAAGACCTGGCTTGGCAGTTCGGGCTGGACTGTTCCCACGAGGGACAGGGTCAAGACTGATTTGCATATGGCTGGGTCTGAACTGGGGTGGCAAATTGAGCTAAAGAAAGATGGAGTCAACCCAGATCTGTGACTGGGGGTGAGTGTCTGAAAAGTTTCAGCGCTCCGTCCATCATCTCCTTGTGTTTGCCAGGTTCCAAGTAGGACATCAGTTAAGGCCTCGTTGAAGGGTAACAAGGGTTCCGAAGAGGAGACACCTGGCTGCATGACCTCTGTCAAGATATTTGTCGTGACTGCCGCGGAAGGGAGCAGAAGTTGCAGGTCCTCAGTCGCCCTTTGCACCTCCATAGCATATGATGCTCCCTCCTCCGTAGCCACAGAAGGGGGAGAAAGCAGGCCAGAATTTGGAAAGGTATCCAGTCCGCTGGCCTCACTCAATTACTCATACCAGTCCATTTCTTGATAAGGCTGGTCCTGTAAAGGGTCCAGCAACCACTTCTAATCTTCTTCCATTCCTAGTCCTTCAGAATAAGGCTCAGGAAACGACCTAGGACCTGTAGGTCAGGATCGGCGTCAGTAGGCACCGATCCGGCTCATTGGGAATCAGAATGGGGCTGGTGGGGTGCCGTCAATGCCGGGAGTCTCTGTATCGAGGCCGACGCAAGTCGCAATGGCATGACTGGCACCGGTCCGGATCCATGGGGGAAAATCGGCAGGTATTGGCGCGGGAGCCCCTTTGACCCAGTGGGGCCTGGAGGCGTGCCGGTGGGGTCAGGATGCCGAAAAATGAGGTGCATGGCCTCATAAAATTCTAATAGTTGGGTGGGGGTCGCTCCGGCTCCCAGAAAACCGGGGAGGCGCAGAGCCGACCAAGTACACGTTCCGAAGAACGAGACCTAAAACACAGAGACTCCTCCATCGCGTCGGCCAACCGTCAGAGAGAATTGGAAGCACGCTTCGAATTATTATGCTTTTTGTGCCTCTTACAGGAATGTCCAAGGACTTGGAGTGGGACGAAGAGGACTTGATACTCCTAGAGCAGTGCCTGGACCTTCCTCTCGAACAGGACCCGAGCAGGATCTTCGAGGACTCGTACGACGCAGTGTGGACTACCGGACTGCAAGCAGCTTTAGGGAGCGCTCCCTCAGAGCCATGGCCCAGCAGTCGGAGCACGACTTTATGTCATGGTCGCCCTCCAGGTACCACAGTCAGACTAGGTGTGGGTCCGTGACCGACATGGTGCAGTGACAGATGCTGCACGGCTTGAAGCCAGAAGTCTTCCTAGACATTTCAAAAATCCTAACACACCAAAAAGGGGTTGACAAAATGTAGAAAAATCCAGTCAAAAAGCGACAGAGGATATCACTCTTCACTGATCAGCGCTTGACTGGCGCAGAAAGAAAAGAACTGACGTCAGTTCGCCGAGGTGGTGCCTATATAGGTGACGCGGACAACGCAAAGGACGTCACGTGGAGCCGACAGACGCCACCTACAGGCGAGCAGGGGTATTGCTCGAAGAAAAATCTTCCAGATCCAGACTGACACCTGGGAAATTCAAAGGTAAGGAATCTGCGGCTAAATGTCTCTATCAGATAGGAAAAACCACAATTACCTACAGACCACTATGACTCTGCTCAAGGAGTCTCAGAAATGTGCTGGGTGCCCAAATTCCGAAAGTGCTACTAGACCAAGCAAATGATGGAAATGTGCTTGATAAATGTACTTACCATATTATTATAATCTTGTTAGGACAGTGACCACCCAAAGGACTGTATTACAACCCATTCAATAACAGATGTAAAAGGTCCACCTCAAGCAGAAGCCCACATCGAATTACCCAATCTTCACCACTGGTTAGAAGGCTTCCCTCCACAAACTGGTGGCAGCGTCAAGTCTGTGATATTCCACAGACACCAACCTTGGCTCAAGGAGCACATCACATACTGGGATCAGTTAATTCTACTCTCCAGAGCGAAGTACTTCCCCCTTCAAAAATCATACCGAAGTATAAATAATATCAATCTCGACAGCATCAACGACTTGCTGACTGTTGTTACAAGACTCACCTGACACTACTGAACCTCGGCTTACATGAAGCAACCCATTTCAGCAAAGATCTTTGTATGTACGCTAGAATGTTGGTGCCACTCAAGACCTACGCTAACTCAATATGCTCACCTGTACCATATTCAAGACCAGCTGCATCATCTACAAGGCACCCCACTAAAACAAAATGAACAACATTAAGACTTTGAGTGTAACACACAAGATGTACGGCAGCAGCACTGGCAGAAGGTCATACAGGAACGGCATAAAGGAGACATACTAGGTCTGCCTCAGGAGTACCGAGCTCTATCTCAGTCCATATCTCCAATTGCAACCCCTCTACTCCACTTCTGGAAGGAGAAGAGATGACTCACTTTGTCAAGTGCCACCTCGTCCCAGAATAACCTCTCAGTTGCAGGACCCACCTGAACTCTCCCCTATTCACCCTCCAGCTCTGTGCTCTCCCATGTCACTGTGCGCCAACCTCTGAAATTTCACCTCCTTCCTTGCAACCCTCATTTTACTGGTGGGCACCCCCTCCACTTAGTAATTCACTCCCCTCTACTCCTACCTTCTGAATACCGTATTTGCCCTTCCAGACTCTCTGCATCCATACACTCTGCATTCAACTCCAGGACAATCAGGAGTTCATCATGAAGACTGAAAAATGGTTAAAGGTATCCATTAAAGAGAACTAAATATTAGTAAAGCAAAAAATGCCACACTTCAGAGAACTGAATTGTGTGACGTCATCAAGATGCTTTTCAGGTTACAAGGATTATTTGTGTGCCCCATACCTTGAAAACATTAACTACTAACTGTTCAAAAGGGGAGCTCCAATTCTGACATGTATGACAGGTTTCACTCTACCACTCATCTCAGCATAGCACCCCACAAATCTATACATTGTATTCACCCACTGCCAACTAGCCTTTTAGTGTTTTTTAAAGGATAGGATTACTTGTTTTTTTGAGTCTCATTGTGCTTCAACCTATTAAAATGACCAATGTGCAAGAAGCCCAGGAAACATGGCATCTTTTTCAACCTATTTTGTAGTGCGTAATGCACCCCCGAACAAATACTACTCACTTAGCATGGAGTCACGGACACAATTTTGCTACTCCTAGTAGCCCTAGTTATTCGCAGCGAGAGATCTGTATAAAGACCAAAGTTCAAAATGTAATTTTCACAAAATGTTGAGGGTTGAGAGCGTTAGGTTTATCCACTAAAGTCTTCTCCTTAGAAGGCATATCCAATGAAGCTTGTACCTTTCAGGAGGGCTCACACGTCTACACTGGAAATTAGTTGCGTTTTGACTGACAGAGGGGATGGAATGAAGAACTCTGCATCAGATGCGTGAAAAATTTGGTCTTACGGGAACGTGCAAACTCAGAGCCCAGATTACTTTACGTCACTTAGAAACTGAGTTCTCCTCAATAAATGGTTATGTGAAATATCTCGCTGCCAGGGGCTCTTCCAACACCGTCACACATTTTTACTTCACTTTAAGTTAGTGCCCATCTTTAATCATCCCTTGTATACCACCAATATAGCAGTGCTTAACAGTAGAGCATTTGCTTTCTGATTCAAAAAATATGCTGAGAAGACAATATGCTGAATTAAAAGATTCTTTAGCGAGTGTGCTAAAATTACTTCTGCAGGGAAAAAAATACTGAATATCCTAAAGCTCATGTGGATGATACCAAGTCTGCTTCATCTCTCACGCCCACCCCTTTCCGTAGAATCCCTCATTGGTCAGCTTTCAAAGACCCATCTTTCCCAGATCTCGCTAACAAACTCAAGTCCCTTAAGCAACGTCTTTTGAAAATTATGTCTTACCATTGTCCTTAATCAAAGTTCTCTTTGGGGGTGCTCTTTTATCCTCTACTTACCATTGTCAATGCCTGCCTTCAGGACATCTTCCCAGAAGCCTTCAAGACTGGCCAGATCCTCCCACGCCTAAAGAAATCTATACTAGACTGTGATGACCTCACCAGCTAACAACTCATCACTCGCATACCATTCATCTGCAAGATTATTGAAAAGGCATTCTAGGTTAAACTCCAAGATCACATCAATGCTCACCATCTCCTGCATAACTACAGGTCTGGCTTCAGATCACGCTGCAGCACATTTGGCCACCTTGCATATCGTAGACAATGCCTTCTTAACCACAGATGAAGATGACCCCTCAGTCTGATATTGCTGGACCTCTCAGCTGCTTTCGACAGTCAGCCATCCCTTCCTCATACGTACCCTCGAGTTGCGAATGAGATACACCAGCACTGTCCTTCACTAGTTCTCCTCCTACCTTTTGAACCGACACCAGTTTGTTGACATGGCAACACCAGCTCACAAAAGTTCCCAATCACATGTGAAGTGTGCCCAGGGTTCAATATGGTCTCGTGTCATCTTCAACTGTTGCATGGAGCTGTTTGTTGCTCTGCTCACAAATAACAGAATCATGTGGCCTAACGGCTAGAGCAGTCTATCTCGAAACTGGGGAACGCTCAACATCCTGTGATTTTGGGAAAATCACTTAATCTCCCAGTGTCTAACAAAAATGAATGTGTCCGTCTGTAATGCAACTGGTGCTCAAGTAAAGCGATCTGATACCTTCAGGTCGAGTTTGCGCTATATAAAACTCCCAAACAAAACCACAAAAAAACGATTAAAAAACGTTAAAACATTTTTTTTTAAAAGATTCACCAATATGCCAATGATACACAACTCTACATGAAAGTTTCCTCTGGGTCATACAACCAACGCCTCAAGCACTGTTTGCACATTAGCCAGACCTGGAAGTCCAGTGCCTACCTGAAGCTCAATCCAATGAAGACAGAATTTGATTATTTGCTAAGGACAACAAACAAAATACGGTACAAACCTGGCTAAATGGCAAGAACATGGACAGTTTCGAACCTCAATGCCAAATCACTTGGATTCATCCTGGGCCCCAACTTCTCCCTCAAGGAACGCATTGCCAAAGAAACAAAGATGACCTGGTAACAGCTCTTCCTTCGAAATAAAGTCAAACTGTTTCTTCCTGAAAGCAACTTTTGTACTGCTGTTCAAGCCTTTGTACTCTTGCATCTGGATGGTGGTAATGCACTACTCCATGGCCTCAAGGACTCCACATTAGCATAAAAGGCATCCTATATGCCACATTATGTCTCATCAGGAGCCTGAAGAAATATCACATCAATTCCTCCTTGAAGGAACTTCATTGGCTCCCCTTGTCAACCCGCACCATCTTCAAAACTAGCTGTGTCAGAACACAAACAGCACCCTCACATATCTTGCAGTCAAGCCACCATCTCTGGTAGTTCTAAGCACACCAGTATCCAGGCCATCACCCGACTGCAGACTAAGAAGTGTAAAAAAAAAAGACAAGCCTTTTTCATCTATGCACACCTGATCTGGAACAACATCCCTGGATGCATCAGGATCACCCCAAAGCTGTTACAATTTAGGTAAGAGTTGAAAACTTACCTCTTTAAAGACTGAATCTGTAGGTAACAAACTGCTGAGTCAACCCAATACCGTAAAAAACGTACAGGGTAAGTTGTCTATGATGAAGCATGCCATATAGAACTATGCAGGTGAAAGTCAGTTAAAAGAAAAACAAGAGTTCGGCCCTCCAAATAGCGAGGCCCCTTTCTTTACATTGAGGTTAACTTGTATGATATTTGTGTTTTATTCTAATTATATGACATTAACCTTTACCTTCTCTCCTTAACCATGTTGCTTCTTAGAAGCTTGCAAGTAATCCAAGTCTGCAAACAAGCACTGTATAATTGATAAATTCATAATCCCAAAAACAATTAAAGAATTGTTTAAAAAATCAAGAAAACGTACCCATTGGTTTGCTGGCAACAGGGCTGGAACACCAGCAGGAGGTGCACAGTTGCCAGCGAAGGGATCCTGCTTGGGTATAAGTGAATAGCTTCCTTTATCATTCATTCCAGGGTGGAGAAATCTACAGTCCATTCCCCATGTGCAGTTCCCTAGAAAATAAAGATATCTAAATTAGGGTAATATTAGGCTTTCAACAAGACTCCAGAGATTTTGCTTACCTTCAACAAAAGGAAGAGCTACTTTCCTGTAAGAGTAATGTTGCCGCCACAATTTGTTTAGTAACTCTATAATATCATGCAAAGGACCTCAAATGTTTGTGTACGTCTTTTTTGTGGCTTATTTGCTTCATTATGAGCAGACATTCTATTTCCTTCGTTCTGCAGCCCCAATGCCATCTTTGATTCCATTCTGCAGCAGAAGGAATTAGAAGAGGATGTAGCCTTACGGCTAGAGAGGTCGACCTCAAAGCTGGGGAACAGTGTTCGAGTCTCGGCAACGACGCTCGACATCCTGCGATTCTGGGCAAATCACTTAATGTCCCAGTGCCTAACAAAAATGAATGTGTCCGTCTGTAACGAAACTGGTGCTTATGTAAAGCGCTCCGATACCGGTTATCCTCGGGTCTAGTTTGCGCTATATAAAACTAAAAAAAAAAAGGAAGGCGTGGCATGGTGGAATACTTTAAAATGAAGGAGAGAGCATGCAACTCCAGATAACATGCTTAAACAGGAGAGCTAGTAAGGAACGAAACTGAATTTACCATCATCATGGTATATTCTTTAAAACTGTATAATGGAAAATGAAGTAGTAAAGCAGAAACAGATATTATACTCATTCATATGGTGCTAAAACTGCACTGAAGCAACCAAGTTGGGTGCTCCAGAATCTTGTTGCTAATTTGTCATGAGGGGAGAAGGATTTTTCCACCATTGTTTTCTGAAAGCCACCAGTTTTGCTTCAGTTTAGAGATAATGGGGGGTTTGCTCAGGGAAGGAGCTTGGGTGGAAAATAACGTTGGGGTGTGGCTTTCTCATTGCCCAGGACATATTGTTTGGAATCAATGGCAACAAGTTTTCATGTTTATTTTGTCCACTGGACAAGAAGGCCAATCCAATGCTGCACAAAATGATTGTGCCATTTTATAGTACCACAGAATGGATCTGTAAAACAGGATTGTCTTCCACTAAGGAAAGGTTAGTATCCATAGGTACAAGTTGTTCAATGGGTATATAGGATTACATAATGGAAAACCTTTATTATTAGGGTAGCACTCACAATATTCAGATTTCATAAGTGGTAGTGGCTTAAGTATAAAATTGTGTTTCAAAAAGTAACAATTTGAGGATATTTAGAATGATCCCAAAATGCCACTGGATTATATGCAAATACACATATAAGCATGAAAGTAAGATTGACAGTGGTTTGCTTCCAAAATATAATACGCACAAAAAAATTGCAACTTGAAAAAAAAGGTTTTGCTAAACTATTGAGAAACTTTAAATACAGAGGTATCATTTGGCAAAAAGTGCTTCATGCATGCCAATATTTAAATAAAGATGAGAAGATGAATAATGAAGAATTACTGTAAAATCATTATGGGTAACAATAAATAAATTATGTGTCCAATTCTAAAAGAAAGATAGAAAAGTTCACCCGCAGATATAAACTGGAGCAGATTCAAGACTTGTAGCAATTTATAAGAGTTTGCAGAAGTAGGCCTGAAAATTGTACTCCTTAAAAACATTTGTGAATTCCATGAGCAAATGTAAACAAGTACATTACTGCAGGTGAAAATATGCTCAACAATTGCAAATTCATTTTCTTTACATCTCCCTTTTTCCTCATTACATAAAAAGTTTTACTCCTGCTTTTGTCAGGAGTATATTTCCAACCCATTCTAGAGTAGGCAGAGGTTGGACAGGAATTGGTGAATAACCGTAAACATTAGCTTGTGCAGGGGGGTGACTAGCCCCTCACTTAACCCCTTCGGCGCTGTGCGGGAGAATTAATAAGTGGGCGGGATTCGGACGGGCCCCGGCCGTCCTT
Source organism: Calotriton arnoldi (assembly GCA_963921515.1). Taxonomy (NCBI): domain Eukaryota; kingdom Metazoa; phylum Chordata; class Amphibia; order Caudata; family Salamandridae; genus Calotriton; species Calotriton arnoldi. Next base: position 86,446 of record CAWUFW010016316.1, read on the forward strand.
AACACACGCCCACCGTGACGTCGGACGGCCAGGGGCCGTCCTGAGCACCAAAGAGGTTAAGCAGCTTAAGCGGGGTTGCCAACACGTACAATGGACAGTTGTTTATGGGCCTCCTCTGTCTGGAAAGAAAAAGAACAAGCATTGGCAAAGCCAATAGGACACGGCCCCGGCGAACGACACTCAGCGGATGCAGAGTTCCCGACACGTGGTCACTCTCCCGAAGCGTACAGAGGTTCTTTGCGGGTCCTCCTGTGGGGTAAGTATTCGATCAGTCTCCCAGTGGGGGTTATTGCATTGATCCGGATGCGTGTCCCTCATCTGGGCGATGGTGCTCCCACGGCATCCTCACTTCTTCAGTGGGGGCTGCACATCTGGTTGCAGTTCTTGATGCTTCCTGTTCCCGGTGACCCCCGTCTGGCATACGGGGTCACTGTATCCTCACAGTACACAGGCGGTGGTTCCTCCTGACATACACGGTCGTGAGCCATTTCCACACAAGGCTACAGCCCTTACCGCACAGTAGTCTTTTCACATTGGCACCTCCAGGCATACAGGGTCGACGGCTCGGCTCTATGCACGGGCTCCAGCCCGATCAGCGCAGCCCAACACACTGCTCAATACAAAGGAGCCCTCCTCTGGCACACAGGGACTTGTCTTGTACACGGGCAACGACCTGATCCATGCACAGCCCTCTCCTCCCATCTCGCAAAGGGAGTTCACTCGACAGGGCTCCCCACTGGGGCTCACTCCCTCCAATGCTCTCCTCTTCCTCACAGGGCACACTGCTCTTGGCAAGAAGCCGGGCACTTGTGCTCCAGATCAGGTAGTCTTTGATTCCCTAGGTGATATCCCCTCACCCAGCAGGGAGACTAGCAGGCATTGGCCCCCAGTCCTGGTCACAGGCAGAAGTCTTGGAGAGCTTCCTCTCCTCACACAGTCTGTCTGGCTGCTTGGCAGAGGACTAAATTTGGGTCTCAAACTCCCCTTCTTTTAGTCCCTTTCCAGACACAAAATGTGGTTTTAGGGTCTGAGTCTTTGAAGTTTTATGTTGTGGCTCTGCTTCTTTTGAAGTGTCCACTCCTCTGCTCTCTCTTCCTCCGAAAAGCAGTCTGTCACAGCAGGAGTGACTACAAAGCGGATAGCCAGACAACACATGCCATGGGAGTGACTTGAGTTTACACCCAGGTATCGGCCGCAGTGAAATGTATCAAAAGGTTACGCGAGGGCCCCAGCCCTACTCTTTATGATTCTCTTATCGCCCCATCTTCTTCCAGAGATTTGCCCAGGCCCCTTCCTTGTGACTTCTCACTGAATCAAAGAGTACCCTTTGAAAAGTACAAAGGAAGCCTGATTCTCCCCTCTCCAGTGTGTGTCCAACCCAGCTCACAGGAATGTAGCAATACACATCTGTACGGGCGGGATTTCTCTACCTCCTCTCTATATTTAACCATGCAGGTCTGGGTCTCCCAAAATGGAACCCAGCACCCTCCATGTATTGTACCATCCACAGGCACAATACACCAGTGCATGTATACAACTCACACTACACAGCACTGTATCATTTATATACTGTACCACTCATAGGCACACATACACCCAGCACATGCACTAACCATGAACACACTGCTCAGCACTGCATTATCCCTGTAATGTACCCTTCCCAGGCACCCATACACACTGGTGTAGTTGGACTACTCCCGAGCTGTGCAGCACTTCACAACAAACAGTTTTAGGCCAGGGCGAGTTAAACACAGCAGCGGAACATTCAAAATTAGTGAGCCTGTAGGCCTCAACTCCAGTGGCACAGGTTAAAAAGGAGCTGTATACTCATATTGTTATCTACAAAGTATGCTCCCACTACTGCACTCGTGCTGCTTAACTCCTAGTGAAGGCAGTAGCCTTCCACCACTGTAAGTGCAGATCTTTGGCCGCCCCCTCCTGGTCCAACAAGACTGCAATCAGTGAGACAGGCCTATCTCATGATGCACACACATGATCAGTGTTTGCTTATGACAACAAAAATTACGTATTAGGGAACCAAACATCAGTACAGTTGAGCACTCAGGGAAAGGGTGCACATCCATAACCATGCAGAGGACTTTTCCGTCCAACACCGATATTCAGTAAGGAAAATGTTACATGCCCAGTAAGCATCTGTTCGTGGCATGTAGTGCTGTAGATTCACATGCTGTGCATACTCTTGCCATCTAGTTGGACTCTGACATGTGCACCTACTGTAGACAATGAGCATGGGCATCGGCTCCATAGTTACAATGGTTTCTTCCTCCCGGAGTGCGAGTATGTAGATGGAGCATATAGATACGGAAGACATGACCATGCGAAATAAAGACTTAAAGGTACGAGTATTTGCAACTGACCTCAGCCCGGGGAGGAGTGTGGGCACATGTGAATCTAGAGCACATGCCACAAACAGATATTTACATGGTAAGTAACATTTTTTGTTCATGGCATGTGTAGCTTTAGATACAGATGCTGTGCATAGACTGTAAAGCAGTCCTCCCCAAAAAGCGGTAGCTTAGCCGGAGGATGTTGCAGAAGATTTAAACTGTGTGCATAAGACAGCCTGCCCAACTCTATCTTGGTGTCTAGCTAGGACAACCACACAGTAACGTTTAGTAAAAATTTGAGACGCGGACCAAGTAGCTGCTTTACAGATGTGAGCTAGACATATTCCCCAAGAAAGCAATCGAAGCACCTTTTTTGTGAGTGGAATGTGGTCTTGGAGGAATAGGTAGGGGCCTTGTAGCTTTGGCATAATAGGTTTGAATACACTTGACAAGCCAACGAGCAATTACAGCTTTGGAAATGGACTGCCCTTTGTGTGGCTCAGAGTAGGCCACACAAAGTTGTTGTGTCTTACAAATCGGTTTTGTTCGAATCCACATAATACATTAACGCTCTTTTGGCATCTAATGTATGCAAGATGCGTTCGGCTACAGACTCTGGATGTGGCAATGATTTGATTGAGATGAAAAGCGGAAACCACTTTAGGGAGAAATTTGGGGTTGGTTCTGAGGATCATCCTAACCGAATTAATCTGGAAGAAAGGCTCCTCTAGGATGAGAGTGTGTATCTCACTGACTCGCATAAGGGAAGCTATGGCTACAAGGAAGGCTACCTTCCAAGAAAGTAACTTAAGCAGGAAAGAGTAAAAAGGTTCAAAAGAAGTGCCCATGAACCTAGTTACGACAATGTTGAGATTCCATACAGGAGCAGGGGGCATCCAGGGAGGGATAACCTGTATAAGCCCTTCCATAAATGCCTGAATGACTGATACCCTGAAGAGGGAAGTGTGCTGCCTATTTTGTAGGTAAGCAGCTGCAGCAGCCACATGTAACCGAATGGAGGTGTAGGCAAGGCCTGACTGATTAAGGAGGTAATAGACAATTTCTTCTACTGACGGTGCAAGAGAATTGATATGTTCTGAAAGGCAACAGTGCACAAAATGCTTCCATTTGACCATGTAGCAGGCCCTGGTAACAGGTCTTCGTGCTATGAGAAGAATGGACACACATTCTTCTGATAGTTTGAGGTTGCCAAACTATGACCTCAGGAGCCAGATAGCAAGATTAAGCTGTTGAGGAATGGGGTGCCAGAGTGCCCCGTGGTTTTGCGTGAGAAGGCCTGGCATGTGGGGAATTTTCTTGTGAGGAACCAGGGGGAGTTCCAGCAGAGTAGGAGTACCAAGGCTCTCGTGCCAAGGGTGGGGCTACTAGGATGAGAGTGAGGGACATCTTCAGCTTGCAAACTATAGACGGAAGGAGAGAAAAAAGCGTAAGCAATATCCCTGACCAGATCATCCATAGTGCATTGCCCATGGACCGCGGTGTGGTAATCTGGCAGCAAAGTTTGAACATTTTGCATTTTCGGCAGTGGCGAACAGGTCTATGTGAAGGAACCCCCACTGCCGAAGTAAATGAGTAGAATCTGGGGATGGAGTTACCACTCATGAACTTGTTGATATGTCCTGCTGAGCAGGTCGACCAAGTCGTTGTCCAGACCCACAATGTACTGCATGACCAACTGTACCTTGTGATGAATCGCCCACTTCCAGATGCCCTGGGCTAAAGCAAACAACTGGGGCGAGTGCGTGCCCCCTTGTAGGTAAAACACAGCCGTGGTGTTGCCCGTATGGACTAAAATGACTTTGTTGCTAATGACTGAAAGAAATGATTGAAGAGTAAATTGTATAGTCAGCAATTCTAGGTGGTTCATGTGGAGGCCCTGCTGTGTGGGTATCCACAAGCCCTGGATTGTGCAATCTTGGAGATGCACTCCTCATCCGGTGAGTGAGGTGCCTGTGGTGATGGTCTCTTGTGGAACTAGCTCTAGAAAGGGCCATCCCTTTAACAGGTTGTTGGCATTCCACCACTGCAGAGTGATATCACTGTGCCGCCAGGCACTTCTGTAAGGGATACCATCATGCCTAGCAAAATCATTACTGTTCGTACCGTTTCCTGATGATCTGGCTGAAAAGATGTAGCAGCTTTTGGAAAGCACCGACCATGGCCAGACTTGGGTAAGCTTTCTCCACCATTGAGTCTAGGGTAGCCCAGAGGATGGGTTGTGCTTGGAGGGCTCGAAGGTGAGGTTTGGCTATATTTAAGGTGAAGCCCAGCTTGTGAAGAAGATCTATGGTTGTTTGCATGCGCGCCAGACATTGCTGCTACATTGCTGCTGATCAGCCAGTCGAGGTAAGGGAATACGTGGATTCCCCCCCTCCCCCCCGCCTGAGGTGAACAACTACCATGGCTAGATATTTGGTGAAAACTCTGGGGGCAGATGGGGCCCCGAAAGGCAGCACTCTTGAACTAATAATGTTTTCCACCCACTACAAACCGCAGAACTCTTCGATGGGTAGGGTGGATGGGAATATGGAAGCAGTTGTCCTTCAAGTCGAGGGCGCTCATGAAGTCACCTTGCCACAACAGAGGGATGACATCCTGAAGAGTGAAAGTATGAGCCTGAGGGAGCCATCTTTCTTGGGAATGAGAACACACAGGGAATATACCCCTCTGCCACGATGTAGTGACGGCACCGGCTCTAAGGTCCCTTTGGCAAGTAGCACCTCTTCTTTGAGCAGATGTTGGTTTTCCGTGGATAACTTGTGTGCGCACAGAGGAATATTGGGTGGGTTTGGGTAAGTTGTAAACAATATCCATCCCGTATGATGTCTGGAATCTACCGGTCGGAGGACATTGCCTCCCATAGGTGCAGGAACCCCTGGAGTCTGCCATCCACAGATGTTGGATGGTCGGGGGGGCTCACTGTTTCAAGGCAGTAGCTCCTTTGGGAGCTGCCCCATCACCTCTGCCACTGTTCCTTTTATACCAAACCATGCAGTTCAACCTTATGAAAAGCTGCTGCCCGTCTAGTACTAATGGTAGGAGGTTGCGTTGTCAGGGGAGATGATTTGGTCGGGTACAAATCTGGGTCAGTGTCAGCTGGGGGATCTACCTAGTAGTCATCCCAAGGGTCAAGAGCCTGGGGATCATACGGCAGGTCATAAGGGTCATAGGGCGACCCTGGACAGTCCCCACCCCCTGTATAAGAAGATCCCTGTGGGGAATGTGTGTGTAGGTCCACGGGCCGCAAAGGGGAGGTAGGAATAGGAGAGGACGGAGAAGGCGGCTTAGAAAGACCAGGAACTGATGGAGTGTGCCTTTGTCGTGGCGCTGAGGCTTTTTGAGCATCAGCTCTGAAGGTGGGCTGAGGGCCTACTCGAAAGTAATTCTCCTCTTGTAAGGGACAGAGTCCTTCAGTGACTGGACAGGCTTTGCCATTATCGAGTCCGTCACCGGTTGAATGTGAACCCTCTGCTGCCCGGCGTTGGGCTGGTCGGTTTCCTCCGATGATGGCCTGGACAGAGCCAAAGCAGGTTGGCGCCCAGAATGCCCAGAGGCGGATCTCTGCTCCTAAGATTTAAACTTCAAGTGCGCTCAAGAGGGCGTCTTTGGATTCAGTACCGAAGCGGCAGTCGATGTTGAGGGGCGAGGCTTCAAAGCAGACTTCGTCACCAGAGGTATTGCGGGCGGCCAGTCCTGTTAGGTAGTTTGGTGCCGACCATGTCCCTGATGTAGTGGTGGCCCGGAGCCATAAGATGAGGCCCGGGATCTCGAGGCGCGTGCCTCTGAGGGATAAAAGTTAGCGCCACTCACAAGTTACAGACTTTGTGCAAATCTTTCCTTGGGAACTTGGCGTGGCAAGTTGGGTAGAACCGAAAAGGAGTCCGTTCTATCTCGTGGACATTCTTAGATGTGGAAGTGATGGGAGAGCCCCAAAGTGCAAATTTTGTCAACCATGAGATGGACTCGAAGCAGCATCCAAAGGTGGAGACCGACAAACAGTGGGATTGTTTAGACCAAAGAGGAACAGTGCCGAAGTCCTGGCAAGAATGCGTGGCGTCGAAAATCAATCTGGCTATGGAGCCGATGCTCATGCACACTGTCCACAATAGGGGGTAGGCACCACACCTTGTGACTCGAAAAGACTTCTTCGAACAAAAACACGTTACCCATGTCCAAGCCCCACACTAGATGGCAGGAGTATGCACAGCATGTGTATCTACAGCTACATAAGCCACGAACACCTTTTTCCCCCAACTAAGACAAGTTTGCAGATAACCTTTCCACTGAGGGAAATACTTAGTTCGGTCATAAATACAGACATCCTTTCATTGGCTTTCAGGTAAATGCAGAGTGTTATTTGGTATTATGAGCTTGTCATACTCGTACATGAACGGCTTTGCATATCTGTAGTGAAAAAACACTCCCAAGGTATGGTAATTTAAGGCCTTGTAAAACTTACAGCTTTCCCTAATCCCTCGAGCCAGGCGCAAATATAACGAGCATTTGCAATGCAATCGGTCTCGCATTTATGAAAGCTAGAGCTACTGGTGTTGTAAATGACAATGTTTTTTACTTATTTTATTTCTTTGCAGTGGACGGATCATTTAGAAATAAGTGCACGCTATACCAAACCAGCTTCAACATTGCTTTTACGCAATAGAGATACTACTTCACTAAATTAGGCACCAATATAAAACATACACAATCCTGGCACCTATGTAACACTAAAAAGCAATGAGGACCAGCAACTATAAATCCACCAACATAACTTAATGACAATATCAGACCAAGAACACGATCTCTTTTTCCGTTGACAGTTCAGCTACTAAATGGATCTGATCCATAAAGATTTTGCTTAGCGAATGTAACACTGCTTCGGTATCAGACAACACTGGGAGCATAATTTTAAACAAGCAACAAGGTCACTGTAATCCTGCATCTCTCCCGAGCGGGATTTCAAAGATGGCGCCCGCGACCAGGCGCCCGGAAGAGGAGGTTGGCGTTCTAGTTGTCGCGGCCCCAGCGCATCCAAAAGAAGGAAGTGGGAGCATCCCGGTCGTCGAGGGAGAAGAGGAGAACGCTGAGGCGAAGTACGGGAAGCAATGGAGAATCCCAGGAGCGGGAGAGGAGGCATCGGAGACAGGACGGTCAAGCGCAGAGGAAGAAGACGTCACAGGAGAGGAAACAGCGACATCACCGCCTAGAGGCAACGTGTGTAGGTATGACCGACCCAGAGAGGAGGAGGGCGGTGAGGCCCCTACTGCCACGACCCAGGAGGGCCGTGGCCTGAGGCAAGTACCCTTCATTCACTATCTCACGACTGGGTGGTGGAGGTCAGGACACTAAGCGTCTGCATCTGCATGACATTGTAGGGAATCACCTTGTCCTTTTTGTCACTTATTGGCTCACATAGCACATCCCGGGTGAAGTTGACGGTATAGGACTAGGAGTGGTTTAGGACTCCAATACTGATTATTGTTTATTTTGTTTAGAGGGCCACATATAGACTTCTTCTCCTCCTCTGACCTGGCGGGACGACAGAAAAGAGGAAAAACGAATCCAGACCCCAGCTCAAGCCTAGAGAGAGAACATTAAGCATACGGACACTGGCTACCCTGTCAAGAAAGGACATTCCCTTATACTTTGTTGAAGAATGTAGCCTTTCACCTACCCAGAATCCCCTGTACTCCTTAGGTGGGCCATTAAAACCCTGAAAAAAACTACTTCTGACTAGGTGTATTATATGCCCAGGTGACCAAAGTCACGTAAATGGTAACAAACAGTAAGATTTACAACAAGCATTGGCATAGCCAATAGGTCTCGCCTTTGGGACCTTATAAGTGTTTAGCCATGCAACAGTTAATGTTGTTGCAGTAAGGATATTGTGCTGCATAACTAAATACTTATAAGGTCCCAAAGGTGAGACCTATTGGCTATGCCAATGCCCATTGTTTCTACAAAGTGCTACATGCCAGCAGGAAAGAGATTGAAGATAGGATATTCTGAGGAGAGGGCAGTCGGCTTACATTAGAAAACTGTTCTACTATTGTCCTAGAAAGGAGGAGGGGCAAGTCTTAATGGCCCCATCATCTACAAGGTTCTTCCAGGTCTAAGGCCTCAGAAGGCTTCATAGAAGCAAATAAAGTGCAGATGAATTGTACGAAAAGGTGTGGACATATGGTAGATAGCCTCTACAGGCTCTGGAAGTGAGGCGTGCGCAAGATGGAAAAACCAAGTCAGAAGTACCCTAAACCCCCTGTACTGACCATAATCGGCTCAAAAAATGTAATGGGAAGTGGCCAAAATCTCACGGTAAAACATTTCCAGAACAGAAAGTGCCAACCCTAGCAGAAACCAAGAGAAAGGAAAAAGATAATTGTTATGAACATATAAACATCCAAACGGGAGCATAACATTACCGGCTGTCCTCAGAATTTCAATTTAGTCATCCATGGAAAAGATCTGAAATATCTCCGTGCCTTCAGTATCTATTGTGCTCCCCGTCTCTGCAGCCTGCACTGCTGTTACTCAAGTAGAACGGAGTTGAGAAATCCGCCCTCATTGGAAGAATACTGAAAGTAAACATACAATCTAGTTTGGGCATAGGCAGTATGCTGCAGTCCAAAAGGATGATTCCCGCGTGAAAATACAATTCCAAGAATTAAAACGACAGAAACCATTACAACCTCCCTAAAAGCAGACACCCCGAACAGTGCAAGTTGAGTCACTGACATGCAGCTCAGGAAAACAGTGGAGTCAGTTGAAGCATCTAAAAAGAGCAAAAAGTAAACAAGCTACAATGTTGATGGAGTCGCGGTGATTATAAGAATCCTCTTCTTGCAGCTTGATATGCGAGCTTCCTGCTGAGTAGTAGTAATGTCCCACAAGGCAGCCATTTACAGGCAGGTGTGCTCACTGCAAATGCTGAGTAAACACCGGCTGCTGTTATCGCATCTGGCCATTATCTGATAGTTACTGTATAGAAACAAGCGCGCGCCTCGCGCTGAAAGTTTAAAAAAAAAAGGGGGGGGGCAGGCTGCAGCAGTAGGGACGTCAGAGAGGGAGAGAGAGGCCGAGGGGTGCACCCGCGAGTGGTGCGCGCGCTTGGGAGAGCAGTCTTCACTTTTTCAAGCACTGCACTCATGCTTGTGACGCGCCGCTGCGCGCTCCCGCAAGGTGGATGCCGCCACAAGCACGAGTGCAGTGCTTGAAAAAGTGAAGAGCGACGGCTAAAGGCCCTCCTATGCAGCGCATGCGCGCTGCGTAGGCGAGACCTAAAAAGGGCCTCTTTGTAAGCTCTGCATTTTTGAAAAGTTCTGACCAGTGTTCCACGAAGCAGGTGGTCTTTTTATGCAACGCATTTTCAAATTGTCTGAGAAGAAGCAGGAGTGTGTGCTATAGAAGCCGAAGAACGTGTGTTTTGTTTCCCCTGTGATCATGTTGTGCATTGCTGGCTCTACAATGAAAATACAAGCAGCTGCTGGTGATGGCAGAGGTCTGCAGTCCGCCCTTTCCGGAGGAACTTGAGGCTTCCTTACATCCAGAGTCCTTACTTATGCGTGGGAAGAAAATGCAACTAGAGACGGCCTCCAGCAAGGAGGGCTAAGGTGTGCGCCCTAAAATCAGCAAGAAAGGGTGAGAATTTGGCAATGAACAATAAATGAAACCGGGACAATTAATTAAAAAGAAAATAACAGGAACAGTCGGGGATCGAACAATGTGCCGTTTGATTGTATGCCCAGATAACCAACCATGTGAGCCATCCTAGACTTAAAGATGAAGCAACCGTGAAGCAGCCACACTTGCCAGAAGTGAGGTTATATGGGGCTGCAAAGTGCAACAATGCATTAACAGTAGTAAACTGAGAAGTCCTTATGCATGCGTTGATAGAAAATGTAGGCAGAGGCTCCTGATGAGAGCAGGCTGGTGGTGTTAATTAGAACAGAAGTGAACGTCCGCTCAGAGAATCGCTCAAAGGATGGTCCCGCTCGTAAACGTGTGGTAAGTTAAGGATGAGGTACCCAGGCAGAGCTGCGACCTCGAGGAGGATGTGAGCTGGTGGGCATGGTAGTAGGAGCAAGCGTATGGCTCTGTGTATTGCGCGGGACCCGGGCGGCCTCCAGCAGAGGGCTAAACTGTGTGCGGCCCTAAAATCGTCACGAAAAGGGTGCGAATTTTACAAAGAAAAATAAATAAAACAGGGAAAATTATTTTAAAAGAAAATAACTGGAACTGTCGGGAATCGAACCCGGCACCTGTTGATTGTATGCTCAGATAACCAACCGTGTGAGCCGTCCTATGCTTAAAGATGAACTTAAAGATGAAGCAGGGCATAGTGCATGCATTTAAAAAGGGGAAGGTGGGGCGACGAGAGGCCCATGCGGCAAGCAAACAGGAGCAGAAAGAGCCTCCCAGAGGAAAGAAGGCTGCAACCGCCGTGCTCAAGGGGCTGAGATGAAAAAAGATGGCAGTGCAAAACTAAAAGAGTGCGCAAACACAAAAGGAAAAACCCCTATTGTGAAAGGATACCCGTAATAGGCCAATACTCCAGTGGAGGAGCAAGACATGAGGAGGTAAAACATAGAATGCAAATAAACCATTGCGAAGCAAGCTTTTGCGAGTGACGCTCTCCTCAACCAATCAGCAGTGAGAGGCAGAATGAAAGCCCACATACTGAAAACAGCATGTCTTCCAAGCAGCGCATGCTCTGCCTAGGCTCGACCTAATAATGACTGCAGGATTTCAAAAACCCAAATAGTGGAGTACCCTCTAGCATTTGAGATATGATCTCCCCACCATTCAGGGCCTTTGAAAGGTCATAAAAAATAGTAAATATATTTGCTGATAATTTCACTTCTGCTTTTTCCCTTCATCTTTTTCATAGTTACGGTTTCATAACAGCTAGAGTCGATTTACTTTGTGGTGCATTAATTTACAAATTCATGAACACAAAGTACAATGAAGTCAACAGCAGCGCTAAATGGCCAAGTCCAATTATCAATACATAGAATAAAAGACCCCATTACTGTCAAAACAATCTCATCCAAGTAGTTTACAGACCCACATTAAATACAATACAAATAGCATTAAAAGGAGCCAACGTCAATGCGATTCGTCCAATAAAAAAACACTCACAGTGAAACTAAAATGCTACCGCACATAGGCATGAGGACAAAATGCTAATTTTAAAAACATCTTTGACCCTTTAAAATACCAGAAGCCTAATAACTTTCGTTGTGAACAACAGATATTTGCAAAGTGAATAACAAAAGTTGATCTAAATGGTACATTAATCCCAGAAAAGGTATAATGAAAAACCTTTTGTCAAGACACGTGGGGTAGCAAACTAATTCTTAGCAGAATCAGAGACCTTCAGCGAGCTGGGCGGCTGTGACTGTTTCGTATGTCAGAGAAACTACGTGTTCCTAAATACCCACCACAGTAATTCATACTCTAGGGAAACGAAGACACTTATTTACAGAGATATGAACAGTGCTTGCCAACAGGACAATTAAGTCTCGCTGAAAGCTTCCAACGCCCACAAGAAAGCATACAAAGAATCGGTCATGAAATGATTTACCTACTTGAAAGGAATCACCTCTTATTTAAGAAAGCACGTCAATAATACACATTTGTTTCCAAAGTCCCCATCTACCTTCTTGAGCAGTAAGGAGCTAACAAGTCAACTTAGATTTCGCTTCCAATCATACCAGGATGCAAACTTGATTGTCCAAAGCTAGACCCCCCCCTCCCCCTCAGCCCTCCCATGCTATTAACAACTTCCAACAGGCTCCCCTCCAACAGATATTCTTAAACTCCTCGGCCTACAAGTGGCTTTGCCCCCCATGCCAATTCTTAAGCATCTCCAAATTCTTGACTGAACGATAGGCAGAACGGGCTCAAAGTACATGGCACCAAATTTAAGGTATTGGTTAAGGGCCATCACCAATTGCAACTTCACTAAGGGACTTCAAATAAAAGGGCAAAAGACCAGGGTATGAGTGAGGTCAACTCTGACACAAACATGTCTCCCATATCGAGATGGCAAACATAGACCCAGAGACTATTAAGACCTTGTTCACTATGGGGGGTCACACAAATTATATGAAAAGTGCAATACAACAACACATTCGGTAGCAAGTACATCTAGCAATGAGTTTAGCAAGCAGTTGTATTTACATGAAATATTTCAGCTACCCCTTATGAATTACGTATGCTGAACTGGGACACATATTGGTCCAGCACACTTCAGATGGTGACAAGTGACCACTAGTGGTTCTTCTGCAGAGGAGATCCAATTGGCTATACAGAACACAGTAGAGACCAAAATATGGTAATCTAGAATATGCCCATCTGTGAACATCTGCTCAAAAGAGGTCCAACAAATAAAAGCATTAGACCTGTTACGATGTAAGCGCCCACAAGACTATAACAAATTGAAAACAAAAACATGGAAGAAAGTACGACAAAACCTTTTGCAGAAAGCTCCCGTAGCAGCTGCTTTCCATATGTAACTTGAAAATCATTGGCTTTGAAATATCTTGCTTTCTTGACACTCAAGCCCAGATCTCCCTACATGAGTCAGTTCTATATTCTTGAATGACAGGTCCTTATATTGGACAGTAGGTGTCTGTCTTCTTTCGGATTCAGCTGGTGCCAAAGCAGTTCGTATGCTCAGGCCTAGAGACCCCATCTTGGTAAAAAATCGGTCCCACTATGGAGCATTCATTGATCATGGGCATTGATTGTGCCCACAGCTGTCGCAGGAAAATTTCCTCTTTACTTCTGAAAGACTGGTCTAGACAGCAAGCCGCTTGCAGCCTTCAGTTGCTGCCTCCATAGATAGCTGCACTGCTTCCCAAGGGGTTGTGCCCCACGGAGGGCGAGCGAGTGTTGGTTGGGTGGGGTTAGAGCGTGGGTCCTAAATTCTGGAATATTCTCTCAGGAGAACTGTGTGTGGACCACGACGTGCGCCACTTTTTGTGCAGTGCTGAAGACTTCTCTCTCTTTAGGGAGAGTTTCTATTAACATGCCCACAGGTCGCAAGTAACTGATGTGGCGTTGGTTTCACAGAGGCAGGCTGTGTGTAGCACAGAGTCCGATTCAAGAAAAGCCCATGATGAAAATGGCAGTGTTTCTTTAGATGTCAAATTTGCGGGGAAAAACTACTAACATTTCCTTTTAAATGTATCAAAGTAATAGCTGTATTACTTTACAAGAGTAATCAGTTGCCTAATCCAGTTACAAATTCATGTAGGCTGTAGGTAGTTAAGTGATTCGTGAAGGGTTAGCCCCCCCTAAGGTGGCCGGCGCGGCCTTTTATCGCTAAAACGAATACCGTTAAATTACTGCTATTTAAGCAATAAACAATTACGTTTGTGTCGTGTGTGGTATATGTATTTATCTTCATTATGTGAACCTTGGCTTTCATACGTATCTCTTCACAGGTTGCCTAAATCGCCCATCCCTCGTTTTGAAAAGACTTGTTGTAAGCACGTGCGTGCGTTCACAGGATGCCAGATTGAGAACGCAGAATCAATAGCTTTTCCGATCGCTATTGACAAAGTATTTTATTATTTCTAGCCGGGTCAAGGTTAATAGCGCCACCTTTCTTTGTGGGCTATTTGAGACTGCCTCATGGGTGGAACCCTGCCAGCGCTTAATTTGTTAAAGAAAGTGCCGGTGCCCGAAGCTGTCCTCAAAGCCGGTGCGATTAAATGTGGGCGGGCTGCATTCCAAGGCTGGTGGTCTTTAATGCACTACCGGACACACTCCCTGCCCCTTATCTCTCTCTTGCAGGTTCCTGCTTTCTCCCTTTGTGGGGGTTTTGCCGCCTTTCTCTAACTCGGTCTTTCCAATCTGTGTGTTTTTCCCTCCCTCTCTTGCACTGCTAAATATCTGATGCGTAAAAATAACTGCCGGTCCCCAAACATAAGTGCCAGTGGCCCCCACGTGCAACCACCGGCTCAAATTCAGCACTGACCCTGCCCCCAGTATTGAAACCCCGACCTTCCACTAAGATACGTGAAAGCTTTGCCGCCTTGTTCTTGTTCCCCTTCCTGGGTTATGAGTGTGTATCCTTGCCTGCCCCTTGAACGGCGTGCCCTCCCCTGGCGCGAGGGAGCGGTTTGTCCAGACAGAAACTGCTACGAATTCCATGTAGGCAGCTTCTTGGCCCTCTTTCGAGGGAGCGCGGGAATCAAACAGGAGCTTGCTCCTAAATTGGAGTTCCAATTGGTGTAGAAATGCTGCAGGTTATCCCACGCACAAGTTTCGCCTATTAAAATCTGGGGGAAATGATGCGGGAACACGGTACCATACCATGTTTTACAGTTTGCGACAGGGAGAAGGTGCAGGATTACCGTCCTATCTCTCGTTTTGAGGTGTGCAACTGGTACTGAGGAGGGAATGCTCGGGCCTGGTAAATACCTCACCCTGCAGTAGTTGTACATACCAAGTGCGGAATTGTGTGCCAAAATAAAAGGCCCCTCTGAAGGTGGGCGCTAGAGGCTTCCGTAGTCTCAGTAAAGGGCCCTACCTCATATTAAGATTTAGTGTCTGATTCTACAGCAGGACCGGAGGCTTCAGATTATGCTGTCTCAATTTCTTTACGGACTCACAGCAGCCAATGAAAACACAGTAACATTAGTAAAAAACTTCATTTCCCATGAGGCTTTGAACCACGCCTCCTCTAACAACCAATAATCACACATTACATTCTACAAAATAATGAGGCACCATCTTGGCTTCCTTTTTCTTTGCTGCTCCGCAGTCAAGATAAGTGCCTCATTATTTTGCTCCTATGCGACTTGTGTTTCATTGCTAATTCCGTGTTTATATCGCATTTTGATGCTTTTTATTGTACGTGGAATCTTAGTTAGATATTCTTATAAGCCGTAGTGCTGCGCCGCGCGAGCGTTTTCATAAAGGTATTTTCGATTTCACAGTGCGTGTTGCGCTGCTTAGCCCATTCTGTTGATGTTGTTTTATTGCCCCCTGCCGCTTCCGACTCCCGCGGTAAATCGTGCGGCTTTGAGTTGAAGCGCGCTGCCGGGGACTGGCCCCCCCCCGCGAGGGAGCGAGGCGCACGCTAAGACCCGGCTGGGATCCTTGCGTGCGTCTCGGGAGCCTGCACGCGTCAGTGCACGCGTGCGGCCCCAATCCTGCAAGCTGGTCGTGACGCCTTCTCCCGGGCTGAATTGGGAACACCACACGCCTAGCAGACGGCGGAGCCGGAACCAGGCCTGATTTTAATAGCGCTTACTTAGCACTCGAGTGCATATTTGAGGATTAACCCTTAAAGGCCCAGGAGTGGCAAAATATTAATTTTTGGAGACCCTGAGTCCGATTAGGCAGTCAGGGTTTACACCCTCCGTTAGTCCTATCGACCAGGAGCATTTTTGGTACCTTTTGGCCCCCTCTGCTCCAGCTTTGCTCCCAATCGACGCCCCTGCTCTAGGGAACTAGTTGGGCTGTATAATTAAGCTTCCCTCTGGGGACCCAAGATCTCTACTCTTAAGAGCTGATATGTCGGACTGTGAAATCTACGAAGAGAAGGTGGTGGCGTGTGATGACCCTGAGGGTGAAGGGTACTACTATGAGGAGTCTATGGAGGATATTATTGATAAGAGACTGGACGTTAAGCTGGACATGGTCCTGTCATCCGCCCTCTTACCTATTTCCCAACGTTTAGACCAACTGGTGACAGGTAACCCTATTCCCACTGGTAGCCCTAACCCTAGCCCTTCTCCTGCCCCCCTCCCGACCCCAGAGCCAGCTGGACTCCCCTGGCCCCACGTCAAGGTGTACTCATCTATATATAAATCCAAAGAGCAGACCCTGGATGATAACCCGGTACCCTTCCCCGCCCCCCCGAGCACTGTCCCCGACACCACCTCTGACGCAGGCACAGACACAGACTCCTCTCAGGAGTCCAAGCCTCGTAAATGCGCCAAGAAGCGCAAACACTCTTCCTCACCCACACATCCCTCCCCCTTTTCTTTTGAACCTTCTGACATGATCCACCCCCGCTCCGCGGACTGGGTTCCTCCCCCGGCGGTGGCGGAATATATGCAAACTCACCTTAGGAAAAGTTTTGATAAAGATGTTAGAGCCCGTTTGAAGTCAGAATGTCCCCGTCCAGACTTGGCGCATAAAGTGGCAGTTACCCCTGACATAGATTCTTCAATGACCACTTTTCTGAAAAAATACAAAAAAGACCCTAAGAAGGGCATAGACCGCGCCCTTCGGGCGAGTCAGGACAAGGTTTTGGATATAGCAGGTCCTCTTGCAAAGATCCTTGAACTAGCCCTACAAGCTCAGGAAACTGGTGCATCCATTCATCCGGAGGTCCTAGCTGGGTGGACCCAGAGGGCGATTTGCCTCCTTGGCAATGCCAACTGCGCCCTCGCTTCGGAGCGACGTAAGTCCGTCCTGTTGCGCATTGAACCACAGCTCGTGGAATTGGCGACGGCCGAGCCAGGCCCTTTGGCGGAAGGGCAACTTTTTGGCGAACGCTTCGTCAAGGACATTGCCAAATTTGTCAGTACTTTCGCCTCTTTGGATAAATCCCATGTCTTCCCTTAACAGGGTCTTCCATCAGGTCTCTGGTAGGGCCGGGCGTGGCAGAGGACGCTTGACCGGCCGCTACGTCAACCCCAGTCCTCATCGAGGTTTCGCCCCTCGACGCAGAGGCTACACCCAAGAGCCTGACCAGGCAGGCTTCTACCCATCAAGATCCCGTGGGTTCCGGGGACGTTTCAACAGAGGAGTCAACAGAGGTTACAAAAATTTCGATGCCCAGTCATCTGGTAAGTCCCCAATTGTTTCCAATGATCCCCCTTGGGGGCAGATTGTTACATTTTCTAATGAATTGGACACGTCTGACCGGGGACGCGTGGATTCTCCACACAGTTCCAGGGCTATCAGATAGAGCTCTTAGACTCCCCATGTCAGATGGCTCCTCCGCGTCCTCTCCTTTTTTCCCTACAAGAGCAAGCTTTTATAGATTCCGAGCTGCAAGAGCTTTTGACCAAGCAAGCCATTGCCGTAGGACCCTTCCTGTCCGGCGGGTTCTGCAGCAATGATTTCCTGGTACAAAAGAAGGGAGGAGGCCAGAGATTAGTTCTAAATCTCAGAGAGTTCAACCCCTTTGTGGTATACAGGCATTTCAAAATGGAAGGGATCCACCTATTGAGAGATCTTCTGTTGGAACAGGATTGGATGGTCAGACTGGATCTGAAAGACGCCTACCTCACGGTTCCCATTTGTCCTTCCCATCAGAAATTCCTGCAATTCTCCTGGAAAGGACAATGGTACCGCTACTGCTCACTTCCCTTCGGCCTGTCCTCGGCACCTTGGGTATTCACCAAATTGTTAAAACCAGTGGTAACACGCTTGCGAGAAATGGGAGTAAGGTTGATAGTTTCTCTCAACGACATGCTGATCCTGGCCCAGGATCGGGACCTTCTTCTCACCCACTTGGAATGGACGATGTCCTTACTACAGGAATTAGGTTTTGTGATAAATATAAAAATCCATGATTACTCCGAATCAACAGATAGAATTATTGGGGTTTCAGATAAACTCAGTCTCAGCCCAGTTGCTCCTGCCCATGATGAAAATCAGATCAAGAGAGAGATAACTTCGACTCTGTCCAAACAGATGATCTCGTTAAGAGTCTTGGCGAGGATTGTGGGCCTCCTGGCGTCATCCATCCAGGCCATCTTTCCAGGCCCCTCCACTACAGGGCCTTGCAACGCCTAAAGATTTACTATCTGCAAAAAAGATTTTCTTACGACCATCTGATCCCTCTATTCCCAGGCGCTCGAGAGGAGCTTCTGTGGTGGCTGGAACACATGGCGGCATGGAACGGAAGAGCTATTTTTGGCGCCTCTCCAGACGTCATAATAGAGTCCGACGCCAGCCATGGGGTTGAGGCGCTCGATGTGGGGACTTTGCCACCGGCGGACGTTGGTCCGCCGACGAGTTACAGTTGCACATCAATTGCCTGGAATTACTAACGGGTTCATTCGCCATAAAGTCGATTTCCCCGCTGAAAAGCAATTGTTGCATCTTTCTTCGGATGGACAATGTGTCGTCAGTACGTTACATCAATCGCCTCGGCGGGACGAGATCCCGAATGCTAGCCAACATTGTGAAGGAATTTTGGCATTTTTGCCTGGAGCGCAAGATCAGTGTGGTGGCGGAATATCTGCCGGGCAAACTCAATCAGGTAGCGGATTGGAACTCCAGGTTCCTGAGCGATTACAGCGACTGGAGGCTTCACCCCTCCTTGTTTGCAGAGATCATGGGTATGCAAGGTCCTTGTCTGATGGACCTTTTTGCCTCTCGCCTCAACGCTCATCTCCCCCTCTTCTTCAGCTGGAGGTCAGACCCGATGGCGAAGGGAACGGATGCGTTCCTTCAACATTGGGGTCCGCAGAGGAACTATGCCTTTCCGCCTTTTGCTCTAATCCAGAGAGTGGCGGCTCACATTCGCCGACAGCTGGCGTCAGTAGTGTTGGTCACACCCTTGTGGAAGACTCAGTCTTGGTTTCCGACACTACTGGAGTTATCTGTGGACTTACCTTTTCAACTCCCGGTATTACCGAGGCTTCTGCAGGACCCAGTGGGAGCTCCGCATCCGCTGGTCCTGCAGAACCAACTGTCCCTCATGGTCTGGACGCTCTCAGGCGACGAGCAAATTGAGGGCCTTTCAGCAGCGGCTGCCGAGTTTATACATCAAGCTTGGGCTCCATCCACCCGCAAGCGGTATTCAGCTTCATGGAAACGATGGATGGGTTGGTGCCTTCAACGGCAGGTGGATCCCGTGGGATCAGATTTAAAGGCAGTAATACATTTCTTGTCAGAATGTGCAGAATCAGGTCTTCCCTACAGGTCTGTGAATAACTTTAGGTCAGCTCTTTCGGCTGGACATAATCCCATTGATGGTAAGCCTGTGGGGATGCATCCCCTGGTGTGTAAATTACTCAAGGGCATTAGAGTCGCTAGACCGCCACAACCTCGTTATACTACGTTGTGGGATGTTTCCAAGGTATTAACTTTGTTGGAATCTTGGCCAGAAAATAAGGATTCATCATTGAAACAGTTGTCGGCCAAACTCACAATGCTCTTATGTCTGACTTCCTGTCGCAGGGTTTCAGATGTACGTGCGTTAGATTTGGCTGGAAGGAGGTTTTCTCCGCAGGGTGTCTCTTTCATCATCTCGAGACGTACCAAGACCATGTCACGTTCGGTTGAGTATCCCGCTTTTCCATACAATGCTAATTTATGTGTTTTGCAATGTTTGAAAACTTATGAAGAACGTACTCTAGCA
This sequence comes from Calotriton arnoldi, assembly GCA_963921515.1. NCBI lineage: Eukaryota > Metazoa > Chordata > Amphibia > Caudata > Salamandridae > Calotriton > Calotriton arnoldi. The sequence continues at coordinate 106,153 of CAWUFW010016316.1, forward strand.
CATAGGACTGATCCTTTGGGTCAGTTGTTGTTAGCAATCCAAAAGCCCTTCCGTCCTGTTTCTGCGGCCACTTTGGCACGTTGGGTAAGATGGGTTATGTCAGAATCAGGGATTGACATTTCTGTGTATGGTGCTCATTCAGCCAGGGGCGCAATGGCCTCTAAAGCATATATTTTGGGATCCAGATTGGAAGACATCCTTAAGGCGGCTGATTGGTCTTCGGATTCAATGTTTAAAATGTTTTATTACAAACCTATCACGCATGTTTCTTCTGTAGTTGTTGGTGAGCTTTGAACCAGCATAATCTGAAGCCTCCGGTCCTGCTATAGAATACAAAATTTTCCAGCTATCGCGACAAGAATTTTTGATTCTATTTAAGGACACGAAGGCGAGGATTATCCCACCCGATGGGACATGTATGTCAACTGTCATGTTGCAAGACATATATTTGAACATGCTTTTCCCACCCTGAACGGTTGAACCTTTTGGGTTCCGTATTTTTCATGATTGTTTCTGTTTTCAGGAACCGACTCTAAACAGGCTTAATATCCTGCTGTTTCCTGACATGGATCATCTCGTTGTTGGAGGATGACTACTGTACCCAGGATCCTTGGATCGTGTTCTCCGTTGAGAACGGCTCCTGTTGGTTAAATACTCTCCGTTGAGAGTCAGGACTGTTACTTGTTCGGACATTTAAAGACTGGTTTGCAAAGAAAGAGGAAGCCAAGATGGTGCCTCATTATTTTGTAGAATGTAATGTGTGATTATTGGTTGTTAGAGGAGGCGTGGTTCAAAGCCTCATGGGAAATGAAGTTTTTTACTAATGTTACTGTGTTTTCATTGGCTGCTGTGAGTCAGTAAAGCAATTGAGACAGCATAATCCTCGCCTCCGTGTCCTTAATAGAATCAAAAATTCTTGTTGCGACAGCTGGAAAATTATGTATTCATACTCCAGACCATTTGTGATCACATGTGAACGCTCATTCTCGCAGAAGTTTAAACATGCCACTGAACCTATAACAAGGCATTTTCTCTCTAAATAAGGCCTGTGTGAGTCCTCAGTGACTCAGACTGGAAGCGTGCACGTGAAGGCCTGCTTTGTGTAATTCATTGTCGTAAGGGGGCCAGTGCAGCATTTCTTAAAAGCAAAAAGCATTACCATAATGTTTCAATTTAAAAATGTTGCAGATTTTTATTTGGGGGTGGAGGGTGGTAAGCATTTATTCAATGTTGTGCATTGATTATATAAAGCACATTGAAAATGTGTTTTTCTTTTTAAGGATGTGTGCGCCAGGATATGGCTGGTGCAGAATTTATTGGGACTTTAGAATTAGCCATAGTCTGTTTTCATGTATACTTTATTTCGAATTAAGGTTTCTTGGTATTTCTCGCATTTATAAACCATTTCTGTCATAATTCTAAGGCAAAGGGTGTTAAACTGTGAGTCGGATGTATGCACTGTGTTCCAGCAGCAAAACTCCAAATGCCCACCTTAATGCAGTGTTTCAAAGTTGACATTAATGAAGTATTCTAACAAAAAAAAAAAAAATTATAATCTTTGGTCTACATGTACTTGCTTCCATTGTGCATCTATGTACCTCCATGTACTTGGATCTGTGTGTCTGTTACTTTTCTCCTGATAAAGCATATCCAATGCACTACCCTATTTCTCATCCTGTACCTCTATCAATATCTTTAATCTACATATACTTACCTCCTTTATGCATCTATATACTTTCAATGTACTTATGGATCTATATATTTATCACTTTCTTCTAATTTGGCATTTCCAATGCACTACCCTATTTCTCAGCCTATACTTCTCAATATATCTTCTAGCCCAACTTTCTGACTCATCTCAAACTACTTTCTACTACTCTTTCCAATGCACTACCCTATCTCTCACCCTATACATCTACTCTCTCATTTATCCCAAACCCCATACCACTACTATGATCCCCAAAATAACCCTTTCTAGACTCTCTCCTACTCTACCCCTCCTTGCATCATCTGACACCTTTTTTAAATTTAAAATTTAAATCTGTATTTGTAAAGCGCGAACTACTCACCCTTACGGGTCTCAAGGCGCTGGGGGCCGTCGTGGAAATTAAGTGAGCTATTGCCCAGAGTCACATGGTGCTGAGCTGAGCTGCCGCCGGAGCCGGGAATCGAACCGTGAACCCTGTGCTCCGAAGTCAGCTGCCCTGGCCGCTGCACCACACCTCTCCACTGATCCCCCAAAACAAACCTCTCTAAACTCTTCCCTGACTCTTCCCCTCCATAAACACCTTTTTACTCATCCAAAAGCCTCCTCCTAACTGCTATGACCTAAAAAAAAAATTTAAAAAATCCTTCACTCTTCTATCCCTTAATAATCCTTTTTCAATCAAAATAACATACTAACATGTTCACTTCTCAAATTCCATTATACTAACTCACCACTAATCCTTCATGGGTTCCACAGTAGCATGCTACTTGCCAATAAAGCGTTTCAACACCCCATCAGGATTACAAACGCTATATAAATGCAAACCTTTTTTCCCTTTTCTACCCCTCCCCAACCCTTCTCAATCCAAATAACTGACTAACATATCCACCACTCAAATTAATTTCATGTTTCACCATACTAATTCAACATTAATCCTTTTGGGTTCCAGAGTAGCGTGCTACTCGCCAAAAAAGCACTTCAAAACCCCATCAGGGGTAGCAAGCGCTATATAAATACAAACCTCTTTCCCTCTTCTATCCCGCCACCTACCCTTCTCTATCCAAATAACCGAATAACAAATCCACCACTCAAATTACTTAATATTTCAATATACTAATTTTCAACACTAATCCTTTATGGGTTCCGGAGTAGCGTGCTTCAACACCCCATCAGGGGTAACAAGCGCTATATAAATACAAACCTTTTTTCCTCTTCTATCCTTCTGCTATCCTTCCGAATTCAAATAACTGACTAACCTATCCACCACTTAAAATTTACTTGCACGTTTCACTATACTAATTCAACACTAATCCTCTATGGGTCCCGGAGTAGCGTGCTACTCGCCGAAAAAAGCGCTTCGACGCCTCGTCAGGGGTAGTAAGCGCTATACAAATGCAATTACAATACAATATGTAGCCTAGAGTAGGATTTGGAGTGCTGAAATTCGGTTATCTGGCCCTCCTTAAACAAGCATTGGCATAGCCAATAGGTCTCGCCTTTGGGACGTTATAAGTTTTTAGTGAGAGCTATTGGCAATGTTTTTAAGGTATGTTGTAGAGCAACATGGCTCACGTGTTCAATACTGTAAAGTTTTTGTGCATGTTGTGCTTAGTGTAGTGACGTAAGGGTAGTGGCATGGTGTGGAATGTAGTGGTGAGGTGTGATATGATGTGTGTTGGTGGGATGTACGTGTGTAGTGTGTTTTGTTGGTGTGTATGTTGGTGGTATATGTAACTTCACAAAAAAAAAACCAACTGTAATGAGATTAATTATGTGCGTACTGTGATGCGTTAAGTGGCTTTTGTAAGGTTTTTAAAAACAAATACATTGTTTTGTTAGTTGTGTGTTAGTTTTCTATATGGCTATGCAAAGGCTTTATTTGAAAGTATTTAGAATCAGAAAAATTAGTGCAAAAAAGCTCCAAAATAGTTAAGAGGGTGTATAATATTTGCAGGCCCGAGCCTCTGAAAGAGTAAGGAGTGTAAGTCAAGCTGCTATCCGTGAAAGGCTGGTAGGGCTGGGCAGAGTTGGTCACAAGTCACGATGGTTCTTGTGAAAGGCTAGTTTTGTGGGGGACAGGTGGATCACACCCCATGTTACATGTGAAAAGTCGGCAGGGCTGGGCAGAGTTGGTCACACGTCACGTTGCTGCTTGTGAAAGGCTGCTTTTGTGGGGGATGGGTGGATCACACCCCATGTTACGCCTGAGCCTGTGAAAGGCCGGCAGGGCTGGGCAGAGTTGGTCACACGTCACGTCACTTTGGTGCTTGTGAAAGGCTAGTATTAAGGGGAACGTGTTACGCTTCTACCTGTGAGAGGCCAGTATGGATGTGGCAGAGTCAGTCACTAGCCATGACTGAGGCCATCCAAGGCCAGTCTGGCAGAGACACTCACATAATGATCGTTGATGTCTGGCGTACTCGGATGGTGGTGGAACAGGTGGTGTTGAGATTAACCGCAACGTGACATCGTGCGGGGGATTTCAACATGTTACAAATGCGCGTTAGTACAACCAAGTGACTTGTCAATTACGCCGATCTCCTAGTGATAACAAAAACATATGGTACGGGAAGTGTTCAAATCACGGTGAACATGTCATCATGCCGGTGATTGTGATACGTTACACATGCATATTGGTTCAAAAGATTAAATAGATGCACTGGTCTGTATGCTGGCATGCGAAAAAATGAATAAAAGTTACCTGAATGTGTTTCATTTAACTCAATCAATATCTTGTCCTGGACTGAGGCGACTGGTAACTGACGCCATATGCGCCCATAATGGTGAAAGACCGGAGAGGGTACAACTTAACTCAAAATAAAGGCGCCTGGTAACTGACGCAGTGCGTGCCCGTGATAGTAAAAAGTGAAAAGGGTACAACTGGAGTGAAAAGAAGTGAAAGAGTGCCGGTACCAGACTAAAACAGTCGCCATCTTAAAGTAGGGAAAAACGTTGTCAATCCTAGCAGGAGACCGTTAAATATGATGGAAAGATTCTGACACGACATTTAGTGAATTAATACGATGCAGCAACCAATCCAAATTGACAAATTAAACGTAATGCACAATGCACCATGACGATCAAAAAACAAAGTAATGGAAATACATTATGAGAGAACGAAGTGCACATAGACACAAAGAAAGATTAAGACAAGCAGTGGAAAGAAAAACAAGCAGCCTAGGCGAGAACTAACAAGCCCGGGAGTGGTGCGTGCGTGGTCTTCACTTTTCAAGCACTGCACTCGTGCTTGTGGCGCGCCGCTGCTCGCTCCCGCAAGGTGGATGCCGCCACAAGCACGAGTGCAGAGCTTGAAAAGTGAAGACCGATGGCTAAAGGCCCTCCTAGGGCAGCGCAAGTGCGCTGCCTAGGCGAGACCTAAAAATAAGAGAGATCAATCTTGCAAAAAACATTATTTCCATTCCATCAAGGAAGACTGAACTCTTGTTTGATGAAGGGCAAGTAGAATCCACCACATGACCTGTCTAATATGCAGATGAATATCTTTAGCCAAATTATATACATGCATCTTCACTATAAAATGTTTCATGATTGTTAGACGCTATGTTATACTGGCACAATTTCAAATCAAAAGTGTTTACTGTTTTACTGATTAAACTTTTCTCCTGTGTCGCTGATTGGAGACTTGGACTAAAATGGCTGAGAGTTAAATCTAGAAATGGAATATGTCTCAGAGTTAGGCGGTGCTTTAAGACTCCATAGGGAAATACGGGAACAGTAATTATTCCCAAAAAGGAATCTGTTGTAGTCTTTAGGAAGGACATCTCTCTTTTACACAAAGTGACTCTGGCTGACGTTGAGGGCTTTCAATGACTTCCGTACCCTTAGGAGACAAAGCAAAAAAAAAAAAGTGCAAAAAAAAGGAATTAATGTGTAGCTCTAGCCTGGTGGGAATTAGTTTAAACGCTCCAGTACTACAATCAGGAACGTGCACACTCCCAAGATGGCTGCAGAATGTTTGTGCTGGTAAGCTGTGCACAGTGAACATTTAAGGCTGTAGGCGCTGGTCAAATGATGCACCAACTAAGACTGCATACAGCTTTAAAGGCCATCATTAAATTATTTAGAGGTGAGCTTTGGGCAGTCATGAGTGGTATAAAAAACACCAAGGTCAATAAAACATGGCTATCTTGAATTTGATAAGGCCAATGCAGACTGTACGGGATTGGGTTTTCTTCCAAAAAAAATATTATAAACTGCGTGGCAGATCGGCTACTTCCTATGAGAAGCTGTCAACACCCGCTGGATAGGGAAAAGTCTTGTCAGTATTATTGCCATGAAGCAGCCTCCAGAATCCAGTGTGCCTCTCATAAGAGCAGACGTGATCGATTCCTTAAGTCAGCCCCATAAATGAAATGTACCGGTAAAACCTGAATGAAACACCTGCATGAGTAATATTACATTCAGATCTTATATATGTTCCTTTTTTTTTTTTAAACTTATTTTATTGGGGGGTTTTGGACAACATAAGATACGCATCACATTTCAATTACATATTAGGTATCATACTCACAGTAAACCCTCGCTACATTAACTTGAGCATATTCAATCTGTTGTGGAGTCCATGCAGTTACATTGATAAAACAATCCCCCCTGAATTCTCAAGAAACCCCAACTCCCATCCTCCCTCCCCCAGTTGCAGATCCCAATTAACACCAGCATCTTGAATATAGTGGAGTTTTGCCGTGAGCCTTACCTTCTTCTAGCGGTGTTCTCATGACTCCCACCCTTCTACGCCAGTCCAGGATTAAGATCGGGCATTTCTGGATCAGTTATGCAGTCCCTCCTCCCCACCCCTGATCTGTTGCGCTGGGTTCCTCTGCGGTGATTCCCCCTCTGGAGATGACTCCCCTGACGCAAGCTCCGGCTCTCTTAAATTATCTACCAACGCCTACCAAGCTCTGGCTCTCTCTAATGAGCCAATTCCCCGTCTGGCATTTCTAAGGAGTACTCTCCCCTCGCAAGCTGCCCACTTCTCCAATTCTCTCTTCCAGGTTGGGATTCTGGGTCCCACAGGGGACTTCCATTGACACGTAATCTCACGCTTAGCTAAAATCAAGGCCAGGTCTTGGAACCTGCTAGTGACCCACGTCTTGGCGTTATGTGGACTAATCCGAGGAGACAATGTGCCGGGGCGCATGGGACTGGTCTCTTATCTCCCTAATGGTGGCAGAAATTATTGTCCAATAGTTCCATAATTCTGGACATGCCCAGAGCATATGGAGGAGTTACGCTCCCACCGCTCCACATCTCGGGTACTTCGAATCGTCTCTCCGGAAGAATTTGTTCATTCATCCCGGAGAGAGGTATGCCCTATGAAATATGAAAAAGTTAATTAGCCGGAATCGGGCATTTCTCGAAGTCCTAGGGATCCCTATCAATATATTCTCCCACGGTTTGCCTTCCAGGGGGATATTCAAATCCTCTGCCTATCTATCCCATAACACGGTCAGTGGTTGTAAGGTGTCCCTGCTCAGGGCCCCATAGAGGCATGCAACTGCTTCAATCCTACCCCTCGTTGTGCCCACATAGCAGCAGGTTGCGTGGTGTGGAGGCTCAGTCGTTCCTGTTCCCCAGTGCGCACGAATCGCCAACATGATTCCCGCATGTATTAAGAAATGCCCGTGAGTAGCGCGCTTACAATTCCCTGATTGATTGATTGATTGGGGCAAATCATATCCCTCTCTGAAGTCTTCGAAAGGTATGAGCTCCCCGCCTCTATACAAGTCTCCTAGTCATGTCGCCCTCGCTAACAACCAGTCACTGAGGCACTCCCATGGAGCACTACGGGGGAGCACCCTCAATACGGTTACGGGTAGGTCAGGTGAGTAGGGAACCCGGGTATGCGTCATTCGGAGGCAGCGTCTCCAACAGCGCCGTGCCACCCGCACAGACTCTTAGTCCTCTGCTGAGGCTCTGTGTATTTGTTTATTCTCAGCAATAATCTCCATAGTACATGCAGGTCCAGCGTAAGCGGGTCCGCCTCTTGTACCGGAGACTGCTGGTCTCCTACCCACTGCGCCAACCACTGTAATTGGGCAGCGATATAATATTGCTCAAAGTCTGGGACCGCTTGCCCTCCCTCAACAGACAGGCGCTGCATTATTTTCAGGGCCACCCGTCTACGGCCTGAGCCCCATGAGAAAGTCGATTAATGAGTGTAAGTCCGTGTGCCACCTAGGGGGAATGTATATTGAGAGCACCGTAAAGAAATATATTAGTCGCGGTACTGCCACCATTTTTAGTAAGGCCACTCTCCCCGCCAAGGAGAGCGGGAGACCCCTCCAGAACTCCATGCTGGCCTTCAGGGACCTCAGAGCCGCCCCCAGGTTTCCCTCGAATAAGTCCGCGCGGGAGTGGTAAATTTTAACTCCTAAATATTCCAGACATCTGGGTTCCCATTTAAGATTCTCCAGTCCGGCAGCGGGGATTCTGTCAGTTGTCAGCGGAAAAAGTTTGGACTTTTGCCAATTAATTTTTAAACCGAGCATTTCGCCAAACTCCGCCATCAATCCCTTAGCACCTGGCAGGTCTTCTCCCATGCTCCCCAGGAAGATCAGGAGATAATCAGCGTAGAGGGCTATATGGTGTACACTGTTCCTAAGCCGAATCCCCCGGTATCATACTCCTGTGCGGGCCAAGGAGGCCAATCGCTCTATGGCCAAGGCGAACAGCAGTGGAGAAAAAGGGCACCCCGGTCGTGTCCCTCGCTCCACTGCGCATTGTTCCGATATGGTCCGACCTGTTCTAATCCGTGCAACCAGCCTCGTGTAAAGCAATCTGACCCATTTAGAGAAACCCTGTCCCAGCCCCATTTTGTTCAGGACACCGTATAAAAACTCCCACTCCAGGCTGTCAAAAGCCTTTTCCATATCTACCGCGAAGACCACCTCCTCACCCACCATCTCACTTCCCCTTGCCAGTAATGCCATTAGGCGCCGTATATTGAGAGCCGTATTAAGTCCTGGGATGAATCCCGCCTGGTCCTGGTGAATGAGGCCGGTCATTAGTGGTTGGAGCCTCGCTGCCAATATTTTGCTTAGTATCTAGGTTTAGCATAGACAATGGCCTATATGCCTCGAAATCAATGGGCGATTTACCTGCTTTGAGGAGAGGGACTATCAGTGCCTCTCGGGTGGAATTTGGAAGTTGACCCTCCTCAAGTGCCGCCTCAAATACGTCTACCAGTCTAGGAGCTAGCTCTTCGATATAGGCAGCGTAAAGCTCTATGGGCATACCAACCGTACCAGGCGTTTTGCCCCTGGCCAGACCCTTAACCGCTGCTCTTACCTCCTGTATGTTTATGAGCCCCCCAGCGCATCCGCCTCCTCAATCACCAGAGTGGGAAGGGGGATAGCGGTCAGGTATTCCCTAATTATTTCTTCTTCCTGTCTCAATCGGGTGCTGTATAGGTTGGTATAGACCCCATGAATCTCCGATTTATTTCCTCCTGTTGATATAGTATACATCCCTCAGTGTCCCCTATTTCAAGTATCGGAGAGCCCCTCCGTGCTGGGTTAGCCAACCAGGCCAGCAGGGATCCGGTTCTGTCGCACTCTGCATGTGTGCTATCTATGCATTTCTTATAGTCAAAGTTACGTAGCCATTCCGTTTGCTTGGCCACCTCCTCCTTGGCATTTAGTAAGGCCTGCCTTAACTCTGGATGTCCTGGTCTTTGTACCTCTAGTGTACGCAGTACCTGGTCTGCAGTCTCGAGGTCTGTCTCGAGTGAACGCCTCACTCCAATAGAGGTCGCAAAGCATTTGCTCCCGAGTACTACTTTAAATGCATCCCACTCTGTCAGTCAGTTGTGAGTTAGCCGTGTTTGCATTATCAGTAAAGTAGTTCGCAATGCATTCTCTGACTTCTTCAAGGAACATTTGGTCCTCTAATGCCTCAGGTTTGTGGCGCCACGTTGGTATTTGTTGGCGCAAATGTCCCCACTGCATGTGCAGGAGGGCCGGATTGTGGTCCGACAGTGTGCACGTTAAGTATTCCACTGATTGGATCTGGGTATGTATGTCCGGGAAGCATAGGAATGTGTCTAATCCAACGTGTAGATCATGCACTGGGAAGTAAAAGGAAAAATCCTGCTCTCAGGGTTCAGGGTTCAGGCTTCACCAGGAGTCAAATTAATCCCCATCTGCCCTGCCAATCCATGAATGCCCTCGCTATTCTATTTGTTGGGGCGTCCCTCAAAGGCGGGCGTCCCTCTTTTCCTTCCGGGGATCAGCTATGCAGTTAAAGTCGCCTCCAATAATTACAAAGTGCGGAAGATAGGCCGCCAAAATACCTGTAATCTTGTCTAGGAATGTCCCCTGATCTGAATTAGGGCCATATATGCTTACGATCGCTATATCCCAGACATCTAGCCGGCCTTTTACTGCCACATACAGGCCATCAAGGTCAATCGTCTCCCCAGTACACTGGAACCGGACCCCCGCCCTAATCCAGATCCTCGCATCTGCTGGATCCGACGTCGCGGTCCCGCCAACTACTCACCCATTCAGTGAATAGATCAGAATAGGAGTGTCCCCATTACGGGTAAACCCCCCCACCCTCTGTCCCCCCCCCGATTTATAGTTTGTTCATGTGGGTCTTCCCACCCTTCCGCTCATCCCTTCTCAGTACTTGCGGTTCTGGGAGAGTGTCAAATTATCTCGTCGCAGTGGCAGGAATGACTATCGGCATGTCTTGGCTAGGTCCCTCCATCATGCTGATGCTGTGTTCAGAGTCCGAATCTCGTGGATCCTCTCTCGCAGGGGAAGATGTGCCACTGGAGCCGGGTGCACTCAGGGATGCTACTGCCGCCATGGCTTGCTCTCGTTCCGGTTGCTTTTCGGCTCTGGCGGGGGCCACAGTAGATTTATTACGCTCTCCACGATGCTGGGTGGCCCCCCCTCTTCCGTTGTTCCAGAGGAGCACGTCCGGGCACCTGCTGTTCAACCCATTCCCATGCCTCCTGCGGTGTGCTAAAAAAAAAAAAAAACGGGTACCCGAAGAGGTTGCTAACCTTAGTCTCGCCGGAAAGAGCATGGATTACTGGTCTTCCATTTGAAGCAACTTCTTCTTGACCGCTAGGAACGATGAGCGCTGCAGTTGGACCTCCCTAGAGAAATCAGGGAAGAATCTGACCGTGCTATTGTCCACCACCAGGGAGGGGGTCTTTCTGTCGGGCCTGTGCGAGTATGTGATCTCTGTCCTTATAAAACAAGAGGCGAGCCACCACTGGTCGGCGCAGTCCTCCAGGGGGAGGAGGCCTCGCAGGTACTGTATGAGCTCTCTCCAATGCAAAATACGGGGATAAGCCCTCCGGGGCTACCTCCTCTCTGAACCATTTCTCCAAGAAGGCCACCATGTCCCTTCCTTCCACCTTCTCCAGAAGCCCTTTGAGTCGCACATTGTTGCAACAGGACCTGTTTTCAGCGTCTTCGGCCCTCATTTCAAGCACCTTCACTTGTGCTTCCACCGCCCTCAGCCTGTCAACAGTTGTGGTTAAGATCAGTTTTAGGTCCTCCATACCTGTTTCCGTCGCAGTTACTCGCTCCACCAACCAGAGATGGTCGACTCTTAGGAGACCAATTTCCTCTCTGACAGTGTCAATTTTGTTCTCAACGGCCAGCCTCGAGGCCCCTATGGCCTGCAGAATGTCTTGCAGCGTGGGCGTTGCTTGTGCGTCATCTTGCGATGAGTTGGAGGAGGCCGGCACCAAAAGATTCTCTGAGTCTGTCAAGCTCTGGGCAGGGGGGCGGGGAGGGGCGGGGGTCGATATCTCTCCTTCTGCTTGTCTTCCCATTTTTCCTTCGCATTTGCCCAAAGGTGATCTCAGGAGCTTTCCTCTGAATGGTCAGCCTTCGGCCAGCAATCCAGCAGTCTCAGTGGGGGCCCTACCCAGCCGTCAGGGGCCCTGCTCCCTGGTAATCGCTGCTGCTCAGGGTTGCGCACACTCGGTCCCAGCAATCCTGTCTCATTTGCAACTTGATCAGGTGTGGTGCAGTCCCCTCCTCCGTCGGATCGAGTAGGTGCCAGTGATCCTCTGCTATCTGCTGCCTTGTGCCTGTACTTGTGTATATGCGCCTTTAGTGCGCCTTAGGGATTTCCGGTCTGCCTGGTAGCAATGTAGTGTATGTAATATGTTACTTGACCACAGATCACCCATTCATATTAGAGTCAGCACTGTAGCAAATGGGTGTGGAAAACGCGAATGTTGGTGAAAACATATCTTTGAAAGGATACACTGATGTCCGCAGCAAATTTTCTTGCTGAAGGGTGATAACTGCTCCAGAATTACATGTCCTGAACTAAACCCTACCTCCCGAGGTATTCAAAGAGCACCTCAGACTTTCCTCCTTTCAACGAGTTCCTACTCCATTTACACCCACCTCAATTTCACCTCCAGTATGAAAATTGTAGATGAGTGACTAATCAAGTTATACAAAGAGAGAAGCAAAAACTCACTGTCTTGTCTGGAGCACTGTAGTGAGATACAGAGACGTCTGATAACCTAATGTAACGCCGTATTACGTTCTCACAGAGCAACCAAAAGAAGTGAATAACACAACCAAGGACAGCAGAGCTTAAAGTGCCATTGTATGAAGTTCAAAATAATCCCTGAAGATTAACAAGAGACTCCTGCGCAGAGGTGTAACAAATGAAAAAGAAAATGGGCGGGGTGTTCGAGAAACTGTGGAATAGCAATAATGCGGGTCCAAATAGAGAACTGATAAAAATCAAACTACTATAGGCTTGAACTGAATTGATTTGACGCCCACAGAAAAGATATGGAAGTGATGGGGAAGAACAATAAGATCTGGGACAATTTGTGTAGCAACAATACACTTGTCACTGAATTGAAAGCAAATATAACAAGCATTTGCAATGCAATAGGTCTCGCATTCACGCGAGTTTGAGCTATTGGCATTGTAAATGACAATGCCTTTATGTTTTGGGTTTTAAAACATAAATAAAAGGCATTGTCATTTACAATACTAATAGCTGAAACTCTCGCAAATGTGAGACCTATTGCATTGCAATAAAGGGCCTTCTCGACCGCTTGGTGGTGGTGGTGGTGATGGTGACGGTATTGGTGGTATTTTACCCGAAGTTGCTTCTACTACTCTGGCACCCATTTGTCTATTCAACAATGTTATACTCGAAGGGTTGGTTTATTACCTACATGGTGCCATTAATCTACCATATGATGGAACAAGAAAGCAATGTCTCTGTATTCCACACCGAAATGAAAAACTTGGACGTTCAGCAAGGGTAAAATATTACATTCAAAGGGTACTGTTTGCTGTGCGACTGTTTTTACGAATAAGCTCAGTCCCCAAATCACTTCCTACATCGGCCGTCTGGCCTGGGGCTTCCTCAGACCGTTTGGTATGAGTAGGCTATGAAATGGAGGGAAAACGGTCCTTTCCCGGTGGTTATTTGTATGGACAATGTGAATTAACGTCTATTGCAGTCAATCGGCAGGGCAGACATACCTGGCTGTTTATTTTTTATTTTATTTATGCTCCATCTTGGACTTCCTCAGCTCAAGACTCACACGTCCGGTGATACACCTGTACTACCAAACGATTACACAGCTAGATCAATTCAGCTCTGCACAAAACAATGACGCTCTATAGGTGTAATCACAATAAAAGGTCAAAACCAGCGCGTCAAACATCATGACCACGTGAATCGTACCCTCGCTTGAAACAGTCCGATTTTAAAAAGAATAAATAGCATCAACTGTACTCGTTCAGCCTTGTGTTTGGTAAAATTGAATAGTGTAGCAGTGCCACCCTGTGTGCTAAACGCCTTATGGAACCGTTGCAGTACAATTAATGTTTATGTGAACGATTTTACGTGAAAAGAAAACGCTGTTATGGCTATTGCATTGTGCTGGAAACAAACGTTTCGCAGAACCAGGTCTATAATAGGTTCCAATAAATCAAGCACATTTAAAATTATACAAAAGCGGGACCATGCAAAACGTTGTCCCTCCCTTAGCAAATAAGTATCTAAAGTCCGTTATTGTCCAGCTGTGTTTTAATGATACGTTTAAAGAAAAGACCGTCCAGGAGGTTCTGCAATGCAACACAGCCTCCAGCTATGTATAGCTCCCTCTTGCCCACAATAAGTGGGACCCTCGAAGGTCCAAAGAATATTCTCAGAATACAACATAGCGGGTCACGCTTCTACACCAAATTGCTATTGTGGTTGTGACTACTCCTGCTCTCAAGGTGAGGCTCTCGCCGTGTGTAAGTTGCCATCTTTTCGTGATGGGGAGAAACCTGCCTCCAGCTTGAGAAAAGGAACCCGCTGAAGGCGGCAAAAAGGGCCGGTGTTGTACCCGTCACGGTGTTCGAGTTGCCCCTTAATGTAATTCTAAATGCTTGGGCGCAATAGAGCTTTACCAACAGATATGACTCTGCCCAGCTTGGTGCTGTTAACCCTTCGCCACCATCGGCAAGATAAAAGGTCCTCACCTGCCCCGCCGGGAATCCACTTTCAGAGGACTGCTGCAGGTAGAGGCGCAACTAGAATCAAATTTAGGGCGGGGGAGGGCTACTAAAAATGTTGGGGCAGGAGGCAAATTTTTCCAGCAATAGGCAGAGTGGAGATGCAGGGGCTCTAAGAAGGGATAAAAAAAAACAGCAGAGCCTCGTTATCAAGTAAATGGTCTTTTAAAGACCTGTGAAGTAATCGGGTGCGGCTGCGATAAGACGGACGCCGGACCAGCCAGCCCAGGAAGCTGTCTCAACCCGGGATGACACGACGGGGGGGGGGCGGGCGGGGTTTGGGGACTGAAGCCCCATGGGCGTTGCGCGCCTGGCTGCAAGCACGTCATCCCAACAGTGTGGCTCAGAAAGCCAATGGCTACACAGAGCCGAAGGCACGGGCAAAACCTCTTTTTTACCCTAATAAGGATCAACTGTAATAATCATCGCTGAGGGAGATGTAGGGATATCACTGATCGACCGAGATGTGAGGAACCGGCCCGAGTGAGTACTTGCATCCACACCAGGAAAGCCCTCCCATAAAACAATACACATCCAAATAAATAAATAAAAATAAACATCCAAAATTGTTGATCTCAAAGGCTTGGGAAGGGGAAACCGCACTGCCACTGCCCGGCCCTCAGGCCAATTGACCTCTCGGAACAAACAAAATAAGGCAGACACAAAAGAACAAATCGGAAATCGCTATTCACGTTCGGCCCCGCATTCATTGAAACAACCAGCTTTGAGTGCACGTCACCACCGGAGCCTCCTCCAGGCGCCCAAACAAGACAGGCCCAGGGCTCACAGGATGTTGAGCGGTCGCTGGACTCGAACCCGGTTCCTTATCTAAGTCGGCAACTCTGGCCCTGGCCGTAATACCACATTATCTCTCCACAGCTACGTCTTGTCTTCGTTTCTAATTGCATCATACACGCGGGCTTCCGTATAAAAGGCGGTGGCAATTAACAGAAGGCCATTTCTTGGTACCAGTGATTACTTACATATACACCCCATGCACGCCGCTCAATCAGTGTTGCTATATTTTTCCCGGTTGCGCTGTAAAAAATTGGTTTGTAGTGCCGAGCCAGCAGATAATAGCCCACCGCGTAACGCTGCGCCGGCTTCCTTGTTAACACAGAGCACACTGTGTGCTCGCCTGCAATGGATTAATTACAAGTGGGAGAGGAGGGGGAAGTGCTGGGAACAGGCGCCCTCGGAATGCCTGTGCGCCGCGGCTCGTCTGCTTCACAGCCGTCGTGAAGACTTTTCTTATCTGCTTTTTAAATAAACAAGCAGATAAGAAAAGTCTTCACAACAGCCGTGAAGCAGGCGAGCCAGTCCGGGTGGGCCGGCCCAAAAAGCGAAAAGGAGGCACCCTGGAAACCTTATTTCCAATGGCAGCTCACCGTTTAACATAAACGGTGACGCAAACCAATGGGAATAAGGGGCGGGGCTTTCAAGCTCTTTCCTGAAAGTCTTCATCTGCAATAAATCTCCCTGAGCGAGGAGCGCAAGTGCGCAGCCACGCCAGGCGAGACCTAAAAATGCAGATTCTGCCATAGTGGGTATACTGAAATCATACAAAAATGGATTTGGGAAGCAGAAAAGTGGTTGCTAAAATAAAATTCCAAAAAATCCCTTTGTCCTATGGTGCAACAATACATTTATTTATTTTTATTTGAAGAGTTTTATATAGCGCTGGCTAGACCCGGAGGTATCCGAGCTTTTTACATGAGTGGCGTATGAAAAACAGTTTTACATAATTACATCAGGTTACCAGAGCATAGAATAACACAGAAAACAAGTCCCATGGAGCATAGAAGGGATTCGTAGAGGAAGCAAGCTCGGGGACACAGGGCAGCGGCGTCGCGGCATTCACGTTGCTGCTTTGTCAGGGGAACACGACTCATGTGTCGCAGCAGCTGTCCCGGAAAGGCTTAGCGGGATGCAGAGCAACCGTGGTCATGCCCGGAAGGTAGGTGACGGCCGGAGGGGTGATCACCAGCCCATCTCCTCTCAGCTACGAAGGCAGCTCAACCGAAGCATGGGCCATGTTGATAGGGATCCACTAGCGTCTATCTGGATACTCGGTGGGTGTTGTGGCCGGACAACAAAATTCACTCTGGGTGGGAGGAATTGCCGGAATGCAGTTCACAGATCCCCGGAGATGTGGGTGGTAGAAGGGGGATATTTCCTGGGATTAATGCCAAAAAGGCAGTCCCTAGTCAGGGAGCTCCCGGCCGGAGCTCCTCACCCGACGGCCATCTTGTGTTCCTGTGCCTCTTCCTCCCTTGAGTCTGTCCTTGTGGGGGGGCTAGTTTCCTTTTGCTCCATGTGGGTCCCCACATCGAGTATGTTCCCTGCTTGTGTAGCTAAAGATCATTAATGAGTGTGAGAAATTGTAGGTAGGAGCCAGGCTGTTTCAGGCCTTTGGTGTGGTGGCCATGTCGAGGTCAGGCACCCGGGTATACTGAAATCCCTCCTTCGCTGCCCCCAGATGCCTCCAAAAACCAGGGTAAGCTGCTTAGTAGGCCTCTGTTAGCCCCTGCAGACTCCACTAGCCCCGCCGGTACCTGTATTAGAGGAGATCTTTCGTGGCTCGCACAACCGCCATATTGGAGTCAGGCATCAGCCTCCACGTGTGTTTCCTCGCCTGCTCGCTGCACCGGAGGGGAGCCTGCAGGTCTACAGCTGCTCGCCCTTTAGTCCAGCAGGCTCGATTTCAATTTCGGGTCTGTTGGACCCGCGATGCCTGGAGCCTTGCAGTTCAACGCCGCCCCCTCCCCCCCCCACACACACTGATACAGCACTCTCGTTGTTTCTCCCGAGAAGGGGGGGGGGCGGGAGCCCCAACCTCCGGCAGCTCAAACGGTAACTGGACGCTTCAAGATAATAGTCCCATTCCGCAATGTGGAGCCGTGACGCACTGCAGGCTTCTCTCCTCCTCAGAGCCTCTCCCGGTCGCGCAGGCCTCCACCGGCTTCCGCCTCTCCGTCGATTTTGACGTATCTCCGGCAGCGATCCGGTAAGATTTTTGACATGTGATATAAGCTGCAAGATATGGATTATCATTGGTTCTTGTGAAGAGTCGGTGCTACAAAACTCAATAAAGGTGGTCTCTCAACTGTATCTTATTCCTCCATAACAAGTATCTACTTGCAACTTAGTCCCTCCTACCGGTGCTACATCATGTCAACAACTGTGTGTGGGCCCGCTCACAGATGTGCTGAAGAAAGCTCAGACCAGGTTTAGTTCCATACTAACAATTACTAGAACTGCCCTAAGATGTGAACTATCTCAAACTGAAAGGAAGAGAATACATGTTCCTGATATAATGGTAGTCTAGGAATCAGAGAACACTACATGATGACCTTTCATGGAGCAAATCATATACTGCACAGAAATTTCAGACTTACTTCTTTACACCAGTGTTTACGTGAAAACAGATGTACACTTTGCACACTTGAAGATTTTTTAAATTCTTTTTGATGAGTGAAGCTTAATGTTTAAGTCAGAAAAAAGGAACATGCAATTGTTTTTGGGTGCAACTATGTACTGATTGAACCACGCTTACTAATTGACCTTAACTAAGAAAGCAAATTTCTTATTACACAACTGTCCAGATGAAGTTCGCTTTAAGATATGATGTGGTTTTTGTAACAACATCCCAACTCGTGGGACAAAAGAATAAAGGCTGGCTGTTCAGAAAATCATTTGATTAGGAATTCTTGTATAGCAACCTGAAATGGCGTAAACACTTCTCTCCTTCCTGTCATCCTCACTCTAAATGTACATTTCTAGCACAAGCATTTGGCAGTTATCAGTGGTTTATCGCCTATACGCAACAATTAATAAAAGTAAGGCGCGAACCGCTGTTACGTTAGTTCAGTGCTGACTTTACCCAAGTTATTTCTATATGTATAATAGATAGTTCAAAGCACATTGAATAAGCTCTGGTTCTACGTGCAGAGTGTGGTTACCTTTCATGAAAAATCGACAGGTGAGCCGTGGCCTCACCTTCCTGTCACTGGGGTCCTTAACTTCACCTTCTTCCAGGTCATCATCCTGTGAATCACAGAAAGGATTATAACAATGACTAAATTGGGTAAGCTTAATGTTAAACCTGCAGATATTCCAACAGCAAACAATTTGTTGGTTCAAGGGTAGGGTTAAAGTGTACCTTAAGAAAAGGTTCATTGTATTCTTAGTTCTCCACCATGGAAATCAACAAAGAAGTCACAAACAATGAACAGTTCTACTCATGTGCAGGGTCACAGAGAGCTTTACAAAGATGATGGCTTGTGTAAAAAAAGCATTAACTATTAGACACTCACACAAATGCATACAGACATAGAACACACACCGAAACAGACTCCTCTCCCTCTACATCAGCAGGTTACATTAACCACATGTTGAAGCCACGTATAATTACCAAACACTATATGTGGATATGGGTAGCAGAGTCATCATTATCCAATTCATTTAAAAGGAAAAGCAAAAGGAAGTGAAAAACCAATTGGGGCAATATAGCTGCTTAAAGCTGAATAGGAACAAAAAGTGCCTTTCTAAGATAGCCAGCATACAAATTGTCCCACAACTTTCTGTTTTTAAGGTGATACTATGGTTCATTTTGATGGGACAGCTGAACTATTTAACTTATACAAATTACTAAACTCTGGCTAAAACCAGGGAGGAAGGTGGTTCCAGATTTCTGTTACCATTTCCATGATGGAAAACTAGGTAACTGTACATTGTTCTTCACTGAGTGATCATCAACGATAGTCAAACACTGAATAGAATACAGAGGTTATGCTAGTAAGATGCCAAAAGCAGCACAATGCATAAAAAAAGAAAACATTAGTATATGCCAGGAAAGCAAATTCAGAGAATACTGCAAGGTATTAATTGAGTCCCAGAAACTGGACTTACTTTTTAATCAATGAAACCTGGGCGGATCCTTCCGCTGGCCAGGACTTCTGTATCGCAGTGCACTCAAGCTTTTTGGTGCATAGACAGGATAGATCAACTAAATGAGGTGGTGGACTCGCAGTTATTTATCGCGATTCGTTCACAGCCTCATTTGAAACTGTTCCCTCGCAAGACTGTGAAGCTTTTCTTTTTTACTTAAAAATTACTAATCACTTTACCTTTAAGGGCATGTTAATCTACCGCCCTCTGGGGCCTAAAGGCAGCTTCCTCAACAACTTTAGTTCCCTCTTGGAGGCTTGTGCCTGGGAGAATGACTTCCATATTTTGGGCGATTTCAATTTCCACCTTGAGACTGGATTGGAAAAAAGCACCTCATCCTTGCTAGAAACCTTGAGCATGCTTGAACTCTCTCAAACTATTCATGAACCCACCCATATTGCAGGACATACCTTAGATGGTCTTTTTACTACTAACAGTGTCCTTTTTACCATCAGGGAAATCCTACCGTTAGTTTGGACTGACCACTACGCCATTATAATGGAAATTAATGTCCCGCGATCTCATCATCTAAGCTTAGGGAACAATCCTCGAGGACGCACATGCGCAAGGAAGGATATAGACAATAACATACTTAGGCTGCACCTGTTGCAATCTTTACCCAATCTAACAGAAGACTCTGACCAGGCCGCTGTTCTTTTTTAACAACAGGCTAAAGGACGCCACAGATAAGCTAGCCCTATACAAAAAAAGTCTCCAACAAAAGGAAAATTTCATTAGCACCATGGTTTTCTGAGGCACTCAGACTCGAAAAACAAAATTGCAGAAGACAGGAAAGGCGCTGGCGGGCACAATACAACAAAAGAGAGCGTCTGGTGTATAAGTCCTCACTATCCAAATATAAAACCCTCATCGGTAAGGAAAGAAGTCAGTATTTCACTCAGAAAATTGACGGAACCAAAAATTCCACCAAAGAGCTTGGTAAAGTAATATCCAAGATCTCCTCTCCGCCCAGCAATATGGTGAGTAATCATTCTCAAACTTTCTGCGATACATTAGCTTCTAATTTTCAGGATAAGGTGGAACAAATCTATTCTAATCTTAAAGACTCCTCCCACAACATCGCTCCTTTAGTTTATCCCTAGCCATTTCAAGTCCCCCCTCGTTCTCTGAATTAGTCCCGGTCACTAGAGAGCAGATTAGCGCCATAATTACGCTCACGAATTCTGCCCCCCCTCCTCACAGGGCTCTTCTATCAGCCCCCACTGTTTAATATATACGCTACAGAACTGCCCAATCTTATCAGATCATTTGGTCTTTCTCTGACCTCTTACACGGACGATACCCAGATTGCTCTGTCAGCCTTTAGAAATGGCAACAATATGGCAACCCAACTCCACGATTGCATGCTAGCAGTTAGGTCTTGGATGAGCTCACATTGCCAAAAATTGAACTCTGATAAGACAGAGGAAATCCTTTTCGGAAACATTTATCCAATATGGTCCCAGTTTGGTAGCCGGTTGAGATGGGCCCTTTGCCCTTGTTGGTGATAAAAGCAAAAAACCTAGGAGTGATCACTGATGAAAAACTTAACTTTGGGCCGCAAAGAAAATCTTGCTTTTCATCTCGCCTCAGACTAAAAAGACAGTAATTACTACCTTAATCTTATCAAAGTTAGATTACTGCAAAGGTCTCTACCTAAACATGCAGGAAAAACATCTCAAACTTCAGACGGCGCAGAATACGGTGGCCAGACTTATTCTAGGCATTCCCCAGTTCCACTCAGTGTACAAGGATAGTAAAAACCTTCATTGGCTTCCCGTAAGAAGTCTGATTAAATTTAAGGCCTTATGCATTACCTATAAGGCACTTCACAATATAGGTCCTCAGTTCCTTAGTTAGTCGTTGAAATGGTACTCTCTCAACAGACTCCTTCGCTCGTCCGGGGCCAATCTTATGATGCTTCCCAAAATCCGAAAGACTAACTGGGGAGGCAGAAGCTTCCATGCAGGATCCATTAAATTATGGAACAGCTTACCAACCCATATAAGGGCTTTGCCCACACTTAAAACTTGGTTATTTATTAACTAGGGCTGGATCTATTGCTCAGGATAGCTAGCGCCAAGACACCGCTCGGTATTCATGCGGTTAATAAATTACTATAACATAACAAGGTAAAGAAGTGGATAGCCCAGGACTCTTTAATGGGCACGTTCCTAGTAGCCGCTTATTTGATTGTGTAACTAGCTCTTGGCTTCCCATGACTGGGTTTTTGAAGCCTTCTACTGGCACATGAATATGCAAGAAACCATCTACTTTACAATAGAGGGACTGCACATACAGACACATTCATACTGATTTGACTGATTTCAGTTTGTTTGGATTTTCAGATCCCTTTTGTTTTTTTCTAGGAAATAGTGCAAGATTTTGTTCATATCAAGTGAGTGACAAATCTCTGCACAGAAAGAAGGGCTGAGCCTTAAACTTCACTAGCAATACCATTAGGTCAAGATTATGACTCAAAGTGCCTGTTCAGTTACTTGTAAGTTGGTTTTTAGCAATGCTGTACAGCATCCCGATGCTCTGCAGATTGGCTAAGGAAGAATACAAAAAAAAAAAGGGTAGGACACGGCCACCCATGTCATTTTGTAGGCATGTGCACCAAGCTTGCATGCATGTACCCACAAAATGACATGGGCACTTTCTTTCCCTTTTTACTTGCAGATTAGAGTTGGATCCATGAATAACAAGCTTTTGCAATGCAACAGGTCTCGCATTTACGCGAGTTTCAGCTATTGGCATTGTAAATGACAATGCCTTTTATTTATGTTTTGGTTTTTGAAACAAATAAAACGCATTATAATTTACAATGCAAATAGCTTAAACTCGCATAAATGCGAGACCTATTGCATTGCAAATGCTTGTTTTTTTAAAGACACAAAAGATCGTTGCCATAGCAAAGCGCATGTGAGCTGCCAGCAGGTGGGGCATACACACAAAACAAATAAAAGCCTTTGACTCGGCCTACAAAATGCTTTGTTTTTCCTTTGTAACTACCGATCCCAGGTGGATCGATAAGAAAAAAGTGGAAGGGTGGAGATTACGCCGAAGCAACACTGAAGAAGAGAGAAAAGCAATGGGGGAGGGCCAGAGAGGACGAGAAAGCAACGGGGCTCGACCTCAAAGTAGCCACATTACTTTACGGCCACTAAAACAATCATAGTTGGTCAAACTGCTGGTATTTGGAGGTGAAAGGGGTTGTGAATGCTAAATTTCACTTCAGAGGTATTTTTTTTAAGACTGTTGAGGGTTAGTCTAAGTTAATGCAACAGGTAAAATTAAACACCACACGAGTAATGAAGTAGGACTGTCTCAAATGATGCAGAGCTCAGTTCCACAGGACGGCCACTTGCAATCTAAAATCAATGACCATGGACCCCTGTTGCTTAGAATAGGGCCATTCCCTGGTTCCTCAATGAGTTTCCATCCAGTATAGGAAAACGCATAACAGAAATGCTTTGGTCATCGGAAAACACATTTTCCTCTTTATTTAAACAAACCACAGGGATAAAAAGGGCAGGCGTGCATAACCATAAACCCCTTTGTGTCAAACCGACGAGGGTATATAACAGTACTTACTCGATCAGGTTTTTAAAATATATCACAAAAAATCGTTCACGGATCCCTGAATGAGTACCTTTGTAAGCAGGCAGCCGAGGAAAGGCAGCAGGAGAATAAACTGAGCACTGTTCTTGATCTGGTGCCAGTCCAAGGACACGGAGGAAAGAAACGTAACACCGTTTAAAAAAAAAAAAAAAAACATGCTAATAAAACCTAAACTCACTACCGATCTATGTACGACGCGCACACACACTAGTCAGTCCCAAGGTGCTGTTTTCTGAAGCAACCCTTGCAGATTTTAAAAGAATGTCAACATGTTTTGTTCATCCGAAAAATAAATTTTACCTTCAAGATGTACAAGAAGCACCACTTTCTCAAATGTTGGGCGTATTACTGAACAAACCCTTACAGCAAAGCACCCATCTACTTATAAATAATACAGGTCATCGTCTTAACCAAAAGTTAATTTAAACAAGCTGTCTCCGAGTGCACATCTCCTGTCCGCGCAGGCACAGCGAGCAGGAGACAGGGAGGGACAGGAGATGTGCACGCGTACACATGACCCGTACGCGTGCACATCTCCTGTCCGTACGCGTGCACATCTCCTGTCCCCCTTCCGCCGAAGAACCGACAATAGATCTCGCCAAGGCGAGCAACGCATGCGCTGAGTCGCTAGGCGAGACCTAAAAAAAAAAAAATGTGTAAAAGATTCTTTTTTTTGAAAGCGAGTCGAGGAAGCAGCAGCACGGCGGGGTGGGGGGTGTAAAGGAGCAGCACGGCGGGTAGGGGGGGAGCAACTCAGCGGTTGGGGGAAGGAGCAACTCGGCGGTTGGGGGGAAGGAGCAACTCGGCGGTTGGGGGAAGGAGCAACTCGGCGGTTGGGGGGGAAGGAGCAACTCGGCGGTTGGGGGGGAAGGAGCAACTCGGCGGTTGGGGGGGAAGGAGCAACTCGGCGGTTGGGGGGGAAGGAGCAACTCGGCGGTTGGGGGGGGAAGGAGCAACTCGGCGGTTGGGGGGAAGGAGCAACTCGGCGGTTGGGGGGGAAGGAGCAACTCGGCGGTTGGGGGAAGGAGCAACTCGGCGGTTGGGGGGAAGGAGCAACTCGGCGGTTGGGGGGAAGGAGCAACTCGGCGGTTGGGGGGGAAGGAGCAACTCGGCGGTTGGGGGGGAAGGAGCAACTCGGCGGTTGGGGGGGAAGGAGCAACTTCGGCGGTTGGGGGGGAAGGAGCAACTCAGCGGTTGGGGGGGGAAGGAGCAACTCGGCGGTTGGGGGGGGAAGGAGCAACTCGGCGGTTGGGGGGGAAGGAGCAACTCGGCGGTTGGGGGGGGGAAGGAGCAACTCGGCGGTTGGTGGGGGGAGGAGCAACTCGGCGGTTGGTGGGGGAGGAGCAACTCGGCGGTTGGTGGGGGAGGAGCAACCCGGCGGTTGGGGGGGAGGAGCAACCCGGCGGCGGTTGGGGGGAGCGACCCGGCGGTTGGGGGAGGCAAGCGACCCGGCGGTTGGGGGAGGCAAGCGACCCGGCGGTTGGGGGAGGCAAGCGACCCGGCGGTTGGGGAGGCAAGCGACCCGGCGGTTGGGGAGGCAAGCGACCCGGCGGTTGGGGGAGGCAAGCGACCCGGCGGTTGGGGAGGCAAGCGACCCGGCGGGCGGGGCGAGGCAAGCGACCCGGCGGGCGGGCGAGGCAAGCGACCCGGCGGGCGGGGCGAGGCAAGCGACCCGGCGGGCGGGGCGAGGCAAGCGACCCGGCGGGCGGGGCGAGGCAAGCGACCCGGCGGGCGGGGCGAGGCAAGCGACCCGGCGGGCGGGGCGAGGCAAGCGACCCGGCGGGCGGGGCGAGGCAAGCGACCCGGCGGGCGGGGCGAGGCAAGCGACCCGGCGGTTGGGGGGAGGCAAGCGACCCGGCGGTTGGGGGGAGGCAAGCGACCCGGCGGGCGGGGCGAGGCAAGGGGCGGGGCGAGGCAAGCGGCGGGGCGGGGCGAGGCAAGCGACCCGGCGGGGCGAGGCAAGCGACCCGGCGGGGCGGGGCGAGGCAAGCGACCCGGCGGGGCGGGGCAAGCAACACAGAGGGAGGGGCGGGGCAAGCAACAGAGGGCGGGGCGGGGGAAGCAACACAGAGGGGGGCGGGGGAAGCAACACAGAGGGGGGCGGGGGAAGCAACACAGAGGGGGGCGGGGGAAGCAACACAGAGGGGGCGGGGGAAGCAACACAGAGGGGGCGGGGAAGCAACACAGAGGGGGCGGGGGAAGCAACACAGAGGGGGCGGGGGAAGCAACACAGAGGGGGCGGGGGAAGCAACACAGAGGGGGCGGTGGAAGCAACACAGAGGGGGCGGTGGAAGCAACACAGAGGGGGCGGTGGAAGCAACACAGAGGGGGGCGGTGGAAGCAACACAGAGGGGGGCGGTGGAAGCAACACAGAGGGGGGCGGTGGAAGCAACACAGAGGGGGGCGGTGGAAGCAACACAGTGGGGGCCGGGCGGGGGGAAGCAACCCAGTGGGGGCCGGGCGGGGGGAAGCAACCCAGTGGGGGCCGGGCGGGGGGAAGCAACCCAGTGGGGGCCGGGCGGGGGGAAGCAACCCAGAGGCCCGGGCGGGGGGAAGCAACCCAGAGGCCCGGGCGGGGGGAAGCAACCCAGAGGCCCGGGCGGGGGAAGCAACCCAGAGGCCCGGGCGGGGGGAAGCAACCCAGAGGCCCGGGCGGGGGGAAGCAACCCAGAGGCCCGGGCGGGGGGAAGCAACCCAGAGGGCCGGGCGGGGGGAAGCAACCCAGAGGGCCGGGCGGGGGGAAGCAACCCAGAGGGCCGGGCGGGGGGAAGCAACCCAGAGGGCCGGGCGGGGGGAAGCAACGTTGAAGAAAGGCAAACTGGCGAGAGCAATGTGGAACACAAGGGGAGAAAAGCAAACCGGCGAGAAAGCAATGCGGAGCTAGGGAGTGAAGCACATAGATGAGAAGGCAACACAGGGATAGAAGCACATGAGCTCATCATGGAGGTGAAGCACAAGGATGAGAGAACAATATGGAGTGTGGAGGGGAAAGAAACAGTTGGGAGACAGCTGGAAAACATACGCACTCTTGTGGAGTGCTTAAGATACAAGAAAAAAGTAAGAAGTGGAAGCAAGTAAACGGACACTGCTCCAGGGCAGGGACAGACACAAGATGGACAAGGCAAGACATTGAATAAGGATGCAAATGAGGGTGACATTAAAGCTGACCAATGTTAAGCAATAGACTGGCTGCAAGCACCTCTATGTTGCTGGTAAGCTCAAATATTCTTTTTAAACCAGACAGCTGCACAGTATGATAAGCTCGACCTAAAGGTATCTTCATGCACAGTCAGAGCTCAAGACCAAGTAAGGAGCAAGCAGAGAAATAGTGGACTACATTACATTTGTAATGTATGAATACTGATATGGAACATTCTGATTAGACATCACAAAACTGAATTGTGTCTTGGTGCCCTTATTGTTAGCAGCTCAATGGTGCTAGGTTCCTCAAATTCAGGAGGATGGAGGTTAAGTGGGCCGAAATTAAGTTGGAATTTGAGACCTGAAAATTACAAACCTATCACTTCAAAGGTTGCTCAATGCATCTTCACACATAACTGGGGCTCACTTACTACAAAGAAAGCAAAATTAGACATTGCTGATGCAGTGCTGATGCTGGACTTATTTTGTCCTTTCAGATCTCAGCCAGGGGCACAGCATCCTAGCTCTTCTCTTGTTGACTTAGCAATCCCCACCTATAGTCGTTCATCCGCACCACAAGCTGGCTTACCTCAGTGTGTAGCTGGATTGAACTGATTGGGGGGGGGGGGGGGTGAGGGGTTAATAGGGGGAGGTGCGAGGAGACGTCAAGGTTGGAACTTTCTGTGACAGGTTGGAACAATTAAGTTCTTCTTGACAGGGATGATGTAAACTTTAACCTATTTTATGGAGCTTCTGGCCGCAGAACGTTTTTTCTACAAGCACCAGCTATCCCATTACAATTGCTTTAGCAGATGGAGGCAAAAATTGCACTGCAGTCAATGGAAGCCATGAAACTAAATATTAGCTTCTCATCATTGTTGCTCACCCAAGACTTAAAAACTACGAAAACTGGGGTCTAAGTGGATGTTGGGTAGTTCGAGGACTTGGCGAGGGTAGTTCACGGAGCACACCAGTCCAATCGGAAACAAAGGATACACAAGTCATAACTATAGAAGGCTTCTCCATGATGACCAGACACAAAGCCCGGCTGTTGGATCTTGGCCGTCTCCGGCTTCAGATGCTCTGGGCAGTGATGAACTTTAGCTTCCCTTGCGGGATGCCTTGCACATGGCTCACTTCTACACTCACAAACATCAAGGAAGGAGGTAGTGGCATCTGCACACCCCCTTAAGTGCAATATATGCCTGTTCCAGTTAAAAGCTGCAGTGATTCCTGCAAAAGTCTCTAAGCTATGGGGTGGAGTGAATTACATGTCTTTGATGACATAAAGGAGGTCATGGGGTATCATCATAGGCCACAAAATCGAAAGTCAATTGTTTTGTCATTGTAAAAAAAGGGTGGGAGTACACTGCCTCACAATCCAGCATTCAGTTCGCCCCAATGCATCACAGTAAATGCAGCGCATGATAACACTTACTTCAGTGACAGTCTTTAGTCTTGCAACCTTGTTGGGGCAGTCAGTGCGGTGTCTCTCTAGACACATGTCCTACTTCAGTAGATAGCAAAACATTGTTATTGTAACCTGCACCAGAAGTGTTTAAGAGGCGCAATTCTAGACTCTTTACTTTTTACAGGGCATTATTTACTTTGAGACGCTACACAAGGAATTATATAAGGCTTTGTTAACACTAGGTCAGTAAACACCAATAGGCAACACAGTACATAATTGGGTAGGCTGGATTGTAATAAAAACACACATTGGAAAAGCCAAATGATCTCGCCTGTAAGAGGGTCGGGGGGGCTAGAGCAAGGAGACAGATGGAGAAGTACACAAGGAAGACAGCTGAAAAACATGCACTCTTATACAGTGCACAAACAAAAAGACAAAAGTAGCACCTAAAAAATCCAGCATGGAAGAACGTAAATATTGTGCCCATGCTCCATGGGAGGGACAGACACACAAAGAAGAAGAAAGCCTATGGTAGCTGACCAGTGTAAATCAAGCAAAAGAGAATGATAATGAAGTCAATGAATGATAGACAATGGACCGGCTCTAAGTTCACAATTATAAAACAAAAAGGCAGTACACGCAATACCTGAAAAGGAGGCAAAGTGAAATAAAATGATTGCTTTGGATCACACAATTTAGTAAAGTGGGGGAAGCCAGTACTGATCCCAGGGTCTCTGGTTTCACACTGTGCAATTGAGCCACCATATGGGTATCTTTCTCGTTCTCATTTCACATCAAAAAGTAATGCTTGGTCATTAATTCTTAACGTAAGAGGTTAGAGCGTGGGTAGCAGACAGAAGCCACAAGAAGTCTCAGCTCGTTTTGCGCTTGAGGGTCCAAGATAACGTTGAACCTTCAGTGGCTTGCCCACCATGATCACAAAATAGCAATTTGGGGGGACAAAGGCATAGGAAGGATATGATTTGACTATCAAACAATTTAGTGTAGCAGGAGTACCCACAACACAGTAAGGGTCTCCTTGTTTCAAGATTCATAAATTTCTCACTACATCATATTTTTGTGGGTGGAATAGGAGACTGCTTGTTCTCTCCCTTTGGATAAAATTAATTGTTGGGTTACACTCCTGTTTGCTTATCACATACATACTACAAGTGTTTATTTTGATTTTTCTTATCTCTGTTAAAAAAGGGGCAGAGAAATATATGAAGAAAATGATTACCCAAGAGTGCACAATTTGTCACATTAGGAGGTGATACAGGACCTTCCGATTCCATAGTTTTCCATCTTGCTCATTATACAACTCGGTGTGAGTGGTTCCAATGGTGAGAATCAGGGACTACTCTCACCATAGAAATGTCACTGTGATGTGGAACCTGCTCATACATTAAATACAAAGTACACAACCAGCATATTTTGGCAAAGTAGGAACGCCATGATAAACGTTAAGTCTTGTAGTGCTATGGCTAAAACTCTATCACTTTCAGATGTCTAGTGGTGGAGGTTGAACGTTTGTATCTGGCCACCTCAGTGAATTGCAAAACGTGTTGGGGGTCTTTGTAAAGGATTTTTTTGTAGCACTTGCTACCATGATAGAGCATGTTTAGAATTACTCCTAATATTTACAAATAAGAGACTAAAGACATATGGAGATTGTGAGATCGAAGATTCTATTTGATTCCAATTCAATAATCAAGTTAATTCATTTGTACCCTTGGCTCACCAAAGGTATCAATAGCAAGCCGAGAATGCTTACCCCAGGGTGCAGTAGAATGACAGACTCAGATGCAGCATAACAAAGTATTGCCAAATCTGTGACTCTTCTAGAGCCTAGCTGTTTAATTGAGAAGGAAATATGGAAAGAAAACCTCAAAATAATTCAAGGACTCATTGTCCACACTATGTTCCCATCCACCAACTCCTTTGTTTGTATCAATGTGGTCCTATGTCACATCACAGACCATACTTCATGACTCCTGGGAAAATGTTTACAAGTGCTCGAGCATACAGAGCATACAGCTGTCTGTATGCTCTGTTTTAATCTAAACTGTAGGCTTTAAACTTACAGACGCTGGCCCACAGAATCTACTCTTAGAAATTGCGTGAACAAATTCCGTTAAATTCTACTTTTAACTTTGCAGCATTTGCTCGATTTTAATATTTGGCACAGCATTCATTTTGCACATGTACTTTTAAAATATCTGCTAACACTTTTTAAAATTGCATAGATCGTTTACCTGACAGATTTCTATTTAGCTTGGTCGTCTGGCTCTGACGCCCCTCCCCGGTCCACCACGGGTGACGTCCCGATTGAGTGGAGGGAGGATTAGGCGACTTTCGGTCTAAGGGAGGCTTTAGCGGTCTAGTAGCCGTCTCCCCTACTGAATAAAAACCGGATGTTTTGCTCGACGCGCAGCAGACGTGCGCAGCGGGTGCGCCGGCGGCATGCCAAAGGCAAGCCCGTCTGCGCCCGTCCGCGTCCGGAACGCGGCTAGGGCTAGAAACGCTGCTAGTCTAGGGCCAGACCGTTGCACATATACTAGAGAAGAACTTTTAGCACTCAATACAATAGCTATTACCTGCCAACCCCCTACATCTACAGAAAGTATTAAAGGTCCTTTCTCCTGCTTTACATGTAAATATACTAGCAACTACATACCTAATGAGATTGTTTTCCCTCCTTGTTCTGTACAACCTAATCAGCTACATTGCGGCCTGATAAACGCTAGATCTCTAGCGAAACGCTTTGCATGTCTATGACATGCTGAGTGGTTGGAACTTCGATTGCCTATTTATAACGGAAACATGGCTAACGTTATGCTCCAACCCTGATATAGTGCAAGCACTCCCTTCTGGTTATACCATCTCCAGACGGGATAGAAGTGGACAGAAAGGAGGCGGCATAGCTATATTATATAAGGACCATCTGAAGTGTTCCATCTTTGATATCACGGGATTAAAGGAAGCAGAAAATTTCGGTTTTAGTTTTCAATTAGATAGCTGTACCACGTTTGCAGGGGCCCTGATTTACAGGCCTCCGGGCTCTGCCTGCAAGTTTTTAGATACGTTGGGCGAAAGTATAAGTTCCCTAGTGGCCAGATTTTCAAACTTCACCTTGTTAGGTGATTTTAATTTACATCTGGAAACAGCAGACATACCGAACACCAATTCTTTCTTAGATACTATAAATATATTAGGGCTAAAACAGATGACAGAAGGGCCACCCATCAAGCGGGGCACACCCTGGATGGAATATGTACAAATGCAGCCAACCTAATCGCCTCTCCTCCAGTGGCGATTACTTGGTCAGATCATAAGCTAATCCCTTTTAAGCTTGATCTTAACAATGTCCAACTAGGAAAAACCCTGAGAAACCAGGTCTCACACGGAAATGGAAACATTTGCTCTCTAATCCCAATCTGCAGAATATAGCAGAAGCTGAAAAACCCATTTTTACGAGTGACCCTGAAATAGATAATAACCTATTTAATGAATGGATGCTATCAGTGGCTAACACTTTGGCCCCCCTAAAGAAAAACAGTAGAAACAAAAGGTCAGCTCCTTGGTTTACCCCTAGTTTAAAAGCCCTGCAGGGAAAATGTAGAATACTAGAGAAGCAATGGCGGAAACACTATAAAATAGAAGACCTGGTGATCTTTAAATCAGCCCTCAGATCCTACCACCGATACATTAAACTAGAAAAAAAGACGTACTACTCTAATCTAATTAACAAAGCAGATAATCAAAAGACTATTTTTAATATAGTAAAAACATTTACTAGCCCAAAAACTTAGAACAGGAAATCCCTCCCTCACAGGACTTATGCGACCGTATCGCCGACTTTTTGAGAAAAAATGTTGGATATAAAAAAGATTTTACTAAAACACTTCCCCAAATGCAAAACGGTCAGACCACAGGAAAAAGTAATAAGGAACGGATATGTTTTAAGGAGATCAACTTAGAACAATCTAGGCAAGCTATTCTTTCCTGTAAATCCGGCTCGCCTTTTGATCCTTGCCCTCCAAACATTTTGCATGCACTGGTAGATACTATCAATCCCATCATCAATCAGATTATTAATGCTACTTTTAGACTAGCTAAAATTCCCGACAGCTGGAAAATTGCTGCTGTGAAACCGCTTCAAAAAAGAAACTTTCAGATCCAACAATCCTTTCCAATCTCAGGCCGATCTCACTGTTGCCATGCCTGAGTAAGATTGCTGAGAAACTTGTTAACAACCAACTCAATGATTTTGTTCAGGAAGCCAATATCTTACATCCCAAGCAATCTGGCTTTCGATCGGGTCACTCAACAGAATCAGTACTACTGCACACCACTGAATCTTTAAAACTTGCTATGGATCAGGGAAAGGATGCGGTGCTGGTTCTGTTGGATCTGTCGGCGGCGTTTGACACTGTCTCTCATGATATTCTGAGAGACAGACTTGCATGCAGTGGAATTACTAACAATGCACTGGCCTGGATTACATCTTTTTTGGAAAACAGGAAACAGATTGTAACTCTGGGAGGATATAGATCGCAAGAAAGAGGGCTGGCATCAGGGGTCCCTCAGGGATCGGCCCGAGTCCAACCCTCTTTAACCTTTACATGGCACCACTGCTTTATCTGATGGACATCTATGATGTGGAGTGCATCGCATATGCAGATGACACTCAACTGATCCTTACCCTAGACAAGAATTCGACAGCGGCTGAAGAGAAATTTCACCACTGTCTAACGGCAGTGATGGATTGGATGAAGCTTAATCACCTGAAATGCAATAGCTCCAAAACAGAGATAATGTTGTTTGGCAAGACCAATGTTTTTAGACCGGACCAATGGTGGCCGTCCAATTCGGCTCCACCTCCTACTACAGTAGATACTGTAAGGAATCTGGGAATTAAATTCGATCAGACATTATCCTTTCACAAACAAGCCCTTGCTGTGGCAGGTACCTGTTTTCAAGTAATAAAAACTCAGAATTTTTTTTGATTTTCTCCCAATGTCAGCTAAAAAGACAGTAGTAGCAGCTTTAATTCTATCCCGCCTGGACTACTGTAATAGTCTCTATGCAGGAACTAATAGAAAAGTCCTACAGAGACTACAGGTGGTCCAGAATGCCGCAGCGAGGCTGGTACTCAATTTGCCTAGAGATTCCTCCTCAGCAATAGCACTAAAAACCCTTCACTGGCTGCCTGTCCATAAGAGGGTTCTCTACAAGGTTCTGACCATCATCTATAAAACAACTAATAATACTGGACCTGAATATATCAATGTCAGAACTAAGCCATACATTACTCAACGTACTTTAAGGTCATCCTCAGAGAACCTTTTAACAACACCCAATTTTAAACGTAAAACTAGGGGCGGAAAGACACTGGCGGCCATAGGGATCAAAGCCTGGAACTCCTTGCCAACTCAACTTAGACATACACAAACTGAACTCAACTTCAGGAAGTCCTTAAAAACATGGATTTTTGGTATTCCAGATAATATTGCTTGGGCCTTTCTCTGAATCCCTATTATCTAAATCTACGTCAGCTCTTTCTCCTGGTAGGTGCCCTCCCTTCCGAAAACAGCGCCAAGATACTCCTTGGAGTGAACGTTGCGCTATACAAAAAACTCATTCATTCATAGACAATACTCTTCAAGGTGACCCCCAGTTTATAAGTAGTGGCCATGTGGGAAGTGGGGCACTGAAAACGAAGAAAGCTGTAAACAGGTTGCATTTCTTAAAGAGCTGGTGGCACAACAAAATTCATATATACATACATAAATAAGTAAGCAAGAGAGGCAGCTGGCTGACAAACCCTGAAAAACCCAATTTCAGACGGATCTGCACATGTGATCAGGAAAAATGCCATCACTCAGAGCGGACCCTTTGCCCCATGTTCTATGCTGTCACAGGTGGACACAGAATGTGATTTACACTCAAACGCACATATGGCTAAAACTCGAGGGCCCAAAGTCCCTATATTTATGCAGCAGTTTTTTATGTTTATTTTATTACAAGAGTCCGGTTGACAGCTAAAGCAGTCAGACCATAGCTAAAAATAACTTAACATACTGCTAAACTTAACACATACAATTAGAAACACGCACAACAAATCTACAGTTGGCACAACAATATACAACCCCCTCCTAAGGCACCGAACAAAGATTTTTCTATTCCCAGAGCTTGTTGCAAGGGGGTAACAAACACGAATAACCTTGCCCACTACATGAAGAAACAAAATGTATTCCTACAAGTTTTAGCACATTGTAATAACACTCCATAATGATCTATTGTATTTAACATTTTTCACCAAACACAAGTGCACTTTTGCCATAGCTTTTTGTAATAAACAGTGCAGCTATGAGGCATCTGAATTAACATTTGCAATTAACCAATCAGGTCTTTATCCTTTATCATAAGCTTGTCACCATAACCAATACTGCCCTACTGGGCTAAGCAAAAGCTTTGCTAAATGGCAACCACCAGGCATACATGCAAAACATTACACATGTATACAAATTACACACAAAATGCAAGTCGTAAGTTGGCTAACAAGGATTCTCACAGTGCAAATCGTCTATCATGAGGGTTTGTCAGGGTGGTAATGAACACCAAAACCCTTGTCACCCACGGTAATCTACGAGATCACATGCAACAAAATACCGGAAAATGGGCTTTACCACCGTATAGTAACTATCCACCCTACAAGGCCTACTGGCTTTAACATTCAGCATAAACATACTGCATTTCTCCTCAGGTTTCCTAACAAACAGATCAGAACTACGGAATATGACAAAATATTTCTGATGAACCATATAAACCTATATCTACAGCTTGCCACAATAAGCAGCTCCAGCCCACTGTATTGAGCATACAATTTACAGCAAGGAAGCCATTAGGCATAATTAAAAAAATAAATTATGGCAAAAATATACACAAGTCCTCCAAAGAGAGTATAACAAGGAAAATCACATTGTAAATGTTCTACTCTCCGGATTTGTCAGAGATAGTAACCAGCACCAAACCCTGTATCTATCTGCTATGGCATCAGATCTAACTTTTTTCCAGTAATGATCCAATCAAGCCCATAAACAGTGACGTTGGCTTGACGAAACAACCAATTTAGGCCTACTCTATGAAGCATAAGCTTCCATACAAGACAGTGATACATTTCCAAATATGTTCCAAATTACAACTGCAAAAGAATACACAAGTGCTCTTAAGCTGCCCTAACAGGGAATATCATGACCGTTTTATCAAGGAGAATTTTATAAATACATGGGAAGCGGTAGAGTACCGCTTCAGCAGGATTACTAATAAAAAAGGCTTTTGTACTGTGAAATATATCAATACGAAAAAAGTGTCTGGTCCACCCAGCTGCTGTTTGCCAGTGTAATAACGAATAAAATTTGGATACCTCAATCTGTGGGATATATTAACAGAAAGATCATGAACGGGGGTCCTTCCTTAACGTTTTGTGATCTGTATTATATATAGACCCAGTCACAGCTTATAATGATCTGTGCAATGGCTTTTGAGAAGTATATAATACAATTTTGCTTACAGTAACCGATTCTACAAGCTGATATAACTGGTACTAAGAAAGTGGCTTTCCACAGAAGAGGCGATAGGGAAACTTTGCTCATAATCTCCAAGAATGTTTTGAAAGGACAGTGTTGAGATCACCTGAAGCATAGGCTCTTCTAATTGGAGGGAATATTTTTTATAGCCCTCCGACAAATCCTTTATCACCAGAATTGTGAAGCTGATGTAAGAGAAACTTTTTCTTCAGGCTGTAATAGTAGAAAGATGCTCCTCACAGAACATCAGAAAAGAACTGTAAGCCCATTATGGTCATGTGGAGGAGATACAGTGGCACTGCTTCCACTTCACATGGGTTGTTCCTTGCGATCTATAAAAACAATAGAAGCAGAATTCTCTTACATTATAAGGCACAAGACAACTTTTTTTTTAAAAAAATCTCTCAGTACCTCGATTATGCCTTGGGGCAAGTCAAATTTCCCATTTGGTAGGGATTCATGAGCAAAACTCAAGAATGGGAGGCTATGATGGAACACCTTGCCTGGGAGGCTGGAGAGGAGACCCGAAATAGCCCAGCAGCCTCATCTGTACCCGCTTTGGCATTTTGAGAGTCGTACTGTATTTCAGTCTTATCTAGATGAGTAAACGAAATTCCATCATGCTGATCTAGCACCAGATTTCTCATTTTATTGGGTCCCTAAATTTTGATAACTGCTGGAGCGTGTCACCCGTTAACCACACCATACACCCTACAACGTCTTGTATAAAGTTGCAATTTAAAAATAATTAAACCAACTATGATAGACTAACCTAAAACCAAGTCCAAATACGAGGCTGACATGGAGGTACTGCATGCATTAATAACGTGTCAAATCTGAGGCAAAAGGAGGATTACAAATGGGCCTATCATGTTACATTTCGACTAGAATAGAGTGAAGTAGTCTGAAAACACTAGTCAGGTAACCTTGCCTGAACATCATTTACACCTAGGTCCTATTCCACAAAATAAACAAGAGAAGAAGTCTAAAGCAAGAATTGGGTGTCATGAGGCAATCAAATCTATGGTCAGGTTGGTCGTGTTTCTTTTATATAATACGTAGCTACAGTAGTAGTGACAGCTTGTCTTTCAACATACAGAGATAGTGAGCTTTACACCATGTGCAGCCCTGCAGCCATAAAGCTGAAAGTAGCGAGGGTGATGTGGGCAATGTGGCTCTTCAGGAGCACAGTTTATCTCTGCTGAGAGATGGCACTCGATTACAACTTCATAAGAGGCTCATTAGATTAGTAAAATAATGCAATGTGAGGACAGATTTTATAAACAAGAGAGGTTGACATATTTGAAAAAAATCTGAGGGGATTTCTCGGATTGGATAAGAACACATGATTAACGTAAAACTGTCTACAATGCGACTCCAAGATGAATCAAAACTAGATGAAGACTGACAATTTGCTCCCCTTTTATTCCTGTTTGCAATTTATCCATTTGATATTTATGAACTTCCAGGATATATTTTTCTATTGTCTTTAAAGAAAAAAAAATGAAGGCCAGTTAGGCTATTTTGATTAGTAAAGAGAAAGTTCTCTCTAATCTCACAATGAAGAATTATTGGGCACAAATAGGAGACAATATATTTTTACTCCTAAAACGGAGTAGAGTAAGATTGCCAATTTTATACATCAAGTAACAATGTTTTGCTTGCTTACCACAACACATGCCCCCCTTCCCCTCAACAGCCTTCTCGGTTTTTGTATAGCGCAACATTCAGGGTTCACAGTGCAGATTTCTTGGCCACTTGGTGTTTCAGTCTTTCAGACTAGAGTGATGTCTGCGATCTGATAGTCTTTCCAACTGGTTCTTCAACAACCAGCCTTTGGTAGAGTGGCATTCTCATAAAATTATACAGTATTCCCTGCTGAATGTAGACAGAACGGGCGCTTGGGGGTCTCAGCAAGTGTAGCCAGTCAAGATTATGTATTTCTGCAACTGGTTAAACTGCAGAACTCTCTACACTGTGTGACTAACACCAACCAGATGCACATTTTACAATCTGCAATATCAGATAGTATGACTGGATTTTAACAAACTGTCTTTTTGTTAATATTTTCTACACATGGGGTACATATTTTATTATCACTACTATGATGAAAATTAAACCCCAGATAGTCACTCCTAAAACGTCTCTTGGCACTGTCCAACTATACAACTCTACAGGGCTAATTATACTTGTACTGATACAGACCTTGAGCTACCAAAAAAAAAACATTCGTTTTCAAGGTTAGAAATTACTTGTAAGGATATTAACAGTTAATAAACACTTAAGCTACAGAAATAAATACCTTCAAAGTTCAAATTAAGTCAGCCTCCTATCTAAAAGAATAAGATAAATCCTCTATGTAGCAAGTGAATCACAAGCTCTGCACTGTCTTGGCATTCATTCCAAAGGTACAACTTACAATTACCAGCGGCCATACTAAGATGATAAACACTAACCACATAAACAAAATATTGACTCCTTTTTAATATAGAACATTCTACTATCAGTGAGCGCAATCTTGAATGGAATGACCGCATTTCTGGCTTGGGCTAGTCCTTTTTACATGCCCTCTACCGCCTTCTAGGCTCTAGTCCACAACATGTAATTCTGTTTCATGACTTAACAACCAGTATAGCCTTCAGCAGCAGACTATACTCCTATTGCGTAGCATTTATACCAATCAGATTAAAAATGTATACTAAGTGAATAATATAGACAAACAGTTAAAGATTTGACTGCCCTAGCTGGATGAAACTGTCACAACTGACTTTAACTCAGAGTGTGTTTGATTTGGAGTCAAAGAAACACTATATGTGTAGAAGACTACATTTGAATGTACAGTTTGAGGCGAGTACTTTGGCCTCTCTAAGGAGTCATTAATAATTAGAGAATATATTTTTGAATCAGCCCAAACGTTATTAATGTGTGTTACACTTTAGAGCTTCAAGATATTTCAGGCATAGATGATTATAGTGTACTGGTTATAGCGTACTGATGTATTTAAGGGTGAAACGTAATGTACAAATTAAGTTGTAAACATCCGACTGGAGAAATTGATTCTGACATACAACCTTAACCCACTTCACCACAATGTGTTAACACTGAGTAAATCACTTCTTCTCAAGGACTTATCATTCCACATATGTCATAGCCGAAAGGACCTATGAGAAGGTTAAATATCAATAACTATATAAATTATTGCAATGGACCTACGTTTACTAAAACTTAATATTCTATACAAAACTTTGCCATCATGAAATTTAAGTGATGCACTTTTTGTGAAGAGGTGCACTCTAGTGACTATGATGGTCATAAGGAGAATCTAGGAAAGGAGCCATGGAGCCCCAGCCTCTTTATACGACTACCACAATTGGAATTATTTTCTCTTCAATTGAGTCTAAAAAACTGATGGGCACTATCAACAACTAAAATCAACTTCTTGAATACGCAACCTTATAAGCTTATATGGAGCAGAAAGCCCTCAAAGTGAGAGACTAGGCAAAAATGTGATTGGAATTGGTTTTCCTTTCTCAATTTTTATTTTTAAAGCATTAATTGAATGGAAAAAACAATTTTAATGCATTCCCATCATGCTGTAAAGGATGTTCAGCTGCTGTGTGGTATGTGCTGTGTTTCTAGATTTAAAATCAAAAAGTAAATTTTTATAACTGAAAACAATTTCTACTTTTATAGTTGGTTATGTCAAAAAAAAAATTTAATATTGGAAAATAGACATTTACATTCTGTAGCGTCGCACTCACATGAGAAAGACCCACGTTATGAAATGCACAATTACTCTACTTCAGACAACGCAGCAACTACCTACATGCTGCAGAATGTTACGCAAATGTTGAAGAAAAAAAAAATCTAATAGTTTTAATCAACCAATCAATGATTGCCTTTTTTTGGCCAGTGATTCCATGGACATTAAGTCTACAGAGGGACTCGAGTCATTTTGGGATTTAAGGTTTGTTCCACTTTATAGGAAATTATATTTTCACTTCCGAACAGGCATTTTACCCCTTAGAGTGTTTACATCAGGACGGGCTGGAAATGGAGGCAATTCTTGCCCTATCTGTGACTCCCCAAGAGAAAGCGTCTCCCACGTGTTGTTTGCGTGCCCAGATTACTCATCCCCACGACAAACTTGGCTTGCACCTATATGCAGGTTAATAGGTATACGTAGTCATCAGGAAGCCCTTCGTATTTTAACATCAGATTCACGCCCAGTATTGGCTATTTCCATTGCTAAATTCCTGGTTGCCATGTGGGTGCTCCGTAGCAAAGCCCTTCGCTGTCCTTCCACATGATTCTATTTATGTGTACTGTATTTGGTATGTACTGTTTGCTGCTTTATTAATACTCTGTTTTAATGGCACTGCCCCATCTGAACTGATAACCAACTGTGTACATATTATTGTTTATTGACAATCAATGAACAGATCATGAATTAACCTATTTCTTTTATAAAATATCTGTAATCGCCGAGGTATTTTTTTATATGATCTATCTTACGATTGATTTTAATAATTTTTTATATTATATTTACTGCAGATAGATTGCACTTTTATGGCCCTGGTGGCCGAAATAAAGTGATTTTGATGGACTGATTAATTGCCAGCCTTTTTATTTAAAATACCTAAAAAGATGTGATAGTAGCAACCCAGGGCAAATACAGATACTTAATAGATCCGAAAATCTAGCATAATAGGTTGCCAGTTCATCCTTCATATTGTGAAGATAGGGTAAGCATTCTGAAAAACACATGCATATTACACATCTCTAATTTGAATATGCTTACTTGCTTCAGAGAAACCAGTTGTTTTTGGCATGCTGAATTAATGACACTGCTACCTTAATCTACCAGATGAATACTTACATCTAGCTCTCCTTCATCAATTTCCCCTTCATCTTCCTCTTTCTTTTTTTCGTTTTGTCCATCAGGATGTCCTTGGTCTTCCTCACTTTTTTTGCTGGGTTCCTTTTTACCCCCGGGTGTCTTGTCACTTTTTTCCTTGTCCTCTTCATCGTCCTCATCATCCTCATCCTCAGGCTTTTCAATCTCATCTTCGGGTGCAGCAGTGCTTTGCTCATCAGGAACCTCTTCATCATAGTCCAACTCATGCTCATCTAGTTCCCGTGTCACAGAGGACGTTTCATCCATCAGATCATTTTCTTTAAGTGCCCCTCCTTCCTTATGGCTTGGAGAGCCCTTAGGGTCCCTGCTCTGTTCATTATCAGAGTCCTGAGACTTGGTTTCACTGAGACGGTCCTCTTCATCTGAAGGACAGTCCTTTCCAAGTTGAGGAGACACTTTGTCTTTTAATTTAACTTTCTCTTCCTCTTCCTCCTCCAGGCCGCTTCTTTTCTTGTCCTCTCCCTCCAGGTCCTTCTTAGAGCTTTCATCGCTGTGAAGATTGTTACTATCTGAGAGAAGCTGTTGCTCCACTGAAGGACTGTGGTTATCTTGTTTTGGGCTCTCTGGCATATCCATCTGTAGGTGTAAGTCTATGACTAAAACAAACAAAAAGATTTTTTTTTAAATCAATGCATAGGCACACACTAGATTATTTCACACAGAAGTCCTTGTGAAGCAATAACATGGAAGTACAGTAATTTAAAAAAGTTAATACAGCCAAGAAAAGGATCTTTCTATTAAGAGAAACAAAATAAAACACCAAATTCATTATTACATAGCCATTTTACTGATATCCTGTTTTGAAAGAGCAACACTCTTTCACAGGTTTATCAGCTGTATTTCCCCCCCATGAGTCAAGGTATAACTATCAAATTGGGGGTGGTATCCCAATACTATCTTACTAATAAGTCAATTATTCATTCAGTAGAGTCGTCCTTCTTCCTGCTCCAAGCAAAGCATTGCAAACAGAGCCACCCAACACGTTTGCTGCCTTTCAGTCCCAAAAACCTGCAGCAGAAATATAAAGCTACATCAATCTTGTTTGTTTCTTCTGCTGTAGTGCAAAGTATTAAATTGAGAAGCATGCCAATCTGTCTCACTTCCCTTTAAATACAAGAAAGACTGACCCCGCCCATGCTTGTTTAGTTTTATGCATGTAAATGCTGGGCAACCAATTGTTTGTGACAACTAACCTAACACACATAGTCCAACTCAAGGCATTCTGACAAAAGGTGGCACACTTACGGGTAATGCTAAGAAGGCATCCAGAAATTACAAGTTTTCATCAATTTTGCCACAATACCAAGAATGTTTTTTTTTTTTTTTTTAAATCAACGTTTCTACCATCTCTGATGATTTAACCTACTGCAACATACTCATCTGGCTTTTCAACGTAAATTGAATCCTCATCAATGGGAGTGAAAACTGCCTTCTGGCAGGTAAAGATCAGAAGACCAAGTTGGTTCCATTTCATCTTAATACATCTCAGTTCGTTGAACAGTGCCTCAGATAACTACCAAGTGCTTTAAGGTCTAGGCCAGTGGTTCTAAACCTTTTGACTTCTGTGGACCCCTACTTAACCATTACCGGAATCCGGGGACACCCAATGAATAAATATTGCCATCCGGAGACCCCCCCATTGGGTCATTACTGGAGGCCAGGAATCCCCGCTTAAGTAATTTAGAGGATTTGAGCCACAAAACAATTCACAAGTGATGAAATATTTTATTTAATTCACAAACAATATACAAAAATCATACGTTTAATGGGTAGGTTGGAGCTTTTCTAAATTCAATTAAGGCAACCTACTGTTCATACTATATTCTGTTTGATGCACTTGCACTGTCCCACAAACCAATCGGAGTATACAGACTTAATTCTTACGCTTCAATTTCAAATTCCTTCACACTTACAGGGCGTTTTGAAATGTTCAATTTTGAATTTTGCTTGTTTATTTATATACACTATACAATATTTAATTTTCTAAGCAGTTGCAGCCCCTCTGAGTAGGCTTTGCGCAAGCTTTGGGGGTCCTCGGACCACAGTTTAAGAACTGCTGGTCTAGGCTACAGATTGCTTTTGCTGCCTGCAGGCACCCTATTGTTTCCACTACATAACCTAAATGTAGAGTAGGCTTTGGATCAGCCTGTTGCTTCGGACTGAACGGCTCTGTTGTCTGGCTCAACAATCTCCTCTTGGTTCAATGACCTTCCTCCTTAATCTTGAGTTTTTCCCGTCCAGAAGCATTTCAGTCTCAGAGTGTTCTTACTGGAAGAACGTAGCCTTGCACTGCTTACTTGAGGGCATTTTGTATTTTTATGTACTCTTTAGCACTTCACAGGAGAGCCTGCCGCCTTGCTTTCTTCTCCCTTTTTTCCTCTTCCACCCTGTTCCGCACTTTTGATTCTCCAACTTACCAATGCTCACTGCTTCCAGTGTTTGTTTTTTTTAACGCACAATTCCTAATAATTGTTTATATTTTAATTTACTGCCATCACATACCCAACTGCCATGTTAGAATGGTAAAATAAAAATAGCTGCAAATGATAGACGCACACAAATATCTCAAAACGCACACGTGAACGTACGATGCATTCTGCCATTTAGGAATTAGTCTGCTTTGATAAAATCCTACTACCAGATTGCCAGCAATGAGTGTGTATGCATTTGTATGTATACTGCAAAAAGGATCAACGAAGCCAATAGCCCAGCCCTGGATAACCAAGACGTACTGGCTTTGCTGAGGTTTGTTCTCTTTTTCAGCAGTCTCTACCATGGTGCGACACTTCAGACTCGTCTTCTAAAGAGCGTGAAAACAGCCAGGAATCCAACCGGGTGCCACAATCATTTTACTATTTTATCATTTCCCCTATGCTTTTCAATAATAGCTGCACTGTCCCCAAATATATGTTGTCTCATTGCATTTGAAGCGTCAAAACTTTGGTGATCCTTAGCATGAAGATGTCTTAGCTGAAGAGGTCTTTGTGGGACCTGCAGATCACAAGCCTGAAATATCAGATTTTGAACAAAAATGTGTAAGATAGAAAACAACTCTGTGCCTTCACTTTTATTCAAATAGAGTGACAAATCTATCTGTGCGTTGGAGACACACAAATAGCATTAGGAATGCAAACTTATTAACATGAAAAGTAGAAAGAACTAATCAAAAACCATGAAGAAATCCCCACACAATCTTTTGGTCCACTAAGCAATGGTAACCATTGCTAATTTTATTTATTTATTTATTTCATTTCATTTTTAGAGCTCCTTTCCACCAGAGCAGGTATTAAAGCATTTTAAAGCGAACCAAACGTTACTTACATGACATCTCGGGGGGCGCAGTGGGTGGGGACAGAAGAGATGAGGGCATAGGGAAGGTGTCAAAAAGGAGAACAAACACTGGAATAAAGGTAACATGGCTGGGGTTGGAGATGCCAGGTTGATTCTGGGATTTTGACAATTTTCGTTTGTAGAAATTTCACAAGGATGTTTTGTTGTGCATAGATCAGCAGTACTGGTTTGATTCATTTTCCATTATAGTAAAAGTAGTGAATAGGGGAGAAGCCTTAATGGCCCTTTGTAGGGTCAACAGTAAGCAGCAAACAATTTTAGATGGCAGATGTCATTTAAATCGAAAAACAAAACAGCCAATGGCAAAGAGGTCTCTCCTTTGAGACCTATTAGCTAGTTCAATGACTTTTAGCCATGCTGTACAGCATGGGCAAGCAGCTATTCTGCACAGCAATAAGGTATATATTTATTTTTAAAAAGCACAATGTCGATGCCCCATCATTTTCTACACACTTGCAAACTCTATTAAGCATGTGCGTCTGCAAAATGACGAAGTCTATGGATTTTTTATTTACCAATCCAAGATGGTAAATAGGAAACAAAAGAAAGAAAAAAAATAGAAGTACTGCAAAAGTGCTTTTAAGGCAGAAAGGCCGGAAGCAATTTGGTGCCTAGACATCTGCATCGGAAAAAAAAAACTATTCAAAATACACCATGGGAGTGCTAAGAAACAGAGAGCAGGTAGGTAGAAGCAGCACATGAGGGAGAAGAATTGAAAGCTGAACTCCTGGGAGAAGCACACAAATGAGATAGCAACATGGGGAGAAGCTCACAAGTGGTGGGAGAGCAATACAGAAAGCAGAAGAGGGGGGAAGACGAGAACACAAGGGAGCCAGCCGGAAAAAGCACATGCACTTTCATTGAGTGCGTAACCAAAAAGAAAAATTAGTACCAGAGATGTAAGCACTGAAATTGCTATGCTCAAGGGGCGGGACAAACACAAGAAGAAGGAAACTTTACACGAGGTAACAAATAACATGTAAGCAAATGAAAGGGACTAAGCTAATCAATGGTAAGCAATGGGTTGGCTCCAAGGCCACTGTTAACTGACAATAGCTATTTTCGCTGCCATCTGGTAGTCTGGAACTAAAAAGTAGCAGAGCAGCAAGATCTGTAAAAGCTGAATCCATTGAACTATGCTATGTCAGTGAGACCCAGGTATAATGAAATGCCATAATAAACGTGGGATAAAATGCTAGCAAGAAACATGGATTTACACATTC
The DNA here is from genome assembly GCA_963921515.1 of Calotriton arnoldi. Taxonomy (NCBI): domain Eukaryota; kingdom Metazoa; phylum Chordata; class Amphibia; order Caudata; family Salamandridae; genus Calotriton; species Calotriton arnoldi. The sequence goes on from CAWUFW010016316.1 coordinate 150,601, forward strand.
CACAGGCAGAAGCGGGATAATTTTGTAAAGTATTCGCACATAAAAAATGCTTCCCAGATTTTTTGTATTCCACCCGAATGTGTCGGCCATCATCCGGCCAAAATGCAGGTGAAGAGGCATAATATGATGCCTTAAGATTATCATTTAAAAAAAAAAAAAATATCTGCGTATCATATGCATGAGTTATCGGAGAGAAACCAGAGCTGTGTATTAGATCAGGCAGAGGTCTATGCTAAAGAAAGGATGAAAGCCAGGCTCACAAACACCTACTGAACAAAGACTGTACAAAAGAGTGCGATAGCAGTACCAGTATCGCTTCCATTGTCTAACAGCATGCACATACCATCGATATGGCCAAGAGGTGGACCTTTGTACAGTGCATAGAGCAGTAACCTGCCACACATATATAGACAATACTGCAAATATTTTCCTTTGTACCCTCCCGGAGAAGCATATTTATTAATAGTTATAGGGAGAATCTGTTGATTTGTCTACATTAAAATACAATACAATCTCAATGTATGGGTGAATAAAATGAATAGAAAATTAATGCTAGGCAAAAACCCACCAGCTGTGATTTTTAATATAAATATATATTGCAATAATAATTTAATGTTTCTTTCATAGTCATAGACCAAAGCCTTTGAAGCAACTCAGAAAGTGTTATGTTTTCTTTCACTGAGCAAAGAGTTAACAGAAGAATACGGTGTGACCCGGCATTTCTGGAACACTATCTGACAATGCCAGTTACCAGGAAAAAAATGTTGCAGGATAAATGCAGTTGACTTGAAAAGGGTTACCAGCACTTTCATAAGTCCTCACTGACGCTTCCCTTAAAATTAATATAGTAAAGCTATAAAAATGTACAACGTCCAGGCATCCATCCGTAAACTGCTTACCTAATGTTTAACACCCAAAAATCCCAAACAGGATAACCGGGCAGTTGCATCCTCCAGCTCCTTCATGGAGCTTTTGCAAAGATGTGAATGTCACGCACAGAAAAAAAAGGATTGAAAACAAACTAGACCTGGATTTGTATTCTAAAATTAGCCCCAAGACCACTCAAACTAAAATATAATTTGTCTGATAAGACAAACACACAAGGCATGCCGGTCTTGATCCCATAATTTTACTGATAAGAAAAAAACAAATCAACCTTCATATACACAAGACATGGTGGTCTTGAGCTAATGACAATCAAAAAAACAGGAATAAGTATTAACAAGCATTGGCATAGCCAATAGGTCTCGCCTTTGGGGCCTTATAAGTGTTTAGCCAGAGCTATTGACTTTGCCAATGTCTTCAAGCTGTGCTGTAGAGAAGTGTGGCTGCTGTGCGGCATGCTGAAAAGTTATAATAAAAAAGTGTCAGAAGCATTTTTGTTACTTTATATATGACCAAGCAGGCATTATGTAAAACTGAACGACCATATTAAAAAAGTATTTACAATAAAAAATGTCCTCAGTTTTCTTTTGTTCTTGCAATGCTGGCAACTTGTTTCTGCCTATTGCAATGGTTGTTTGTTAAAGCTTTTTTTTTGAGGGGGCATAAACAATCGGAGGGTGAGGGTTGGGAACTAGTACCTGTATTATAACACTAGCAGCGGCCAGACGCTAGGGGAGAATCAACAGATGCCAGATTCCGAGAGCAGGCTGAGGTGGTGCTGAGTGATGCTGAGGTGGTAGTGGTGGTGACTGTTGCGGAGACGATGCTGAGGTGATGCTGAATGATACTCGGGTGTTGCTGAGTGATGCTGCTGTGGTGCAGAGTGATGCTGCTGTGGTGCAGAGTGATGCTGCTGTGGTGCAGAGTGATGCTGCTGTGGTGCAGAGTGATGCTGCTGTGGTGCAGAGTGATGCTGCTGTGGTGCAGAGTGATGCTGCTGTGGTGCAGAGTGATGCTGCTGTGGTGCAGAGTGATGCTGCTGTGGTGCAGAGTGATGCTGCTGTGGTGCAGAGTGATGCTGCTGTGGTGCAGAGTGATGCTGCTGTGGTGCAGAGTGATGCTGCTGTGGTGCAGAGTGATGCTGCTGTGGTGCAGAGTGATGCTGCTGTGGTGCAGAGTGATGCTGCTGTGGCGCAGAGTGATGCTGCTGTGGCGCAGAGTGATGCTGCTGTGGCGCAGAGTGATGCTGCTGTGGCGCAGAGTGATGCTGCTGTGGCGCAGAGTGATGCTGCGGTGGCGCAGAGTGATGCTGCGGTGGCGCAGAGTGATGCTGCGGTGGCGCAGAGTGATGCTGCGGTGGCGCAGAGTGATGCTGCGGTGGCGCAGAGTGATGCTGCGGTGGCGCAGAGTGATGCTGCGGTGGCGCAGAGTGATGCTGCGGTGGCGCTGAGTGATGCTGCGGTGGCGCTGAGTGATGCTGCGGTGGCGCTGAGTGATGCTGCGGTGGCGCTGAGTGATGCTGCGGTGGCGCTGAGTGATGCTGCGGTGGCGCTGAGTGATGCTGCGGTGGCGCTGAGTGATGCTGCGGTGGCGCTGAGTGATGCTGCGGTGGCGCTGAGTGATGCTGCGGTGGCGCTGAGTGATGCTGCGGTGGCGCTGAGTGATGCTGCGGTGGCGCTGAGTGATGCTGCGGTGGCGCTGAGTGATGCTGCGGTGGCGCTGAGTGATGCTGCGGTGGCGCTGAGTGATGCTGCGGTGGCGCTGAGTGATGCTGCGGTGGCGCTGAGTGATGCTGCGATGGCGCTGAGTGATGCTGCGATGGCGCTGAGTGATGCTGCGATGGCGCTGAGTGATGCTGCGATGGCGCTGAGTGATGCTGCGATGGCGCTGAGTGATGCTGCGATGGCGCTGAGTGATGCTGCGATGGCGCTGAGTGATGCTGCGATGGCGCTGAGTGATGCTGCGATGGCGCTGAGTGATGCTGCGATGGCGCTGAGTGATGCTGCGATGGCGCTGAGTGATGCTGCGATGGCGCTGGAGTGATGCTGCGATGGCGTTGAGTGATGCTGCGATGGCGTTGAGTGATGCTGCGATGGCGTTGAGTGATGCTGCGATGGCGTTGAGTGATGCTGCGATGGCGTTGAGTGATGCTGCGATGGCGTTGAGTGATGCTGCGATGGCGTTGAGTGATGCTGCGATGGCGTTGAGTGATGCTGCGATGGCGTTGAGTGATGCTGCGATGGCGTTGAGTGATGCTGCGATGGCGTTGAGTGATGCTGCGATGGCGTTGAGTGATGCTGCGATGGCGTTGAGTGATGCTGCGATGGCGTTGAGTGATGCTGCGATGGCGTTGAGTGATGCTGCGATGGCGTTGAGTGATGCTGCGATGGCGTTGAGTGATGCTGCGATGGCGTTGAGTGATGCTGCGATGGCGTTGAGTGATGCTGCGATGGCGTTGAGTGATGCTGCGATGGCGTTGAGTGATGCTGCGATGGCGTTGAGTGATGCTGCGATGGCGTTGAGTGATGCTGCGATGGCGTTGAGTGATGCTGCGATGGCGTTGAGTGATGCTGCGATGGCGTTGAGTGATGCTGCGATGGCGTTGAGTGATGCTGCGATGGCGTTGAGTGATGCTGCGATGGCGTTGAGTGATGCTGTGATGGCGTTGAGTGATGCTGTGATGGCGTTGAGTGATGCTGTGATGGCTCTGAGTGATGCTGTGCTGGCTCTGATTGATGCTGTGGTTGCGCTGAGTGATGCTGTGGTGTTGCAGAGTGAGAGATAGAGTGAAGATATAATGCCCAATTAGAGAGGGTGGTGAGAGAGAAAGAGAGAGAAAGGGTGTACATAGAATAAAAAGTGGAGCGGGATAGAGAGAAAGAAGGGGAGAGAGTGAATGAAGGAGTTAGGATGTTGTGGTGGCGCTGAGTGATGTTGTGGTGGCGCTGAGTGATGTTGTGGTGGCGCTGAGTGATGTTGTGGTGGCGCTGAGTGATGTTGTGGTGGCGCTGAGTGATGCTGTGGTGGCGCTGAGTGATGCTGTGGTGGCGCTGAGTGATGCTGTGGTGGCGCTGAGTGATGCTGTGGTGGCGCTGAGTGATGCTGTGGTGGCGCTGAGTGATGCTGTGGTGGCGCTGAGTGATGCTGTGGTGGCGCTGAGTGATGCTGTGGTGGCGCTGAGTGATGCTGTGGTGGCGCTGAGTGATGCTGTGGTGGCGCTGAGTGATGCTGTGGTGGCGCTGAGTGATGCTGTGGTGGCGCTGAGTGATGCTGTGATGGCGCTGAGTGATGCTGTGATGGCGCTGAGTGATGCTGTGATGGCGTTGAGTGATGCTGTGATGGCGTTGAGTGATGCTGTGATGGCGTTGAGTGATGCTGTGATGGCGTTGAGTGATGCTGTGATGGCGTTGAGTGATGCTGTGGTGGCGCTGAGTGATGCTGTGGTGGCGCTGAGTGATGCTGTGGTGGCGCTGAGTGATGCTGTGATGGCGTTGAGTGATGCTGTGATGGCGTTGAGTGATGCTGTGATGGCGTTGAGTGATGCTGTGATGGCGTTGAGTGATGCTGTGATGGCGTTGAGTGATGCTGTGATGGCGTTGAGTGATGCTGTGATGGCGTTGAGTGATGCTGTGATGGCGTTGAGTGATGCTGTGATGGCGTTGAGTGATGCTGTGATGGCGTTGAGTGATGCTGTGATGGCTCTGATTGATGCTGTGCTGGCTCTGATTGATGCTGTGGTTGCGCTGAGTGATGCTGTGGTGTTGCAGATTGAGAGATAGAGTGAAGATATAATGCCCAATTAGAGAGGGTGGTGAGAGAGAAAGAGAGAGAAAGGGTGTACATAGAATAAAAAGTGGAGCGGGATAGAGAGAAAGAAGGGGAGAGAGTGAATGAAGGAGTTTGAAAGAGAAACAGATAAAGGGGTGAGAGAATGAAAGGCTAAAAAAGATAGAGAGGGGAGAGTTAATTAAGTAGAGAGAGAATTAGAGAGGGGAGAAGGAGAGAGACAAGAGTGGGGGGTGTGGAGTTTAAATAGAGTGAAGAAGTGACGCGGAAAAAGTAACCTTAAATATAGCTTTGTGCGAATAAATATTTTTTTTTAAAACAGTGAGAGACAAAAATACTGCTAATTAGGCTGTGACTCCCAATATAAAACAAATAGCGATATAAGGTGAAATCAACCCACCGAAGCAATATTTCTAACTAGACAAAAAAAAGCTTGCATTTCAATGCTAATCGCTGTTGTTTTTCATGTGACTGTAGTCCAGGGCCCTCAGTTGGTAATGTGAGCTGCTGCCTCGATTGAAACATCAGAGTCCAGAGAGTTAATGAGCCATGACGAGGAAATGAAGAAGAGATAGGAAACCCAGATGCCAGCTGCGCGTGCACGCCATCGTGAACTCAAGCTGGTCGCCAGCCGAAAGCCAGTGTTTGCACTTCCATAACCCACTTACTAAAACTCTCGGCCAGACCAGCGCAAGCGCTGGTGCAGGCCGAGACCTAAAAAGCACAGCATTGTAGGACGTAGTGTGACCTAGAATAACTGATAATGTATAAATTCCCTGATATTTCACGAAAGGCACCAACTAACATGAAGGCTGTTGTAGTGGATGGTCTATTACTGTAGCAAAACTTGCAATAAACAATGAAGTGACGCTATGGCAGACAACCATGTAGGTCATTCACCATGAGATCCCACTTACAAATTTACGGAACTAGCACATTTGAACACACAAAACAAAATATGGTAATCGTAAATTGTTGTATACAAATGCTGAACCTGAATAACAAACGCAATTAGTTAAAATTATTCCTATAACATTCTTGGAATTTTGTTAACAACTCCTCACATTCATGATTGCCAAGTGGCCATACACTAAGTGAAAGACCTTCAGGAAGTCCTGGTTTACAGTCCAATACCACACTGCTTTCCAGCACTTGCGATTTCACTATTAACATAGTAACAACACACTCCAAAATCCCATCAACAGGTTTTCTGCCACAGTATGGTTTGTGTACCACTGGCAGGAGGAGCTTATGTGCCCAAAGTGAAGGGGATATGTTGAGACTGACGTAACCAGCTAGAGACAATGGTGCATATGAAAACAAATCTCTGGAATCCACGTCAGAAAGCGATAAGCATTGCAGGGGCACCAATCCAAGCAGGTGAGGATAGTTTAGTGAACACACAAAAGCGAGAGCCAGGGCTCAACCCGATGGACCACCCCCTCATCTAGCAGCACACAAGACAAAACCGCCACCTGAAGATAAAACAATAATAATGATTACCAATACACACCTCGTTTAACTTGGTTTATAAAGCAGACAAACATAGTCTTATCTGTACCACAGCATATCGCTCACTACAAATGAATGTACTCTGAAACTATAGAGCAGCAGCGGTTTACAAGAAGCAGACACAATCACATAAGATGCACACAATCTTCCAGAAATGTCAGTATGATTATTTGAAAATTACCATTTCATCATGTTAATCATTATAGGGCCATATGACCAGAGATTAGACACATCTAATTAGACCAAAGATTGTTCATTCAGCTCTGTCCAGTGTGGGTGCTGGTCAAACACCTACATTAGTCAAAAAACCTGAATTACTCTTGAAATTGTTAGTTCAGTTTAAACAGCATATTGGGTCGTTGTAATGAGGGTATTGTAGGGTGTCTTCGTGAAATTGTAGCAAGATGCGGGCCCTAAATATTAAATAATCAAATATGCATCTCATAAGAGATTAAAAGCTGATGGAGCATGTGTTATAGACTATAGTGGGGTAATAAGCATTCCTCAGGACTACTGTAACCGTACTAATTTGGGAACAATTTAAGCGTATACATGGATGTGGGCACCTTTTTCGTGGTTTGCAAGAGCATTTTTTCCTGTAACGGATCAAAACAAAAAACAATGCTATATCACAAAGATTTAAGGCAAACGCTAATGACTTAATACAAGACACCAATTATTTTCGTTGTTGTCGGTATTGTATTAAACGTCTGGTTGGGGAAATCTTTTTTTTTAATTTTTTTATTTTTTTAAAGAGTTCATAAAGCAATGTGTTGCGTGCATAATGATTGGTGCTGCTAGATAAAGAGGCTTTTCAGGCACCAGCGAGCAATCTATCAAACACGGTGTATCGCTCAGTGATTAGGAGGCCATAGAAGTGTTCATCGCATAGAATGAGAGTTGTGAGCATCAAAAAGACTGCACTTGTAAATCTGTAATTAACTTGTACCTTTTGCATGCCATTATTGTACCTACATGCACATAGTGGGAATGCTTATTCATCCTCCTACTTACAACCCTAGGTTCTGGTAGCTGTTTATGTACAAACAGGAAGGCTTCTTCAGCTTTATTGACTGATGGTGGTCGAAAAGCAAAACAGAGCACGACCTGGCCAGCTTCAGGACACTTTAAATAAACAGTAATCTATCTGCTCCTGAGTGGTCAAAATGTCTTCTGCATTTCTAATGTCAATGCCTTTGTGTAAAACTTTTCAGTGTCAAATAATGACGATATATTGTGTGGAATAGGAACTTATTAATTCTGACTCATAATGCCATTCTCCCTTAAATAAAATGTAAGGTGCCATGGAGACTTTAGATATTGGTTGCCATTTGCATTGGAGTTCAGTAAATGAGGAAATAAACTGTAGAGAGAGGTAGTTGTCAAGGTAGGGAGTGTGCCTGTACGTGAATTTCAAACACTGTAAAGCACTGACTAAACCCCACCATGCGAACCAAGTTGTCAGTAGTTATGTATCGCTAAGACTTGCCAGTCAAGGCCATTACTGACCTATGGATATCGCACTGGAACTGGTGTATCCATCACTATTTGTCACTACTACGCAAGGTATTTGGAATGCATGAAATCAGTAAAAGTGAGTAAAATTGCATAATTTCTTTCTGTGAAATTTTGCAAAATTCTACAAAATTACAAGTTGAAGGCAAAATGTGGTTTGTCGGTATTTGTATGACATTTTCCCCCCAATGAGCATGGGTATATTAAAACAATAAAAATATATCAGCAAGAGACTGGTTCGAGCAAAAAAATAAAAGTCTCTTGGTGAGATGTCTATGGGAACTAGTCTCCATGTGCAAAAATTACGAAAACAAAAATGTGTAATGCGAAATTCATTAATTACGCAAGTTTTGTCAGTATGGCCAATACTTCGACCAGACCTAGTAAATCACCTGCATGATTATGGACCAACCAAGTTCATTTTCACCATGGCTGACCTAATGAAAGCGGGACATCAATTTGGTTGTTTATTTCCCCAGCCAAATGCCACTCTTACACTCAATGATGTAAAATCTTACTTTCTCACTAATTATGCCTATGTATTTTTTCCAAAAGGGTACTTACAAAGGTATATTAGATTGTTTGATTTACAATTTAAGTGTTTCTTCTGGAAACAAGATGTTTTTAGAGAAAGGTACAAATCCTTTGTATGTGTAGTCTTGTTACACACCTCATAACTGCTAATCATGAAATATCCTGTCACAGGTGGTAAAACGCAGAAGATGTGTTAAGCCAGATGCTGCCACTCTATCTGAGGTGGCACACCTCTACTCCATAGCTATCAGGGAGTATGCTTTTGCTTTCCCACAAAGTTCTTTTAAAAGCCCTTCGCTGACAAGAGAAAGATTCAGTTCTCTGGATGAGCAGGGCCAATCAAATCGGCACAAGAAGAGCATCAGCGTGACAATGGAGGAGAATTTTGTCTTGGAAGAAACAAAAGTCTAACCCATGCAGTTCTTTGTAGTTGATTAGTTCAGTTAAGTCTGATATCTATAAATGTGTGGGGAGCCACAACCTGTCACACAGAAGAGTAAAGTGCCTGAATGAGCCAGCAAGCTTTCACACACGAACAAGCACACCAACAAGCTCAAGTTTCAAGATAGTCTTCCACACATCTATGTACAGTATGTTCCCACAACGGAAACACCCAGACACAAAGGTGTACACTAATGCAAAGCAAGAGAGATGAAAGTGAGGAACAATAAGCCTTAGCCTTGTTATCAGACTTTGGTTTCAGACAAATGTGACCCATATATGGTGCTACATCAGATGTGGCAGTGTTCTCTAAACTCAGCTCTGAGTAACAAATGTGAGTCACAAACGTAATTATAATGCAATCCAATGCTACAGATTATCCTACCTTAACCCCAGGTGACAAAGGCAGATGGAAATAAGAAGAGTATGACCATGCCGAAACTGAAGCAGTTGTCAGGAAACTGGAATTACATCAATGATTGTAAAAAAATTACAGAACAGCTTGGATATTGAGAGCAAAAGAATCTAATCCCCTGTGGGAAATTAGCAGTGCTAGAAAACAAGGATGCAGAGTGCCTCACAAACTCTTGGGACACCTTTATGAAACCTAACCCTGTGTCGCAGACTCCTTGGAAACCAATTCTAGACAAATGAACACCCTTTTCATGCTTACATTGTATCAAACAAGGCAAAGGTATGCTTCATGCAGATCTGCAAGAATGTTATCTGAAATGCTCTATATAGCCGCCCGGTCCAGATGCAAGTATGCTTTTCAGAGTGCGGGAATGTTCAAAGAAAGACAGAACAGAAAATCCTTATTGTATAGTGGTCAAAATATTTTCAAAGAATGAGCACAAATAAAAAGCAAATGGCCTCCTAAGACATTTTTCTGGAAGGGCATTTTTTGAATATGTCTTTCTGCCTGACTTAGCAGAATTATCTAATTTGTACGTTTTTACAAGCCCTTTGTGTTACAGAACTTTTCTAGAACCATTATTAAAAGGTGGAAGGATGAAAGACTATTCAACCACAAACTGTTGAGTTTTTTTAAAATATGTTTTATCTACAAGCAGTCTAACTCATGAGCAGAGAGGAGCAGCAACGCAGTTGACTAAGAGTGTGTACATGCACATCAATGTCAAAAAAGATAAATGGGCAACTTGACCTTTCAAAATCTGATGAAAGTCCCTTGTACTGTACAACATGTAACCATAGTGGTGAGATTCCAATGTTAAAACATTCAACAGATTTTCAGTTTGTTTATTTCTTAGTGGGAATTATTATATATTGAATTTTAAAACTGATGTAATGTAGTGAAAATCAGACCATCAGTAGGCATTTCAGATAAGAAAACACCACATTTCGAACAATGTTGATTATGTAGAAATGATTAGTTTTCATGAGTGGCCTATTACAGTCATCGACATTCCTCATTTTGGAGTTGCGTTTTCCATATGAGCTGCTTGGCGTTTGAATGAACATAAAGGAGACCATAGTTGTTCCAGATGCGCAAGCACGGGGTCTGTTTCGGCTAGTTTGTTTTCATTTCTGAGAGTCAGTGAGATTACAGTCCACCACTGCATGAAGGTCTGAGGTCCCAATCTTTCCAGTAGGTGGTGATTTGTTGGAGTGCGACTGCTGTCAACAGGTCAAACAACTTTAACTTGTTCTTATCTAAGGGCTTGCTAGAGATTAAAGACATAACAAGGAGGACCCTTAGTAAAAGATCCCAGTTTGGCAAGATCGTGGATATGCTATCCTTGGAGATTCTGTTCAAGAAGGTTTCCAGCTTAGGATAGGAAAACTGTATGTGCTCGATGTTAGCATTCGCTTCTGTACAGCACCCATAATTAAAAATAAATAAAATCGCTGAATAGGAAGATCTTGGCACTCTATGTAGGAGGAAGAAAAGCATGTGCGTGATAGATGTGGGCTTAAAACAGTTACTGACTTTCTCCCAAACTTGTTCAAGGACTCGCTGTCAGTGAAGTGTTAGGAGAGGTCAGCTCTGGTTGAAGCAGATTTGAAGCTGAGAGGCCAACAATAGGAGTGTCTCGGATGTCTTTGTAGATAGTAAGAGCTCATGATGGAGGTTCAGCTGGAGAATGGATTGTTGGTAAATATTTGCAGTCACAGACCAATGGGGTAACCCAAAATTAACCCAAAGGACCTGGGTAACTTATGATACAGACAAACAATGGTCCAATTGGAAAAAGCAACAAGAGGCATAGAAGAACTGAATAAATCAAAAGATCTCCTACCACTATATGGAAAAGAAGAACAATCTCGTAGATTCAATCGACAGTTACGAGGTTAGGGCAGCAGACAATATTCTGTATGGTAAATATTTGCAAGCAGATTTGTCTTTCAACCACACACAGGTTACAGCTTTGTGTCGCATGAACTTTTGGTAATTTTTCTCATCTATATTCTCCAAGTTACAACCTAGTTGAAGGGTGCGGAAAGTTATTGGGGGAGTGGTGTTTGAATAGCTGACTGACAGTGTAGATGCACTTTCCGTCCAGGACCCCCAAAACAGCCGAGGACTGATATTTCATTAGTTATAACTGCCAGAAAGAGTTGTTTAGTTATTCGATTTTGAGGAGACCATGGTGTTTACTATGTAACATTTTGGGGTTTTTTGTGGACAGGGGGACCGCAATAGAAAAATCAGCTTTCCTGCTGATGGAGGGAATAAATAGGGAGTTGTATTGGGTTTGAGAGCGAAGCCTTAAACTTCACCCAGGAAACAGTTGTTGGTTGTTGGGCGGTGGGCATGCGCAATGACACCCAATGCTGGGCCGGAGATAGTCTTATTGTATCGATACCTCCAAGGTGCATGGTGGGCTGGAGGAGAAACGGTTGGGGTGAGGGGGGAAAAATCAATGACCAAAGTTGGGCTGGAGGTAATCTTATCGCATCTTGATAAGTACTAAAATTGGGAAATTGATACCTTAGAGGCGTTTAGGCAGATAAAGTTTTTTACTGAGATTTTCAGCTGCCTACATTTCAAGAGAAAATATCGGAGCACTCTGTTGACATGAATGAAAAAGTGAGTGTGGAAAGCTTAGGGAAAACATGGGAAGGGTGTACACAATGAGCGTAATGAGAATCAGCTTAATGGCTTCAAGCCGGCCCCACAGTTTCAGAAAGGATCAGGTGGATGTAAAAAAAAAATCTTTTAGTGCTTTCATTTGGTTTAAACTGGTGCAAGCATCTATTTGTTTAGAGAATAAAGTTCCTAGTTAGATTGTCTGGCAAGGGCACCATTTCAAATTGCAATCTGACAAATAGAGTAACAGGTGGTTAAGCATAGCTTTGAGAGGTGGAGAATTTCAATTTAGTACTGATTTTGTTTGCAGCCTGAGAGGGAGACATGTAACTCTAGTTCATACATGAGTTTCGGAATAGAATCAAGTGAATTGTTAATGAGCAAGATTATGTTGTCAGCATATCCTGAGAGTTTAAATTAGTTGGACCTTTAATCTTTTTCATTGATTGGTTATTCCTTGTGCTCACTCTCAACTGCTCATGTGCTAAGATAAAGAAAGAGGGGAGGATGGGGCACCTTGGTCTCTGGTACCTCTTGTAAGGTTGAATCTACCAGATAGTAGGCCATTGCTACACCACTGATGCTTGTGGACTGCCATATAAAAGTTAAATGTAGTTTAATAATTTTGTGGGGGGCTATGCCACTAGAGTGTATTAAAAAGTTAGGGCCACTCAACTCTATTGGAGTCCTTATCCAATGCGACTGGTTATCAAGTGTTATAATCATCTGATTTTGCTGCACCCCTTAACATCCTTCTCAAAGGCGGAAATTTCATCTGCCCTGGCCAATATACTCAATCACTCACTAGAGACTGGCAAGGTACCCACAGCATGGAAACATGCCATGCTGAAGCCACTCTTGAAAAAGTCGACACTAGATCCCTCACTATGTGAAATTACAGACCCATTTCCCTTCTCCAATGCATCAGTAAAGTTGCAGAACAATTCTTGAATAAAAAACGCTCTACATTCCTATAGGATCAGGAATTTCTCCATCCTACACAAACAGGCTTTTGGGCAGAAAATAGCACGGAAACAGCCTTGTTATCCGTAACCGACGAGCTTAAAAGAATTTTAGCCTCAAACAGCACAGCTGCGGTCATATTCTTAGACCCAAGTGCCGCGTTTGATGCAGCATCTCACCCAATTTTTATTAAAAGATTGGAACAAGCAGGAATCAATGGCACAGCTCTAAAATGGTTAGCCTCATTCTTAAGGAACATAAGCTTTCAAGTATGCGAGGAATCTTTCTGCTCAGCTACCCCTGGAACATAGGGTACCTCAGCGGTCCTCATTAAGCCCCGCTTTATTTAAATTTTATGTGCTGCCTTTGGCAGATATTAGAACAGAGTACGGATTCTCAACAGTATCATACGCTGATGATACCCAAATTATAATCTCCCTAATATTAGGTACAGTAGCACTTTAGACCCAACTTAATGCGTGTCTAAGAGAGGTCACTGACATGCTGTCCAGCAGCAATTTGAAACTAAATGGATACAAAACAGAGGTCCAGGTAGTCGGAAACAACTCCACTCTATGGACGGAACTACAGTGACCCGACTATTTAGAACTACCACCTCTTAAAATGGAAATAAAACTTTGGGCTTCTGGACTGACAGCCATCTTACCATGGAGGTCCAAGTAAGAAAACGTGCTGCCTCCTGCTTTAGCCTTCCTCCGGACACTAAGGAAGATTTTGAGCTGGCTCCCCCGGGCCCCTCGAAGAACCGTGGTCCAAGGTCTTGTCTCATCTGGACTACAGTAACTCAGTTTATATGGGAAGCCGCAAGTATGTGGGCAAGCAATTACAAGTAGTCCAGAATGCTGCTGCATGCACCCTGTTTAAGATGCAGAAGCATCACTTGGTCTCTTCCTCCATTGCAACCGTTCATTGGCTATCAGTATGCAAAAGAATTAAATTTAAATCCTTGTCTGGCCCATAGAACAATGCATAACAAAAGTTCCCCCCTAATTCAGAAGTTGCCAACCCCCTATATCCCCAAAAGATCACTATGCTCCACACACCAGAGACATTTTTCAGTACCCAGAATTAAGAAAGCGGGGGGGTTCTTTTGCCTACCTGGCGTCTAAACTCTAGAACGCCCTGCCACCATTCTTAAGACTGACTAATGAAGAAACCAAATTCAGGAAACTTCTCAAAAAACTCACCTGAGTGATATACCTACTTTACCAACTATGTGGTGGACATGACCTTTAGCACTGGGAGGCCAGTTGGATTGTCATGCGCTTTATAAATGCCCAGCATAGCATATGAGACGCCTCTGATGATGGCATAGGCTGTCACCCACTAGCCTTGTTTGGTAGCAGTGACAATGATTTTCAGGTTTTTATGTATTGAAACTAATCTATTGGATTAGAACTACAACTTCATTCTTTTTCTTTTCTCCTTGTGAGAAGACATTCTCCTGCCCATTTCTTTTTCAGCTTTTTATGTTTTAGGCCTTTAATGGATGAGGGAAATGTCTGAACTCAACTTACGTAGTGTGTAAGGATTTTCTGCCTCATGAAGGTTTGTTTATTCGCTTAACGTCCCTAACACCTTACTAATTCTGAGGCATGCTGATTATTAACTGTGGGATCCCATAGGCTACCTACAAGAACAGATAGTAACAATATTAGTGATAGGGGCATTACTCAGTGAGTGGCGTTCAGAGAGCTGAAGGTTTGAATACACTACAGGGTCATCAATGTGACTATTTTCTTAGTGTGCAATTGTTTGTGTTAGTTGTTGGCTAAATTGTCTCCATTTCATGGGAAGTTAGAGCAGGACGAGGACAACGGGACCAGGAGTAATAAATAGTACCAGTAAGTAATGGGGCATTACCCCCAGGTCCCTCTTGTCCTTGTCCCATTCATTACAAATGAGAATACCCAAGCTTTACACTGGCATTCATCCACAACAAACCACCAGGACACAGAGATACAACAACTGCCAGTGATTTTTTTTTTAGGAATACAGAAGCATGAAGTCAGGAGCTCACAGCCTGCAACACCCCCAACCCAATATTAGCATTACCAGCCATCAAATTCTGGATCTGATAATGCTGCACGAACCTGTTAAAGGATGCCCAAGTAGCCACCCTACAGATCTCAGACAGGGAAATCCTCCGCACCTCAGCCCAAGGGCCACCACCCCACGAGTAGAACGACCCGGCACCCCAACTGGAAATGGGGAACCCGAAAGGGAGTAATCCAACTCATTGACCTGCCGCAACTAACGCCCAATGGACAAAGAAGAAGCCTTCCTGCCCCGAGAGGAAACACCAAAAGAGCATACAGGGAGTGCGACTTTAGGAAAGGACGAGTCCGATCCAGGTGGACCCACAAGGCACGACTGACATCCAACAAGGACTGCTAAAGATCATCCTCCGACAAACCATACCCGCGCAAGGCAGGTAAGACCAAATACTGAGAACAATGGAACTGCGAAGGAACCTTCGGAACAAAAGAGGAATCCAAATGCAAAACCACCCCTTCATCAGAAAACAACAGGAAAGGCTCCCTCGCCATCAGAGCCCCCAACTCACCAAGACGCCTGGCCGCAGTGACTGCCACCAAAAAAAACACCTTGAAGGTGACAAACTTAAGATCCACCTCAGCCAAAGGTTCAAACGGAGCAGCCACCAATGCACGCAACAAAAGGGGAAGGTCCCACAAAGGGAACAAGGGCTTCACCAAAGGACAGGACAACGAAAAACTCTGCAGCAACCGGGAAACCAAGTCGTCCACATCCAACAAATTCACACAAGGGGAACAAAATGCCGTAATGCCGCCCACTAGGCCGGTGGCCTCGATTTAACCAACACATGGGTGAAAAATCTGCAAAGTATTATCAACATCTTTCCAAGGATCAGTAACGGAACAAAAGAAAAACCTGCCTCAACCAGCGAAACATCTCATCTTCAGTTTTAAAGCTCTCATAGGGACCTATTCACACACTGCATTTTGTCGTATGTTTATTCTAACAAGCTACAAAATGCTATTCAGAAAACATACATGTGGAGGTCTCCGCCTCTCCTATCTTTTATGTGTAGAGATCGCAACACACATATGTATACGTTATACTACTGAAGGTGGAATAGAAGGGCGGTGTTTGAAAAATGGCTAATACTTATTAGTAAATGGAAGGGATTAAGAGAGGGACAAAAAGGGCTTAAGAGGGGGCTAGGGAGGAATTTAAGGAGAGGCATGCACCCACCCACAGAAGAGTAAGCCTACTGCTATTCATAAACTGCTCTTCTACAGTAACTACAGTTACAAAGGACCCAAAAAGTAGTAAATGTACTCCAGCGCAGAGCTGGAGTAAGTCCAGCACCACACATAGCAAACCACTGGTACTGCAACACCCTTCCAAAGACAAAACAGACGCAGTGACAAAAAAAAAAAAAAAAGACCTCACAGGAAATGTTAAAATAAACTACATTAAACTATTTAAAAATATAAACACATTTCATTTAAAGATTAAAAATGTGTCTATAACTAAAATATGATTTTATTTTAAAATTGTATTAACTTTTGTTACATTTAAAAATTAGTGTAATGTTAATATTTATTAGGAAATCATATTGCTAATTGATTTTAGACATTTAATTTTAATACATAATATAACTTTTTTACTGTAGGCGGAAATTTAAACTTCAGATGTTTAATTTAACATGTTCAGAATAATAACATTTTTAATTTCAAAGTTATTAATGCTGCAATTTTTTATATTGTTCTACATTTAAAATAAATATCTAAAATGATCAATATTTAACAAATATTTTTCTCTTTTAAAGTTCATTAAACTTTTCCCTATACTTTACCATGAGGAGATTGCTGCCAAGTTTATTGACCGCCAAATATGGCTGCAAAGGCAATACTAGCAGTAACTTGACAGTCGTATTTGACATTTTTACTGACTACACCCCCTATTACGTTTGAATAACTTTACACTTATAAATGGTAAATTGCGAAACGTAGTAAAGTTACACAAAATTGTAAGAGTACGTTTACTTGTAGTAAATTTACACATGTAGATTTACGTTTGAAACTATGCCCCATAAAATGTTTGTTAATGGGCCCCATAAGTACAAATATGTTACATGGGAACATTTGGTCGTCTGTAGATACACGAGATCTGCACGACCAGTTTGCAAAACATTCATCTTGAGTTGGTTTTTAAACTTGGATACAGAGCTTTACCAACCTTAACACTATCAAATAAACCCAGTTTCACAATCCATAGCTCAGTTTTAGTACAAAGCCAAGACTTACATTCTTTCGGCAAGAGACCCAGAAGACCTGTAGCCTTCAGAAATTAATATATTAGACATTGGAAGCATAGTGGTTTGTTACAGTTATGTTATGCTGCTGAAGATTATTAAACATGTGTTCACCGAGCGGTTTCATGGAGCTGAAGAGACAAGTAGGTGAATACGTGTAGGCAGAGTGTTAGTTGTAAGCTTGTCTAAATAGCCAGGTCTTTAATGCTTTTCTAAATTCTGAGTAGCAAGATGCCAATCTTATCTCAAGGGGGAAAGAGCTCCAGAGGTTGGGAGTAATGATCGATAATCTGGCACCATCCAGTCTCTTCCTCTTCAATTTGGGAACTGATAGGAAGTTCAAATGAGCAGATCGTAGTGAGCGTTTAGGGGTGTACTTGTGGAGTCTGGAGGTGATGAAGGAGTGAAGTGTTTTGAAAATGATGCAGCCGATTTTGAAAGTTCTTCTTTGTTCTACAGGCAGCCAGTGGAGGTCTTTCATGAAGGGGATGATGTGGCACTGTTTGGGTTGTTTATAAATTAGACGGGATGTCTGGTTCTGAAAGATTTGGGGCCTTTTGATGAGGCATTTGGGTAGGCCAACATATAGGGAGTTGGCGTAATCCATCCTAAAAAGAATGAGGGCGATGACGACTTGGATAAGTGCTTTGAATGTGAGGAATTTAGCAGTCTTCATGGTTTTGTGCAGCATTTAAAAGGATCTAGAAATTACTGACCCGATTTGTGGCTTCATGGATAGTTCGGCGTCGATGGTCACACTAAGAAATTTTACTATTTATTTCCATTTGGTGGGGGCCTCCCAACTCGGTTGGCCAGAGTGAATCGGTCCAGTATTCCAGCTTGTTTTTGGTGATAATGACATCTGTTTTTTCCACGTTTAACTTCAAGTGATTGCTGGGCATCCAGTTGCGGAACACACTCCATTTTAGTTTCCATCAGAAAGTGGGCCTTCAGTTGAGTCAATGTTTTTCTCCACTAGCAGTCACAATAATCAAGCCATATGTACCGATTTGGGAATTATTATTATTAAACAACATTTATTAAGCGCATAGCTACCCGAAGGCATCCCAGCGCTAGCGGCAAGACAGAGAGGGGCTAGGTAAATTAAAGAGATGCATTTTGGAACAGCCATGTTTTAAGGAGCTTTCGGAAAGGTAGGTGACGAGACTCTGATCGAAGATGAATAGGAAGAGTATTCCAGAGTCTGGCTACGCTGTACGTGAAGGACTTTCCTCCACATCTCACCCTTTTGACTTTTGGGATAACGGCCAAATTTAGATTAGCTGAACGTAGACATTTCGTGGGGTGGTAGAAGGTGATGAGGCAATCATTGATTGATGGGCCCTTCCCCTATAAGGTTTTATGGGCTATGCAAAGAGACTTGAACTTTATTCTATCTGAGACTGGAAGCCAATGTAAAGTCTTTAAAGCTGGCTTAGCCAACTGGGTTTTAGGAGTACCGAGCAGTAGCCGAGCTGCACAGTTGTGAACGACTTGGAGTTTCCTTATCGTGGAATTAGGAGCTCCTAAATAAAGGGAGTTCCCATAGCCCAAACGAGAGAGGACCAAGGCCTGGACCATGATTCTTCTTGCTCTCATGGGAAGGAGGGGTAGGACTTTCCGCAGGAGTCTGAGAGTGCCATAGCAGGCCCCAGCCAGCATCACTGCCTGGTGATCGAATTTAAAGGATTTGTCCAGCCAAACATCTAGGCTTTTGATTTTAGCATTGGGAGTAGGGGCAGGGGCAAGACAAGTTGGCCAAGCTAATTTAGGATCCAAACTCATTGAATAGCCCAGGAGCATTAGCTCTATTTTTCCTCCGTTAAGTTTGAGACAGGAGTGGTCCATCCAAGACGTCACTTTCTCTAAGCAAGCTTCCGGGTCGGATGGAGTACTCTGGTGGTGGTTGAGCGCAACCACCAGCTGTGAGTCATCAGCATAGGTGACGATTTTAATCCAGTATGGCAAAATAGTATCTGCGATCGGTTTCATGTAAACATGGAATAATGTAGGGCTCAGGGATGAACCCTGAGGTACTCCACAGCTGAGCGATAGGCTCTTAGAAACAGAATCTCCTGCAAATACCTGGAATGATCAACCATCTAAGTAGGACCTGAGCCAGGTAATAGCGCAACCAGAAACTCCGACCATGCTAAGTCTGTCCAAGACAATATCAAAATTGACTGTGTCAAATGCAGAGCTTAGATTGAGGAGGATGATGGCTACCGCTCCTCCCCGATCAAGAATTCTCTTGGATTCTTCAACCATGGACTGTAGAGCAGTTTCAGTTCCATGTTGAGGGCAGAACCCAGTCTGTGAATAGCACAGGAGATTGTGGGTTTCTAAGAAATTGGAGAGGATCGTGTTGACATACTTCTTTAGGATCTTACAGATCCCAGGGAGCAAGGAGATGAGGCGGTAGTTACCCAGGACATCAGGGTTTAGGCTAGATTTTTTTAGCAGAGCCTTCACCATGGCGTGCTTCCAGGGGGCTGGGACTAGGCCAGAAGAGATAGATAGGTTAAGCACCTCTAATATGACTGGAAGCACTACTTCTTTGACTTTGCGTAGGAAGTGTGGGGGTGTTGGGTCAAGAGGAGAGCCAGATTTTATTTTGGGAAAAAATTTCCGATAGAATATCCAAATTCGTGGCAGGAAATTCTTCCAGTGAGTACTCAGTGGAGGGAGGGGGCTTCTCTGTTGATAGGGGATCAGTGGGGAGTGTGGAGAAAGAAAACGCAGTATAAATGTCTTGAATTTTTCCGCAGAAGAATTCTGCAGGTTCATTGCATCGGGCAGGCGAGACACTTTGTTGTGTGTCTGAGGGAGGAAGCTCTAGGAGGATCTTCGCAATGCAGAAGATTCCACGGGGAGTGTTAACTGCCGAGTTAATTTTTCCTTCATAGTAGAGTGCTTGTGCTTTCTTTATTTCCAACTGGTAAAGTTTTATAGATTCTCTATATTTTAATTTACTTAGTTCATTGTAATCTATCCTCCATTTCCTCGCCAGTCTTTTACAGCTTTGTTTTAGTGATCGGAGGTTAGGCGAGTACCATGGTGACATTTTCTCTCTCACCTTTTTGTAGCTAGAAGTAACAGGGATGACTGTGTCGAGTCAGGACTCTATCCAGTGAGTAAAGTTGACCATGGCTACAACAGGGCTGGGGTCTGATTTAGGCTTAGAGATTTCAAGAGCAGTGATCCAGGATTCTACAGAAAGCTTGGACCATGGACGTTCACTCCTATTAATGGGATCAGTAGTGGTGGGTTGAGATAACGACTTCAGTGAGATGGGAATTAAAAAGTGATCAGACCAAGGGACAGGAAGAGGGTCACCCACTGACAGATCATCATTGTTGGAGAAAACAGGGTCTTAGGTATGGCCTTTCTTGTGTGTAGGGCCTTTCACCTTTTGAGACAGCTGAATGGCTGATAGGTCTAGGGAAAGATTCGAAGCATCTGCATTGTTTGGATCATCAAAATGTAGATTGAAATCCCCCAGAAGAGTGATATTAGGGGAAGAGCTTGCTAGAGTAGCCAATATTTCAGGGAGAGAGTTGAGAAATTGTTCGCAGACACCCGGACAGCGATAGATTAGAATCCCTGAGAAAGTCTGGGTGGCGGAGAGTAAAATGGAGAAGAATAGACTTTCACAACCCAGGACAGGATTAGGCTCAACACGGCACTTGTTAAAGGAATTTTTAAAAATGATGGCAATACCTCCACCTTTCCCAATTTCACAGTCTTTTCTCTGGCGTTTAGATCAGGTCAGGTTCAGACTCCTTGTGGAGCCAGGTTTCTGTTAAAAATAGCACATCTGGTTGTTCGTCCTCTAAAAATATGTTAAGTTCAGCGGAGTGTTTAGGTAACGATCTACAGTTGAGTAAAAACATTTTATAAGTATGAGGTGACTGTGGATTTTGCGGCATCTTCAGAGCGGAATACAACCTGAAGGAGCACTGAGTGCAACAGGAGTCGCCCCTCAATAAGCACATGGAGTGTCGGCAGTCATCTTCACATGGGCTCCTTAGCTTTAATAATTGAGTGGAGGAGTAGGCATAGGAGTGGGCAGTGTTACCTGAGGCTCGAGGGGCAGGGGTTGTGGCCCCTGGACCCGGTCGGAATCAAGTAAATACATTCATTGGTAACTTAAAAGACGATCACCTTAGTTGCAATTAAGGCAAATTAAAGCATGCACTGCTGGTATGACCAACAAGCTCTTCATCACTAGAAGAGAAGCCATGACAGCTTCTTGTCCACAAATGCTACAAGACAGCAATATTATTGCAATTGTGCCAGCGTGGTGCCATCTTGCCACGCGCTTAAAAAGGACTCCTACCAGCAAGAAATATTGCCTCAATTTTTGCCAGTTTACTATATAACCAGTCTTCTTAGATATCTCATCCACATATAGCAGTAAAAGTTGAAGCCCAAGCATGCTATGAACAAGCTGGACTCGGGAGGCTTTCACTGAGAATCAGTCTTAATACTCAACCTAAGTCAACAATGTATACATCATTATTAATGGAGCATGGGTACAGACCTGCTTCACAACAATTGTCTTAGCCTGATGCACATTTTTCCCCAGCTGAACCATGCCCCAATTATTGTGGGACAAAGTCTTGACACACTTTGAAAGTTCATCAGGTATCCTGATACTGTGCAGTTTTGCACTTAGAAGATCCTATTCAATAGAATCTAACAGTCTTATGATTAATGCAGTAAAAGTGTAGACAGGGGCTGCGCTTATTAACCACCATCAGAGCCACACCTATAAGTACCATGGTGCTTTGTAAAGTACAGAAGGGGCTTCGGAAGCCTGCTTGAGCTAATGGTAAGAAAGCATTTTAACTTTCTAAGTCACTATTTTGGTTGTCAGTCAGTTTTAGCAAATATTTTGCTAGAGGGCTGAACATCACCAGCAATCAGTAATTGCCAGAAGCCACAGTGTTCCATTTATATACTAGAAACAATGATGAGTCCACCAAAGCATAACTATCAGCACTGACACTTAAGCCCTACACTGGTCTACTCACCAGGAACCACTATTTCCAAGATGTTAAGAGTTCAGGTAATTATTTGAGCCAAATTACAAGGGAACAGATTTGCAAAGCAGGAACTATTTATGCTAGACACAGCTGCTGGAATAATCCTGGGATTGCACTTCACCTTACTGACAGGAGCCCTAAAATATCTGACTTCCATTTTCCAGAGCCATTAACAGGAGCATTAGTACATGTTTATCACTCACCAGCCTCCAGGCTAACAACTTCCAACATTTTTTGATAGGTCCGTAATGAGATTCCTGTACTGCTCTCAAGTATTACCTCATGCTAGGAAAATCCTAAGTATTTACGACCACCCTCACTTTTTGACTAAATCTGGACACTATAAAAAGGATATTCAGGGGACATTATAGTTAGGTGAAAATGTAATTTGAAAAGGTACATTTAAGCTAAAAATAAAAAAAATAAAAAAAAACTTTTATTCACCAGCTATAGTGAACTGTGGTACCACAAATTAATAAAAAGAAATTCTTTTCAATTTGACACCAGAGGGTGTCCCTCCCGGACTCCCCCACAAAGGCGAGAGGGTCAGGGTGACCCTACCCTGTCCCCTTAGTCCTCATCTTTGTTTTCAACGACACAGAGCCCAAGTCCCGAGTCATAAAATGGCGGATGCAACTTTCTCTTCATGTTGCGACCAGCTGATCACATTGTGCTTTGAGCTCGCTGTACCACAGTACTCTGCTGTAGTACCTTGTTGAGAGATATTTATACATTTTGAACCTTAAATTCTCAAAAACGACTGTGCAGATTTACACCAAACCACAAAAAAGCATGTTTTCTTGGCAAAGATCTAGATTTCTGGCAAATTTGCTGTAATTCCGTTCAGACGTTTTTGCTGTAGCACTGTTCAAAATTCATATGGGGAAAAATCTTCTGAGAAGCTGATGTGCAAGAACCTTTTTTTTTTGGAAAAGTTTCGTGAAGATACGTCAAATGGCACCAAAGTTATTAGCATACCGAAAAATAAATTTCCAATGAAAACACTGCCATAACTATAACTACACAGTGGCAACCACCACAGAGAGAGATAGATATACAATATATATATATATATATATATATATATATATATATATATATATATATATATACACTTGAAGATGAAGGATCACAAGAAAACAACAGCCAGGGCAAAAATCTGGATCCCAAAGGATACAATGAGTCACAAAGAAATAGAAATATCCAAGAAAGAAGTGACTCAAACAGATAGATTCACCAAAGAACAAAAATATATTTCCACTACAACGTTTCAGCTTCCGCCTTCCTCAGGTAGTACAAGATGGTTTGCTCAGTGGCTGCACAGATGACACAGCTGAATTTTCAAAAAGCATCATGAGTGAAGATTCCATTTGGAATGTGGAATCAATGCAGTCCTGAGAGCTCTTGAGATATGCAGTAATCAGGTTGTATTATCAGTAATGTTCAGTCCATCTGGATGCAGTGATTTTAAACGGTACATCCAGAAGTTTTCTCTGGAGTCCAGTAGTTCTTCCTTTGAGACATGTTCCACGGGGAAAATCTTCAAATCTGATAGTAAATGATCCACAAGGTTAAAATGATTGGCTACAGGCTGGTCAATTTTCTTATTAATTATTGCCGATTTGTGGTTCCTGAATCGTGTACGGAGGTCATTCACTGTTTGGCCTACATATTGTTTTTACAGCTTTGCCGTTGACACTGAATCACATAAATAATGCATGTTGAGCGACATGTAAGATGCTGTCTTATTCCATAGGTCCTTCTCGTAACAGAACTAGTTACTGATGATGTTTGTAAAGGTATTCACACGTGATGCACCTTTTAGAGTCACAGCAATGAACCCCTGCATTTGTTACAACTTGCTTGAGTTCAGCTCTCACAATAAGAGATCGTAAATTTGGAGCTCTGCGGTAAGCAATGACTGGCAGTTTTGGAAAAACCTTTTGCAATTTTTCACAAGTAGACAGTAAGGGAAATGTTTTTGCATTATATTTCTGTAGTTGGGAGCTGATGGATGATAGTCAACCACAAATGGAGTTCTGTCACTTTTGTTTCTGCCGTTGGTATTCCAAGTAAGTGCTTCTCTGGGTAACTGCAAAGACTTGTCAATTTGTTGCTGTATGATATGCAGAGGATAGCCTCGCCTTTTAAATAATGTAGCAAGCTCCTGTAGATGGTCTTTACAGGTTTCCTCATTGCTGCAGATGCGTCTTATTCTGAGTGCTTGGCTGTAGATGATGCTCAGTTTAGTATGGTGTGGGTGACATGAAGTAAACCTGTAAAGACCATCTACAGGAGCTTGCTACATTATTTAAAAGGCTATCCTCTGCATATCATACAGCAACAAATTGACAAGTCTTTGCAGTTACCCAGAGAAGCACTTACTTGGAATACGAACGGCAGAAACAAAAGTGACAGAACTCCATTTGTGGTTGACTATCATCCATCAGCTCCCAACTACAGAAATATAATGCAAAAACATTTCCCTTACTGTCTACTTGTGAAAAATTGCAAAAGGTTTTTCCAAAACTGCCAGTCATTGCTTACCGCAGAGCTCCAAATTTACGATCTCTTATTGTGAGAGCTGAACTCAAGCAAGTTGTAACAAATGCAGGGGTTCATTGCTGTGACTCTAAAAGGTGCATCACGTGTGAATACCTTTACAAACATCATCAGTAACTAGTTCTGTTACGAGAAGGAACTATGGAATAAGACAGCATCTTACATGTCGCTCAACATGCATTATTTATGTGATTCAGTGTCAACGGCAAAGCTGTAAAAACAATATGTAGGCCAAACAGTGAATGACCTCCGTACACGATTCAGGAACCACAAATCGGCAATAATTAATAAGAAAATTGACCAGCCTGTAGCCAATCATTTTAACCTTGTGGATCATTTACTATCAGATTTGAAGATTTTCCCCGTGGAACATGTCTCAAAGGAAGAACTACTGGACTCCAGAGAAAACTTCTGGATGTACCGTTTAAAATCACTGCATCCAGATGGACTGAACATTACTGATAATACAACCTGATTACTGCATATCTCAAGAGCTCTCAGGACTGCATTGATTCCACATTCCAAATGGAATCTTCACTCATGATGCTTTTTGAAAATTCAGCTGTGTCATCTGTGCAGCCACTGAGCAAACCATCTTGTACTACCTGAGGAAGGCGGAAGCTGAAACGTTGTAGTGGAAATATATTTTTGTTCTTTGGTGAATCTATCTGTTTGAGTCACTTCTTTCTTGGATAGATATATATATATATATATATATATATATATATATATATATTCCAGAAAGCATGCGATTTGTAACTGCCTATTTGTGTAACTGTTACAGCATTTCTTGTTAAAATGTTTTGTTGCTGCAATAAACAAGTCCCAACTTTATTCCGTAAGCCATTTTCTAAGCATGCAATAAAAGCTAAATTTGGTTTAAGTGGATTGCTGGTAATGTCCTACATTTCTGTACAGCAAGACCTGAAATGTTGACCTAAGGTTTCTGCATACAATGTAAATATCTAGCAATTACAGATCTGATCTCCATGTTGGCTCAATGTCACCAAATTACTAAGAACTTCATTTGCCACAAAGTGAAAATATTTTAATCAGTGGTCAAAAAGTTAGGAAATTAAATGAGACAAATACAGTTAAGTTAGCAAATTCCGTATACCAACATTTATAACAATTATTTAGAGAACCCTCCAGCCAACTGCAAAACCATGCATCCATCAAAACTTCAATTAAATGGACCTAGCCAGTAGCAACGTTTCACTCATCCAATACTCAACTGCATTTACTTAACCATGCGCAAGTGAAAACATTTTTACCCCTTTATCCAAATTGATTGCTTTACTTGTTTGTGCTTTTGATGGCTAAAAGACAATGCTCTATTTAGCACAAAGGGCAATAATTACTCTCCATAAAGACAATACGCAGATTTTCTAAAATCTTGCACCAAAGGAAGATTAAATCATAATTGATTCAAAACGGGACAGCAACAAGTCCAAAGGTAACAAATGTGTTAATTAAAAATATGAAAATCTATGGACCATTTGCTTTGATTCATAACTGGGAACCTCATCGCTTTTACCAAAATGTAAATTGTGCTTTTTACTTCCACATCACTATAATGTTTTATACTACACTCACACCTGGTTCCTTTATTCGTGCATTTTTAATTGCTGCATTAGATGGCTTTCTGCAGAGAGCCGTTTGTGTTTACATATTCCTTGCAGAATTCACTGGGTGCCCAGGGACTGAAAGTAATAGGGTATTGTCTTGGTTTAATACTGTTTAATTACTTGCCATCATAGCACACAAGACAAAAGCTGATCCTAATTAAAGGATGGCAGGCAGACAACCATTACAACAGATTTTACATTGTGCGATGCAACCCAGTTGCACTGTTTTCACTTATTTTAGATTGTCAAATAGACTTTTTCACAAAGTAGAAATTCCCTAAACTGCATTTCCAGAATAAACGCATTATCTTGTTTATATCCTGATATGCAGCAAAAAAACATTTTTTTAAATAAAAATTCAAGGGCTTGCAACCATCTTTTCCACCATTAAATTACCTTGGCCTTTTTTCCACTTAAGTACGTGCGTCAGGTCACCAAATCACACACATTCAAAGGAGAACCCCATCTAGAGGAAAAGTTTAAAAAGTACTGAAGCAGCTTTATACAACCCCCAAAGTACCTACATTATGTTAAACCCAGCGAGGGCACCAAAGGCTGGCAAAACAGAAGGAACGTGTAAATTAAAAAGACGAAAAGGAGGCACTGCCAATCTAAAACCATGGTGGGTTGTTGTGTATTGCAAGTCTAAACTCCTTATGTTTTTCCTTTCTTTTTATTAATTGTTTTCTGTAGCGCAGACTTCACAAATCTCAGTTTCAGAGCATGTGTAATGCACTTTAATAGCTGTGTAGAGGAAGCATAAAATGGGTTTTTAAAACAAGACTAAGAAATGCATTTAGTGGACCAATTTCAGAGCCACTATAGAAAAGAGTAAAAGAATCACTTCAAATAAAACAATTTAGGGTACTTTTAACCTGTAGGTAGTGACACAAAATGCAATGGATATCTGTGTGATAATTTCAAGTCAATAGCATACCAATATAAAAAAATCAAGCAATACATGGTACAGGCGTACTAAGAGTAATTGCTTTCAAGAGTATCAAAACCAAGCAGAAGGATGTCAGCAAGGCATAGCCAAGTGCAGCAGAGGGTTAAACAAGATAAGTGTCTGCTATGAGGCAATTATGTTCATGAAATTAGAAGAACAAAGGCATATGTAAGAAGAACAGTGAGATTGGTTAGTACATGGCTAATAGAACAAAATAAGATTATAACAGAGAGCAGAAAGAAGGATATTATTCAATCATCAAGAAGATGTTTCTCAATTAGCATGCATCTGAATGCAGAGAAAAAGTGAGGGATTCTGGATATGTACCACAAGAAAGTTCACGACTGTGGTGCACCGCCCTAGAAGAGATCCGCACATGATGCATTTCTTCTTGAAACGTGGACGCAGAGTCTCTTGTTTTTAGATCATAGTGTTAGTGAACTTACAGAACCAGATAACTTATCAGGAAGGGAATCGAGATGTTGATGTGTAAAGCTTTTTATTTGCAGCAATCAGTTGTCATAGTGCTGCAATAGCCAGCCATTTGATGATAGCAAGACTGGGCGTGATTGGGCACACTTTTGGTAGCATTCAGAAACTGCAAAGCAGCAAGGACCACAGCTCTTATTGAAGCTAGTAAGCACTTAGGTAGGCAGGTGAGGAGAGCTGACGTGTAATCAGTAAGGAAATTACCACAGCGTATACCAATTTTAACTTATGTTTAAAGAGAATATTTTTTATTCAGCAGGTGAAATCTTTTCAGTTTTGCCATGGCTTGAATATGCTTCTTACGGTGGAGGTTTTCATCCAGGAATAATCAAGGGCTTTAGCAGTTGTAGTAAGTTTAGGTTGATCACGCGATCAAGCCTGATATGTCTGTTATCCACTATGATACCTCAGGAGAGAGCACTATATGGAAACACAAACAATTATATTGCAAATCAAAAGTACAGTTTGAAGGAGAGGGACCCGCTACTGAAAAGGTATGGGGCCAGCAGTTTCCAGAGGGGCAGAGTGGTCTGAATTGAAACACCTCCACTGAAAGCATATGCATTTGGGGGATTTTCAGTAGCTGCTTGTGTCAGTGAGGCAAACAGCTCTCTGGAGAGTAAACACACTCTTAACCTAATACTGCAACTTGTGAACTTGCCCTACAAATGTAGATAA
Source organism: Calotriton arnoldi (assembly GCA_963921515.1). Lineage (NCBI taxonomy): Eukaryota > Metazoa > Chordata > Amphibia > Caudata > Salamandridae > Calotriton > Calotriton arnoldi. The sequence goes on from CAWUFW010016316.1 coordinate 178,967, forward strand.
TCAATGATGTAATATCGGCCCCTGCAGTTCAGCGTCCACCATTCTAGCGGCCTCCTGTTCATGACCACGGACCTTTATAACCAGGAGTTGCAGGGAGGTCGGGGGTTCTTTTGCAAGGTTGTGATCATTTTTTTATGGTTGTGTCCATTTTTTTTACTACACTACTAACAGCACCCTCAAAACCTGAAAAATGTTAGAAACTGAAAACAAATGCCACAGTGAACAGCTATGCATGGCACTACCTAGCACGCAATAGGTACTCATCTGACATCACTGAAGAAACCTACCATGGCTCCATGAAGAAAATCACTGATTACCACAAATTAGCAGCGAGCCTTTCCGGGCACAGGAATGTCACTACATTGGGCTTTCCCACACTGGGGACCTGCAATCAACCGTCATGCTGTTGAGTCTAGTTTTACACCATTTGCTATACTGTAGAAGGCTGCCTCGTATCAGTTCAGAATTCTGATACGCTTGGAGCAATAATTCCATAAATGCCTACTTACCAGGTATATTCTAAGAAAAGTGGTGACACTTTTCTAAAAGATTTCCTTCTTAAGCAGCCGTACTTAATACACTGTTTACACATACTGCATACAAACCCCAAAACACTATCAACATTGTTGCAAAACATAAATCAAACATACTAGATAATTTCCTATCCTCTAGACTATCAGATACCAAGGGGTGGGAAACAATAGGACAGTGTAAGGACAGCCAACTGGCACAGGAACCAACTGAAGTCCTGAATAATTTCTAATTAATCGAAGTGACGCTTCACAAGAACAATTCTATGTAAATAAAGGCAAGGTTATTGCATCACCAATGTTGCTACAAGAGCTAGGTTAACTTGAGGAGGATATTCTGCATAAAGCGTACACCTTGGGAGCCAAGTTTACAAAATTATTGGTGGGATCTGGTACACACGACTCAATTTTGAATTTAAACTGGGAAAAACTGCGGGTGGGCCTGGAGTGTGGTGGGCTCAACCATTTGTGATATTATGCAATTTGATCTATTTTTAAGATTGAACTTGTCTTTAGCGTGTCCAAATCCCTGTTCCTGACTCCCCAGCAAACACTGTTCCTCTGCTCATAGAATACTCTTCCTGCCCTTTCACACTACCCCAACACTGAATGCAGCCTCTTAAACTCGCCCATCCCTCAGCTCACTGTCCCTTCAGCTCAAAAACTGCCTCATATGACCCCTCGTCCGTCTGAACATTCACTGTCCTCACAGCTTCTTGCTAGATGGCATAGAGAACAGAGCACACTCTTTCAAAACCTTTTCCATAAGACGGGAACGTGTACTTAAAGTACTCAGTCATCCCAACTGAATCACAAAAATGACCTACAAACGTACAGACAAAACAACAAATAACACAATAAATGTGGTTGAGTGTAGCATACAAAATAAGGATGATTCCAAGGTGTTGAATTAGGATTTATTGCGGAGTAGTAAAGAGCACGTCTGGAGAAGTTAGCTGGCTGAGCAGAATGCCCAAGCTACATTCCAGACCAAGTACAGTATAGAACTTAGAACATAAACACATTCTAATACTTACAATCTATTAAAGGAAATACCAACTTACCCAACACCATAACACCATATACTACACATCCTCCCTTTATAGAAAACAAAAACAAAACCAAAAAAAAAAAAAATAATAATTAATAACAAATAAATTCATTATATCTTTCAGGTTTTTTACACATCTGCCAAAAGAGGACTTCACACTAACAGAAGGTCTAGTAGTGTTTAACATTTCACCACCATTATCATTGTTAACATTGGTGCTGGTTGCATTAAAAGGAATAACACCAGAGGACAAAGTAGGATGACCTTCTTCTGCATCTTCATAACACCAAAAATAACTACGAGGATATGAGTTTGAAACAGGATATACATCATGAGTAGAATTCGGAACATCATTAGAATGAGCTAAAGCTAAACGACTCATGTGCCATTTTTCACCATTTTCTAAGGTCACTGAATTATAATGAATTTTCGCAATCTTCTTTGGAAGACTAAACTTGCTATGACCTTTAGGTACTTTCTTTGCACTTTTAATACAAACCCACTGACCCACACGTAAATTAACAGGTTTAGAACCATGTTTAGTATCAAAATAAACTTTGTTCTTGATTTGTGAATTAGCTAAATTAGTTCTAACATCATTTAAATCACAAAAAGACATTTCATTGCGTTTCATCCAACCAGGATTTGTCTTGGAAAACGGTATTCTACACCTCATAAGAGAAAAAGGACTTTTACCTAAAGAAGAATGAGGTGTTACTCTATAAGCCCACAGCATTTTTTTAAATTCATTTTCCCAAGAAAGTTTTGATTTACTACACAATTGCAAAGTATTTTTGATAACTCTGTTAAGTCTCTCAACAGTTCCATTGCTGGAAGGATGATAAAGTGGAGTTAATTTTTGTTTAATGCCATTAGATATGAGAAAATCTAACATTTCTTTAGATTTAAACTGCACTCCATTATCAGTTAAAATAGAAGCAGGAAAACCTTCTTGTAAAAAGATGGAATTTAAAAAATCAATTACAATTCTAGTGTCTACCTTATCAACAACTTTAAGTTCAAACCACTTAGAGAATAAATCAACTAAAACGATGACATACTTTAATGTACCATCAAACCAATTGATCGGGCCCATAAAATCTAAAGCTAATTCTTCCCAGGGAAGATTAGGAGAACACACTACACCTAAGGGTGGATTAAAAGTTTTCTTGGATTTGTCAGCAGTTTCGCAACTTATACAAGACCTTACAAACTTTTCAATATTACTATCAATCCCAGGCCACCAATATTGGTCTCTGACCCTGGACTTAGTGCGAGAGATACCAGGATGACCTTCATGAGACAAATGTATAATTTGTTTTCTCAAGGATGTAGGAGGAATAATTTTGTCACCTCTGAAAAGCAAATGATCAGAAATGGAAAGTTCATCTCTGACCTCCCAAAATCCCCTTAAGTCATCATGAAGATCTTTTTTACTGAACAAATTCCAACCATTTATGACTTTAGCCTTGACATCGGTTCAAATACTATCTTCAGAATCAGCTTTTAACCACTGATCTTGAGAAATGCTATTCGTCAAATCATCATTTGAAAGAACATTAGCAACAGAGAAATCATTCCATGAATTACAATCTGTTTCAACTAAAGGTAATGAAAGTCTACTAAGACAATCTGCAATAACGTTCTTGACCCCAGGAACATAGTGAATTTCGAATTGGAAATCCTGCAAACGCATGGACAGTCTTGCAATTCTGGCGGTAGCCCTGTTCAGTCCTTCTGTAGTGAGTAATTTTGTTAGGGGTTTGTGATCACTTCTAACACAAAATCTTTTACCCCACAAAAATTTTCTAAAATGCTCTAAATCCCACACTACAGCTAAAGTTTCTCTTTCTATTACAGAATACTTCTCTTCTGTAGGAGTCAAAGATCTGGATGCGAAAGCAATGACAACTTCTTGATTGCTATCCGAATTTTGAGTTAAAACTGCTCCAAGGCCTTTAGAGCTTGCATCAGTAGTAACAAACGTTTGAGCGCAAGGATTAAAACCTTGAAGATTAGGTGCATTACAAATAGCTTTTTTATGAGAAGAAAAGCCTGTTGACACTCTTCAGACCATGAAAAACTGACTTTGTTTTTTAATAAGTTTCTCATCGGATAGGTTTTTTCAGAAAAATTACTAACGAATTTAGAATAAAATTCGGCCAATCCCAAAAATGACCTTAAGTCATCCTTGGATTTTGGTGCAGGGGCATCTATAATGGCTCTTATCAATTTTGTCTTGGGTCTAATACCATGTTCACTAATTTCGTGCCCTAAATAAACCACATTATTTTCAGAAAATTTACACTTGGAAATCTCAGCAGTGAGTCCTTTGCTGTCAAGGACACTCAAAACTTTTCTCAACCTGGAATTGTGTTGATGAGAATTGCAACCCATAATGAGAATATCGTCTTGAAAAAGGTAATCCCCTGCATATCACCAAATAGTTGTGACATTAATCGCTGAAAAACTGCAGCCGCAGAAGCTAACCCAAATGGCATGCGGCGAAATCGAAAACACCCAAAGGGCGTACAGAACGATGTTAAATCACGACTGGAATGGTGTAAAGAAACTTGGTGATAAGCAGAGGATAAGTCTAATGTAGAGAAGTATTTAGCACCACGGGTAAGTGATAACATTTCATCAATCCTTGGCAAAGGATATTGATCTACAATTATATTATCATTAAGACTTCTTAAATCCACACATAAACGGATTTTTCCGTTGGCTCGTCTAGCTATAACTAACGGAGAAATCCATTCTGAAGTCTCCACTGGTTCAATAATGCCACTTTCTTGTAATTTTAGTAATTCTTTTTTTACTTCATCCCTTACAATCATGGGGACATTCCGCACTTTATGTATTTTTGAAACAGCATTACTCTTTACCCTAATGCGATGAGAAAAACCTTTCAACTTACCAATTTTCCCTGAAAATACATTGGGAAATTCTTTAAGAACCCAATTTTTAGTGCTTTCTCCCTCGCAAGCAACAAAAACCTGTTCTGGACTGTTGGGATCAAGTATGATATGTAATGCTCTTTGATCCTTCCAACCCAAAACTGATGGGCCATCCGAAGCAATATAAAGTTTACAAACAGCAGTGCGATTTTTAAAATCAAAGACCAATGAACGATAACCCAACATATCTATTTTATCACCTGTGAAACTTTCAGGGAGAACATCAGTAGGTTCCAAATGTGGACCTAATGCACTAACTAATTCTGTGTCCCAAACACTTTTCGCTATAATAGTGAAAGGAGACCCTGAATCTGCAGCAACCTGCAAAGGAATACCTCCAAATTTCACAATACACAAAGGTTTACTCCTGTCATTATCGTTAATGTTTAGTACAATATTGCATTGTTTGATTTCCTTAGGGTTGTGTACAGAATTGCAAGAGTCGGAGTCATAATCAGATGAATCAGTTTCTGTGAGACACGTAACTTTTTGGTTTCTGTGTAGGTTTTCTATTGCATACTTTAGCAAAATGTCCTAAAATTCCACATTGTGAACATTTTGTGGATCTTGCTGGACATTTATCAAAACCAGCGTTGTGATTTTTGTCTCCACAACGATAGCAAGCAAAAGTTGGAGTAAAATATTGATTTACTCTTGGTTTAGAAGGAATCTTGGAATTGAAACTTTTGTTTTGAAAGTTCTTATTTTTCTTATTAAATTCTTTCCCTTTCTTGGCAGCAGAAATTTTATTAACAGTAGATGCCGGTTCAGTTTGTTCTGATAATGCCTTGGAGCTTCTGTCAGACAGTTCTGCTTTTTACTAAAGCGATGACATCTTTTAAACTGGACTCACCTTCGATCCAAAGCCTGTCTTGAATGCCTTTATTTTTTGTGCAAACAACTACTTGGTTCCGAATAAGTTCATCATGCAAAAGGCCAAACTTGCAAGATGAAGCTAAGGTTTTTAATTGAGAAACATATTCGTCCACAGATTCATGTGGAAGCTGTTTTCTTTTAAAGAATGCACGTCTTGTTACACCAATACAGACAGTGGGAGAATAATGTTCTGAAAGATCTAGAATAGCACTTTTAAAAATATCAAAGTCACCTGATCTTTCAGGTTTTTGCATTAGATTGTAAACCTTTAACCCTTCAGGACCAAGGCTGTGTAAAAGTATTCTTTTCTTTCTTTCAGGAGATAAAATACCAACATTATCCTCCAATGTAGCTATATAGTTAAGAAAATACTCTTTCCATTCTGTCCACTTAATAATAGGATCACCAGGTGCAGTAAGAAATTCTTTGGGAGTACTTAGATTTATATTAATGCACGAAGAACCTGAGGTACTGGTTGAAGCAGTAGTATCCATGGTGATGTTTTTATAAAACCCAACCAGTCTATTTTTTTTATAATAAAAAAAAAAAAACTTACTGAAGTCAAACGAGTAACTAATATGGTTGATACAGCAACTTCCGATGAATTATTGAAGTAGAAGCAAAACGATAAGCTTGTAAAAGCTTGTGAGGTACCAGACGTGCTCGAAGAAGAAACAGAAAAGAAAAATTATTGAAAACAAAGATGGCGGCACGTACGCCGCGTCGGGGTTAACGTAGCGTGACCTTTGATGACACGATGCACCACAATGCCTTGCGCGATGACAGCGCGTTGAGAGTATTGTTGCCAAGGAGCTGCGTGGAACGAAGGAACAGTGCGCGGCTGGCTGACTACAAGAGAAAGCTGCTACCAGGCAACGCGTGGCTCGATGACATTCGGAACTGTCGTTGAAGTTAATGAAGATTTCAAATAAACAGCCGTTGGTGAGTAACTTACATGAATAAAGATTATCAAAGTACTCACATGTAGTTTGAAGAAATGTCGACAGTCGAAAGGTGCCAATCACGCTTTAATTCCTCGGCGGAGAACTCGCAAAGACCAAAATTGAAGAAAATAGAGACTTTGATAAAATCTTGTCTTTTTTTTTTTTAAAGTCAAGAAGAAAAAAAATCCAGTAGAACTAGTCGCATCCCGAATCGTCGCCAATTGTAGCATACAAAATAAGGATGATTCCAAGGTGTTGAATTAGGATTTATTGCGGAGTAGTAAAGAGCACGTCTGGAGAAGTTAGCTGGCTGAACAGAATGCCCAAGCTACATTCCAGACCAAGTACAGTATAGAACTTAGAACATAAACACATTCTAATACTTACAATCTATTAAAGGGAAATACCAACTTACCCAACACCATAACACCATATACTACATTGAGCCTAATCAATTGTTTGCCCAGCCTCCTTAAAGAAAATGTTAGATGCCTACGGCCACTTTGAGAACCCTAACTGCACATTAAATAAAGATACGTAGCACCGATTTCAGCACTGACTGCATATTGAGAATAGCGTCGTATTTAAAAGGGAATTGCTAAACGACCCAGTCCATCTGCACAATAAGAGAGTTGCCCCCATACGAGTCCCGTGCTATTGGGCACACATTCATGGATTAGCACGCATCTAAAACAACGGGGCATGCAAAAAAAAAAAAAAAACTTCCTGCCATCACAGTGACAGTCCCATGGAATGTGACCGATTAGCCAAACCCACACTTCCTGCGGCCACTCCATATGGAACAGCAGACGAGCACCCCGCAGAATAGAGGGAAAAGAAAACACCTCTGCTAAAATATTGCTAGGGACTGCCCATAGAAGTGGGCGTCCATGACATGCATGCGTGAAGGCTCAGCTATAAAAGTATCAGCTGCCACACTGGAGGCAAACCGTCATACTGTGCAGCTGATTGACAAGGGGCGATCTCCCCTTCCACACTCCATCACACACTGGAGTACATTGCTTAGCACCAGCCCTGGCACACAGTGAAACCCTGCCAGCCACCAGCAGTCACACACGAGAACCTTGTCAGGCACTAGCCGTCACACACCAAAGAATCCCGCTAGACACAGACATTACAGGTCAGAGAACCGTGTCCGGCAACAACCTTCACACTACACCACATTCACTGCTGCGGACGGGTCAACACACTATAGAAAACTTGATAACGTTCAATCATAACATCTTAGAAATTTCCGTCTGGTATCAGCTATTAATTACAGTATATGAAAAAATTACTCGCCATTGTCTGACACACTGTAGGAATATGTGCCTCGCATTAAGTCATTACAACGTTGGGAATTCCGCTAGCATAAGTCCTCACAATTCAGGAAGCCCCATTTAGTACAAGGAATGACACTATAAGGAACCCCATCTGGCACCAATCAGACACTAAAGACCGCTGCCAGAGTCAAGCTGTGACACTAGGCGAACTCTTCCTTATAGCAACTGCCACCTTGGTTAGTGCGGTTTGCTTGTCATACTAGGTGGAGCACTCCCAGCAGCAGCCGATTGACCTGGAAGGATAGTTATCGTTAATCTATTACACTGACTGCACAAATGGTAATTATATACTAAGCGAATGTCTAGTGCCATGATCCAACCCCTCCGCCACTTTTTAAACGATGCGTCCTGACAAAAATGACCCAGGGAGTAATAAACGATACAATATGTTCACGTCTCAGAAAATAACAAACCCGCCAATCACCGGGGGCGGGGGGCTTACTTGAGCAAGGGTTAATTGAGCGGGTTCTTGTCAAGGCACACGCTTCTCACGTATGGGAACGGTGGAGTATCAATGAGATCCTCTGCAATACTGCCACGATGAGATTATCCTGTTACTTTATCTTCTTGCCGCTAAACACACCAGCAGGTTTTCTATATATTTCTGACAGACCCACATTATTACAACTCCTTTAACCAGACACACCCACTCCTTCGATTCCACTCCCTTAGCTTAGTTCCTGTCTACCAACAGGCCTTCCTCCATACCCCATTTTCTTCGCGCCCCTATGCCCAAAGTCCTCTCCAGGCAGTACACATCTCCTCTTTTCACTCTTCCAGACATACTCAAACCCCTACCCCCCCCCCCCAATCTACTTTCCCCGAGATGCTCTCCTTGTCTACAACAGCTTGTTTCCCAAGTCCCCGCAGGCCTTCTGTCTAGTTCCTGGCTGCTCACAGTCCTGCTCTAGAGCCTTATTGTGTGCAGTCGTCTTACCTGGCCTCCCCTGCTGGCCTCGGCGGCAACGCTGTCCAAGCGCAGGCGCTCCAGACTCTGGGGCGCGAGGCTAGGGGGGCAGTTTGGAACGGGCTGGCGGGCTCGCTCTACTCTCGCAGATCGGCCATGTCGTGACGTCGTCAGTGCGCGCCGCACCGTGGGAACTACTTCCTGCCCGTGCGCCAGCGTTGTATTGTCTAGCCGTACAGTCAGTCTCTATGATTGTCTCAGTGGTTCTTGGTCGGCCAAGAAGAACTGTGATATCGATCGACCTGGAACAGCGCGCGGGCAGCTGCTCAACGAGAGACTTTACTTCAGGGCTACTTCGTGGTCGGGATCTGAGGGACACGACGTAACCAGATTTTTTTATTTTAAGTCAAACAGTTCCCCTACTTTTTATGGAACGACAACCGTCCCGGTTTGGTTAATTCCGACGCCTGAAGTGCTTCAGGTGATGGGTCCATACATGCCAACATTTTGGAAGAGGAGAGTAGGATATTTTTACCAAAAAAATCGGAAGAATGTGTTTCTCCCATAGATTTCTATTGCGGCCTGCATCGGGTCTATTGGCATGTATGGGACTTGCAATTGTGCTGCTGCAGGATTGTACATCTGAAATTCAAATATAAGTTTTTTTCCATACCTGTCAGGAGCACAGAGAAATCTCTTTGGCTGCAGAGAAAGTGTGCCAAAAATGTTGTGCACTTGCTTACAGGAGCAGGTTACTTTCAGTGCATAATCCAAGTCACACAAGACCTGCTCCTGCCATCTGAAGCCTGCAGAGGAATCGGGAAGTGAGAGACTAGCTTTGAAATCGGTAGTCTGCTGCCTGAATCGGGAGGGTTGGCATGTCTGGAGTCCGTCTCCTGTCCTGTGAATCCGAGAGGGGCAGATGACTAAACAAGAAAAAAGCCTTTTTGCCAGGGTGCCTTCTTGCCTGAAAGAAATGTAAATGTGCGCAACTGGTCAATCTGCAAATGTAACGGCTGTTTGGAAGCCAGTATTGGCTTTAATTAACAGAATCACTTGAAGCGTCCCGTTTACGCAGATTTATTAATTTTGAATGGTATTGCAAGGGAGTTACCCTCTGAGCTGTGAAGTGTGTGCCCTTAAAAGACAGTTATTAAAAAACACAAATTGCACTACATACACGTAGCGTCCTCCCAGAACTGCTAGAGTCCTAGCGCTCATAGTCTTAAAGACTCTACAGCTCCCCTTTGTTAAATAAAAAGTTCAAGCAATATTAACATCATATTTTCTCAATGAGTCGTCGAGGCGCTCGCACTGATCTGCCAGATCGAGTGGTATGAGATAGTTGAGGGGTGCATTCATCATTCACCGATGACAAAGGCTCAAATGCTTGGTCTGGACATTCAGGCGGGGTTGCCTCGCTCACGATCTCAGCAGCAGACAAACACAGAGGCAAATGTCTGAAGTGTGACAATTCCTGTGTGATAGACTTTCCATGACGATGTGCGATCACCATGTGTCCTTCAGTCTTTACAACTCTCAGAGGATCAAAAGCAAACGGAGTGTCCATTTTTCGCTTCTGTTTTTTGACTAGTTCCCAGTCCCCTTTACTGAAAACCGTTTCCTGGGCTCGTCGGCATCGATCAGAATACGTTTTCTTCTTGCACTTTTGAGACGTGTCTGTGGCATGAACCGTGTCATTTTTATTGATCTGCCCAATGTGGTAGTTTAGTTCTGATATCTCTCCCAAATAGTAAGGTTGGCAGGCATCTCACCAGTGGTGGAGTGTGGAGTTGATCAATAGGGACGAAGGGCTTGACACACAGCTTGTTTCACATTGATTCTTTCCATTGATGTTCGCTGAACCCCTCTCTTGAGAGTGCCCATAAATCGTTTGATAACACTGTTGGCCTGAGGCCAGAGAGGCATACGCCTTTGATGTTTGATATTGAGTCGAACAAGAAACGCCTTTCATTCTTTGCTATTGAGGGGCGAGCCTTTGTCAGATTTGAGAACAGTGGGGAAGCCCCACGCAGCAAAGATGTCATCAAGTCGCACAATGACTTTGTCATGGGTTGTCGATGATAAGTGTTCCACGAAAGGAAAAGGTGAGTATTCATCAATGACTACTATGAGATGATGTCCATTTTCTAGGGGCCCAAAGAAAACAACAGCCACACTAAACTCTCCCAGGCATGCGCATGACGGTCAGACAAAGTCACTGGATGCTGCGTCACTTTGAGAGATAAGCAGTTACACAGATGGCACGCTTTCAGTTCTTTCTCAACTTGTTCATCGAGGCGAGGGAACCGCACAATCTCTTAGTGCTCTTTAGGTAGTTGCAATGCCACACTGTCCTTAATGGGCCAGCTCAATGACTTGCTGTCACAGGCTCTCACGGAGTACGATTCTTGAGCCTCTTAATACGATACCCTTTCGGGTGACGGGTAGTTCATCCTGTACATTTTAGAAAACCAACATAGTCAGCAAACGGTCAATTGCTTTTCTTCCATGCTTGAGTTGAAATGAAGTCTTTGAGGATAGTCATGTTCTTATCTGTATTGATAGCAGAAATAATCTGTTCAATTGGTAGGGCTGCTGGCGTGCTGGACCTCACAATGAAGTTGATGTACTCTTCAGCCTCTTTGGATGTCGAACTGTGGCAAAGTAGCTGCACACTTCCCCGGCTTGTGCCCAATTTTATAGTCATACTCTTGTAGTTGCATCCTCCACCTCTCAATGCGAGAGGTCTCTTAGCCTTTGGGTTTCCAAAGATAGTGAGCAACGCCTGGTGGTCTATGATAATGGTGAAATGTTTTCCATGCAGAAACACATGAAACTGTTCGCTGGTCCACACTACTGTCAGACTCCTTTTCCTGCTGAGAATAGGCACATTCAGTTTCAGACAAGCTTCGACTGGCATATGCCACAATGTGTCTCTGAGCATTTGAATGACCATTCTATTGAGCAAGATGGCCCCCAGCCCCACCTGGCTAGCATCTATGGTGATCTCAGTACGTAGTTTGGGGTCAAAATAGGCAATTTCAGTTGCATTCTTAATCACATGTTTTATTCTTTTGAATTTTTGGTTACATTCAGGTGACCACTGGAATGGGACATTTTACTTTAAGTCTCCCGACGGAGCACTCACTGTCGCAAAGTCATGAATGTACTTTCAGTAGTAACTGGCCATGCCTAAGAAGGATCACAGCATGGCTACATCTTGTGTGGGCCAAGTAGATGACAGTGCTTTCACCTTATCTGGGTCAGGAGCCATTCCCCCATCAGGGAATATGGCCCCAAATAATTTGTTTGGTCTTGTGAAGCTCACACTTTGCTGCATTCAGAGTGAGGCCTGCAAAAGCAGGCAGCTGACACTTGTGTGAGAGCCATGTCAAGCTCCTTTCGTGTTGTGCCAAATACCAGTATGTCCTCACTAATTAAAAGCATGTAAAAAAAGTCACATAACTGAAAATACTTTAAAAAAAGACTGATGGGGAAGATCGAAGGAAGTTTGGAAGAAAGAAAATTTACAAAACCCATTATAGTCAAACAGGTGCCCAGCAGTCTTCACCCCAAGATTTGCCCAGGCCTTACCCGCTGGATCGTGGAAAATAGATGGAAATTTGGGATTTCTACAAAGTGTGTTGTTTGCATGTAAGTTAGGTAAAGAATACTTAGAACAAATTTCTCCCCAAATTCGTATGAAGTCTTTGATAATCTTAAACTGGACCTGCTTAAAGTAGTTAGGATCTGTGAAGCTATGAAAAAAGAACCTGGCGTCTGACCCCAATGCCAGTTGATAACCCAGTATAGAGCGATCCAGATCATGATACGTAAGCCGATTCCTGATACGGTGTCCAAAGGCTACCCAAAAATAGAGCTTAAAGTAAGGTAGTTGAACCCACCGACTGTATGGAAGTTTGAAAAAGCGGATGGCTCTCCTGGCCCTCTTATAGCCCCATATGAAGCTGCCGATAGCTCCCTCGAGTCGTTTAAAAAATGAGTCTGGGACCCTGTATGGGTGCATAGAGCGGATAGTTTTGGAGGACTTTGACATCTTGTCTTATCTATACAGGGCACCAGGCAAGGCTTCGATCAGAGCCCTATATCAGATTTTCATCGCTTACAGTGATAATAATTGTTCACTGCTGGCCTCAAAATGGAGTAGGGCGCTGTCGGAAACCAGGTTTTTGTTGCAGTATTCCCCCACTTTTTGTCTGGTGCTTGATGCAACTTTGACTGACGTGCACTGGGTTCCTGCTAACCAGGTCACCAATGCCAGTGTTCCTTCCCCAAAACAAGGCAACTGATCACTGGACCCCCAAGTGAACAGGCCTTTAGCACCTCTGTAAGTCTTAGTAAGTGTTTCCTCTTGTACCTAGGGCATAGGTACTAAAGAGGGCCCCTAAGAGCTGCAGCATATATTTTGCCACTGTAAGGGACCCAGCACCAAACTCATACATACTGCCACTGCAAGCTGCGTGACTCTAAAAAGTCTAAAAAGTAAAAACACAACATGGCAGCCTCCTGTGGGCCATGCCCCCTAACATTGCATGTAATATTTGTAAGTCACCCCTACAGCAGGCCTTACAGCCCTAAAGCAAGGTGCATTATATTGTATGTGAGGACATATCTGCATGAGCAGGCGTGGCCCTGTGCTGGCCAGTTCAATTACTGACAGTACAAGTGAACAGGGAAGCCATCTTAAGGTATTTACTGAGCACTGGTCAAAACAAGTCTCCCAGCTACATAATGGCTTAACTGAAACCTATAGTCTTTGGTATCAAACATCTCGTATTAGTAAACCCGCACTAATTCCAGTGATGGATTTATTAATACATGCACCCATAGAGTACCTTAGAGGTACCCCCTGAGCCCTACTACCCTTCTAGTGCGCTGGCTTGCTGGTCCAGTCCAGCCTGCCACCACAGAAGAATTTCTGACCTAGAAGGTGAGAGCAGCGCTCTCAGAGGTTATAAACAATGCCTGCTCTGGAAAGAGGTGTTATCTTCTACTCCTCAGGGAAGGCTGGTGAATCAGCATATCAAGGAAGGAGGTTTCAAAGGCCTTTACTGCCTATGATATGCGACCCAAGGCTTCCCCAGAAGGGAGATTCTATCCCCTGCCGTGGGCTCATCCGGCCCCAGGACAGGTGGGAAAATTAGCTATGCAAGAGGTGTGTTGCACAGCCAGACTGGACACACCTCTAGGGTGAACAGTCTGAAGTGAACACGAAGTTAGGAATTCCACCATCTTGTGTGTGGTGGAATTCTGGGACAAGGTGATGCTCACTCCCCAAAGGAAATGGTCATCTAGGGGGTGTAGTGACCCCAGGGGTAAGTAGCCCATTGGCTGCTACCCCTCACTCCCCTTAACGCCCCTAAATTGAGTATTTAGGGGCCCCCTGATACCAGGACCATAGATTTCGACTGACACAAAGAAGGAGTGGACAAAGAAGACTTCTGACCCAAGGAGCATGACTAACTTGGCGCCAACCCTGCCAGCCTGCCTGCTGCACCGACCCTCGTAGAGCAAGGGACTCATCCTGCCTCTTTGCAGACTCCAAGAAACCCGGAGGGCTGTCAGTGCTTCGCCAATTGCCAATGAAACTCCCTTGGAGTAGATGAGCTACTCCCCTGCAGCCTCAGGCACCAAAAAAGCAACGCCCGGTACACCGACCTGCCGCCCATGTGGACTACCAACATAGCAGCCACCCAAGAAGAGGTAGCTGTGCTCTTACAGGGGTCAGATCCATCCTCCCTCCAAGTGTGGGATGCCATGACCGACCGGAGCCGCACAACACCAATGCCTGGGGTACTGGACCCTAGCAACTACCAAGGCTTTTTGTGACCAGACCGGACACCAACGCCGAGGAAAACCGACCTGCACATCAAGGGTCTTCAGTACAGTGAGGCCCACAACGAGAGTGGCCCAGCTCGCCTGTTTGCCCCCTTCTGCAGAAACCAAAGGCAAAGAATGAGTCCTCCACCCAACACCACAAACCTGTTCTCGCGCACCAGAGCCTGAGTAATGATGTGTTGTGACATAGAAAAGCGTAGTGCGTGCACAGCCTCAAGGTGAACTCCTGGTGTAGTGGATTTTAACGTGCCGCCCGGGTGTCACTCTCTGTACAAGAGTGATGAATAAATAGCACGTGGATGCGCTCCCACGACTGTGAGGAGCGTCCCCGGGGCACAGTGTTTGGTCCCCCTTCCAGGGTTTAATCGGTTCAATATGTCAGTTTTGTTTGTAGCCGGTTAGAATAATAATAAATGATAGTTATTCCATCTTGCTGTTCATTAAATTCTTTATTATTTTCTTGAGTGTAATTCGGTCATCATTACGTTCAAAAACATAGAGCCAATAATTTTCAATAGGTCCCAATGCATTTCGGCTTATGAGGCCTTCATCTGGGGACTATCTGTGAAATAATTAAATGTATCTCTCATTTACCAATACATGAAAATACTTAAAAATACATGAAAATACCACGTCTCTTATTGTTGTATCTGTAAAACATGCTTACGTTTGCATACGGTTAACAGTGCTCGAAAAAAAATATCCGTGTGCCTTCCTCGGCTCAGTAAGGTGAACGATTAGTGAGGTGAAAGATTAATGAAAGCCGTTGAACTTGCCTTAAGAAGTAGAAGCGCGTGTTTACTAAAGTGATGAGTGCTCGGGGTAATCTGTCGGTGCCGTTGTTCCAACAACACTAGTGCGAAGTTCAGCCGTTAAGTGCTATGAAAT
This sequence comes from Calotriton arnoldi, assembly GCA_963921515.1. Classification (NCBI taxonomy): domain Eukaryota; kingdom Metazoa; phylum Chordata; class Amphibia; order Caudata; family Salamandridae; genus Calotriton; species Calotriton arnoldi. Next base: position 194,328 of record CAWUFW010016316.1, read on the forward strand.
CACGACCGTGATAGACAGGTGAAATAATAAAAATAAAATTGAAAGGCGCGTGTTTACTGGAATGATAAGTGCTTGAGGTGAATCTATCGGTGCCGCTATTCCAACAACGCTAGTTCAAAATGCAGCCGTTGCGTGCTATAAAGTTACAACCGAAATTACTCCTATACAGATGGCGATATAAAGTGCTCAGGTGTTATAAAAAACGACAATTTATAGTGAGCGTGTCAGCTTAGTACTTACTCATAGAGATTGTAGATGTAAACCCAAGATCTCACGTTTTGCTGCACAGGTGAGCCGGCAACCATGCACGTTATTACGGACTCTCACGTGACGAGAGCCGTTTCAGTGAACTACTATTGGGCCGTTTCAGTGAACTACTATAGAACTGAACAACAGACTCGACCGACTGTTGTAATGACTTACGGTCAGGTTAAGGATTTATAATGTGAGATTATTATACAGTGATTAAAAGTTATGTAAAAATGTGAATAAACAATGCTGAATGATAAAAACGAAAGAATAAAACTACGTGATAAGAGAAACCAATTCGAATTACAATATTCGATTCTCATCATGGCCAACTTGTAATGAGGTTAAACATTTATAGATGGAAGATTAATAGAAATAAAGAATAATGGAGAGTGATAGAGTAAAAGTGAAAGTACAGTGATAGAAAGCTATATGAAAATGAAGATGAAACGAAAATTACGTGATAAAGGAGACCAATTCAGATAACAATATTCGATACTTTTCATAGTCAACAAGTGATGAAAATCATCGTTGTGGTCATAAGTAACATTGAAATTCCATTCTGTCGTTTAATCCATGTGGTTTCAGCGAGTTAAGATGCAGTATCCAGTAGTTTTCTCGCTGTAATAAGTGGTTCCGGTTGTTTCTTCCTTCTTGTAATTCCACAACTTCCAGGGCACAAAACTTTAACTGGCTGACGTTGTGATGAGCTTCCACGAAGTGGCTTGCTACAGTTGATTTTAATGATTTTATTCTAATGTTACTTTTGTGTTCATTAACTCTAATTTTGAGTTTTCGTTCAGTTTGGCCAACATATACTTTGCCACAAGGGCATTTCAACATGTAAATAAGGTTACTCGTGTCACACGTTGCGTTGACTTTAAGTTTGATTTTATGGCCCTTCATAGGATGTGTTATTTGAGCACTTTTAATCACGTTGTGACAGTTGTTACAATTCCAGCATGGATTTGTTCCCTTGTATGTAGAGGTCTGTACTTCTATTCTATAAGGTTTGATGATCTCCCCTAAGTTTTTTCCCCTGGTATATGCGAATAATGGTTTTTCATCAAAGATATGGTTAAAGTCTGGTTCTAAGACTAAGATTGGCCAATGTTTATAAATGATTCTTTTTTATGTAGTACTTTTTGTGGAAAATTTAGATATTACTGTCATGCGGTTGTGTGAAGGTTTTTCACTTGGTATAAGTAGTTCTTCCCGAGTGATGGTTTGCATCCTTTGTTTTGCTTGGCTTAGTACTTCATTCGGATATTGTCTTGCTTTGAAACGTAGTAGTGTTTCCTCAATGCGTTCAGTGCTTTTGATAGGATCGGATACGATTTTCTTAACTCTTAGTAGTTGAGAGTACGGTAAATGTTGTTTCAGTGCTGGTTGATGAAAACTACCATAGTGCAACAGGTTGTTTCTGTCCGTGCTTTTTCTGAACAAATCCGTTACAAATCCTGTGTTTGTTTTGGTGATACTTACGTCTAGGAATGTGATAGTTTGTTCTTGTATCTCATATGTGAATTGTATTCTATCATCAATGAGGTTTAATTTGTCCAATTCCTTTAGCAGTTCCGCACTGGTACCATTCCAAAGAACAAAGATGTCATCTATGAATCTGAGAAAAAGTTTAACTTGTGATTTCCACGTAGTAGACGTCAGTATGTGATCTTCCTCAAAGCCATTCATGAAAATATTCGCATACGCTGGGGCTGCGCAATTGCCCATAGATGTTCCAGTCTTTTGCAAATACCATTCATTTTGCCATTTAAAGTAACTGTGCATGAGTGTAAATTGCAACAACTCTATTAGTAACACTTTCAGGTCATCGTCATATTCCGTATTTAACAGTGCTTGTTCTACTGCTTCTAACCCTGGTTGATGGGGAATTGATGTGTACAATGATTTAACGTCTATTGTACACATAACGATGTTATCACTTTCTGTGATTTCCGTTCTACTGATTTTATTGAGAAAGTCCGTAGTGTCCTTAATGAAAGTTTTCATTTTTTGCACTGATGGTTGTAAGTATCGATCTATGAATTTACCCAAGGGTTCATGAATACTTCCCTTCGTGGAAACGATGGGGCGTAGAGTGGATTAATCAGATCTTTATGAATTTTCGGTACCATATACATGGTTGGGCTCTTAGGATGAGTGGGTGTTAAGAATTTCTTGGTCTTTTCATTTATAGTTCCTTGTTAAAAGGCTCTTTGTACAATGGTGTTAAGCACCCCTGAGAATTGTTCTGTGGGGTTTGAATATAGTTTCATATATGTGTTTTGGTCCGCTAGATGACTCTTTACTTGATCATTGTAGTACGAGGTGTTAAGAATTACTAAAGCTCCTCCCTTGTCTGCCTTCTGGCATATTATATTAGGATTTTGGGCAATAGCTTTTAGGATGCCTTGTTCCTTTTTGGTCATGTTGATGTGTCTGGATGTTCTTTTGTACTTCAATTTATGCAGGTCTTGTTGCACTATAGATTCAAACATATCCAAGCTTTTGTGGCTAACAGGAGCCATGAATGTACTGGTGGTTTTTAAACCTTTTAATTGATCCTCTACTTGACTTGTTCTGTCGGTCATGATGTTTTCAAAGAAGTGTCTGAGTCTTAATTTTCTCATAAATTTGTAGAGGCTAATGTCCAGTTCTAAAGCGTTGGTATAACTAGTAGGTACATACGATGTCCCTTTTTGTAAGGTGTTTAATTCTACGGTAGAGAAATGGTGATCGGATATGTTGATCACTAGATTGTCTATTGACCCCCTTTCTTCGTTTTGTCTTTCTTGGCTGTAACTGTTCTCGTTTGTGGATGTTCCATCTGTTTCCCTTTTTCTCTTCCTGTTGCCCCTCCTGGCTCGTCTCGATCGGTGGGGCCTAGTTCTAAAAAAGTACTCCCTGCGGTGGTGTTCAATAGAGTTTCTCCAGATGTTGATGGTTCTTGTGTGGGTCTTGACCGGTTAGACACATCGCTGTCTGTGGATGAGGTATCAGTATTCTGGCTTTGCGGTTTGGTTTGCCTCCGTTTCGCATAAATTTCCGCCCATGTATAGACTTCCCCTAGTTTGTAGTCTATGGTATCTCGACGGAACTTCCGTATTTTTCGCTCATTTACCTCTTGAGTGTGTTTAGACAACTGGTCATTGATGTCTTGTAATACTTTTGTCCAATCCTCGGTCGTCATAGCTCCACTTAATTCCGTTCTGATGTTTGTTATTTCTTTCGATAGCTCTTCAATGATGTTTGATAGTTCCTCTATGATCAATAGGATCAGGTCTAACGAGCATTTGTTTAGTATAGCAAACCATCTATCCTTGAATTTTTGTGAATTCTTGCACAGTGATGGCTTCAACGATATTCTTAATCCTCGTGGTATGCGTTGTACCTTATGATATCTTACCATGGTGTTAGCATGTAGTCTCTGGTTGATCTCCTTTTTAGATAAATACAGTATTTGGCGAATCTATTGTTCATTAGTGCGTTTTGAAGAGGGTTCTGTGGTTTCTTCATGTATTAATGAGTATATTCTTGATATGTCTTCATTGGCGTATGCAAAGGTTTCCGCCCTTTGTTCCGTTAAGTTAGAAATATCTTGGTATGACATGGTTGATGTTGGGCGTGCTCCGTACTTAGTACAGAAAAGATAATGACATAGAAAAGCGTAGTGCGTGCACAGCCTCAAGGTGAACTCCTGGTGTAGTGGATTTTAACGTTCGCCCGGGTGTCACTCTCTGTACAAGAGTGATGAATAAATAGCACGTGGATTTTTTCGAGCACTGTTAACCATATGCAAACGTAAGCATGTTTTACAGATACAACAATAAGAGACGTGGTATTTTCATGTATTTTTAAGTATTTTCATGTATTGGTAAATGAGAGATACATTTAATTATTTCACAGATAGTCCCCAGATGAAGGCCTCATAAGCCGAAATGCATTGGGACCTATTGAAAATTATTGGCTCTATGTTTTTGAACGTAATGATGACCGAATTACACTCAAGAAAATAATAAAGAATTTAATGAACAGCAAGATGGAATAACTATCATTTATTATTATTCTAACCGGCTACAAACAAAACTGACATATTGAACCGATTAAACCCCGGAAGGGGGGCCAAACACTGTGCCCCGGGGACGGTCCTCACAGTCGTGGGAGCGCATCCACGTGCTAATGATGTGTTGTGCTCATGGCTAACACTAAATAAAAACATTTTTAAAAAAATCTTGTGTAACAGGTTGAATCACTTGGTGTATAACATCCTGAAATATTTCTGCGGCCGAATACACTCCAAAACATAGGGCCTAGTTACGATGGCAGTCAGTTGGATGACCGACCGCCATCACAGCGGGAATGAGACCGCCCGACAAGAAGTCGGTGGTCCCACCTGCCATATTACGATAAGACCACTGTGTAAGCGGTCGGAAACTGCCTATTTCTATTGTGGCTTGTGCTGTGGCCCAGGAAAAGCTCTGCAGCACAAGCCTCAGTAGAAAAAGGCACTTTGTGCACATCCATGCGCCGTGTGCCAGACACCACAGTGCACCGTGGGCCAGGCACCACAGTGAATGGATGTGTGGGGGGCACTACAAGTTCCTACCAGGCCACTTTACAGTGGTCCACGGAGGACGGGGGCCCTGCTTTGGGCCCCCAAAGTCCCAAAGGCTGTCGGAAATGGATATCATAATCCTGACGACGGTGCCTGCGCAGGCACCTCCTCCATTCAGCATCACGATTCCAACCGATGCCCTGTAGAGTTCAGTAGATCAGTCTGTCCCCCGACAGTCAAGGGTCCGACCACCTGCATCATAATGCGGCAGTCAGCCCGAAGTGCTGTCTGTCTTTGGGACCGCTACCGATGGCCTGTCGGTAGCAGTCCCACCGGCATTTTAATGATGCCCATTGTCTTTTGTATCTAAACAAACCAACATGAGTCGAAAAAGTAGCAAAGCACCTGCAGTTCTTTTCCAGCTCAAGTTGATGGTATTCCTTGTCGAGTCAAGGCGGGAAAAGACTTTTGCTCTGTTTAATTGTATGATCATGTCTGCCATGTGGGGACCAGGATGTCTTTCTCTGTTGGTGTGGCGCATTTCAACACAAATGTGCACTGCACCTTAACTGTCCTTTTTTTGCACCCCTACTATGGGTGAAACCCATGGCGTAGGACCAGTGGAGCATTCAATGATGTCATGCTTCAACAGTTTTTCTAGTTCTTCCTCAACGGCTTCTTGCAGGTGAAAAGCAACTCTGCGATGCCGTTGGGCAACATGGTGAATGTCCTCATTGATGTAAAGTAACACTTTCATTTTCTTGAGTATTCCTAAACCATGAAACGACGACGGTAAGTGACGCTCAATCTCAGACTGAGTATGAAGGTTGTAATTGAGGGATATCAGTCCCATGTCAGCAGCAATGGCAAAGCTGAGTAGGCATGCACTGGATGAAGTTCCTTGAAGAACATGAATTGGCACTTGCACTGACGTCGTCTTGTGTTTCATGGGTGCTGTAGGAAAGTAGGATCTGCTTTTATGGTTACCCCCATTTTTTGCTTGATGTAATACTGTTTCTGACTAGTCTGACTGGGATCCTGCTAATCAGGACCCCAGTCTCTGTGCTTTCTCCCCTTTGAGAGGCCCTCAGTGCTCCCGGTACCAGTCTTCCAGACCTGGACAGCAAGCTAGGGCTGCCGACGGCCGGAGACACGTTTCTGCCCTCCTGCTGCCGAACCAAGCTCGGGCAGGCAAAGGCAGAACAATAGGTATCCTGTCACAGGGGGGTGTGACCACCTCCCAGACAGGGTTTAGTGTATTGGGGCAGGGTGGGGGCGCTTGCCAGTGCCCCATAGTTTGCGTGCAGGGCACACTTGGTGCCCTTTATGCATAGTCCAGTTCAGGGAGCCGTTGGACAGGGGAGTATTCTCCCCCTTGTCCAGCCCCTCCTTAGGGAGGGACCACTGAATCGTCCCAACCCTTTCCTTAGGGTATTTAAGGGCTTACCTGTGGGTGGGTCCCTAGATTCGTCATGGGACAAGATACATTTCAGACACCACTTCTTCAACCGTCTGGGCACTCTGGACTTCGCTCTGGGCATCACGGCTGCAACTAGGAAGACTCCTGCGGCTCCTGATCTTGTTGCCCTGCTCGTCTGCTGCAACGTCCATGCCTGTACACCATACAGGAACCTTCCAAGGCCTGTGGGAATCCAAGACACCTGAAGGAATCTCCCTTGAAGTGAAGTAGTCACTTCCCTGCATCTGCAGGCACTACAACTAAGCTGACCGGTCTGCTGATCCTGGGCTCCCACGGACTCCGAAAGGCTCATCAACACAGGTGGTGGTTCTTATCCCTTGAGGCCTGCCCTGTCCTCTCACCAAGTTTGAGGCCAGTATCCCTCGTCGGAGCCGCAGGAACCAAACTCCTGTGCATTGCGTCGACTTGCAGTTGCAAAGGCTTGTTGGCTTCCTTCCACCAAGATCTTCAGGCTCCAAGTAGCCCCAACCTCAAGCATCTCCATTGACCAAGATCTTCGTCGTCACCGCATTACTTGCATCGTGGGCTTACATCTTTGGTGAGCTGCTCGAGGGCCTCTTGCGACTCTAGTGCCTCCAGCCTTTGAGTCCTCTTGAGGGTCATCTTTGAATTCTTTGGGCTCCCCTGATTGCTCGGGGCCTGCCCTGACTCCCCTGCTTGTGGTGAGACTCCTGGACCTTGCTGGTCCCGACATTGCACCTTCTTCAACTTCTACGTTGGTTGCAGTTGCCAAGGCTTCTTGGTGCTCCCGCCGGACACCGACTCCTCGACTCTCGACATCTGATATGGGACAGCTCGTGTACGGCTCCTGGTCTTCCACAGCGTTTCCTGCTCCACACGGCTGCAGTTTCAAGCTCACCGTCAGCTTTCCTGCAACACTCGACATCGGCGGGCATTCGTCTTCCGGGCCTCCTGGTCACTCCTGAGTGGCATAGGCTCTATCCCCTCTGCTTGCAGGTTCTTCACATCTTGAATCCTCCTTTGGGTTCCACCGGACACTTTCACCCTTCTCCAGCAGCGGCATCTTTCTGAAGTCCTCCATTGAGTTCGACAGCAGTTTCCGACGCCACTTCTCACCTATGCACCCGGCTTCCCTAGTGCAGGTATGCTGGTTCCTAAGGTATCCACGGGTGGGGTGGCTCTCCAACCTTCTGTCTTCCACGGGGTATCTTCAGGGTCCCCTGGGAAGGGTCCTTCCTTTTTAAAATTGCCACAACGACTTACCCATTGACTTGCATTGAACCCGCGGTCGTGTTCCCACTCTGCACACGGCCTCCGTGGGGCTCCTGGTTACTTACCTCGGGTGGTTCCTTAGGTCCCTGGCACTTCTACTTCTTCTGGGTATAGTCTTGACTCAAGTCGCGGTTCGCATACCACTATTTTAGTATATGGTTTGGCCTCCCCCTGGTCCTGCATCTGGGGGTGAGTCCAAAAATTCCAAGAAAGACAAAAAGAAACCTTGGTGGTACCTTTGTAAGGTGAAGACCAGTTGGACAAGGGATGCTGATTGTCCAAAGGCCAAGGAGACTACTACTACCACTGCCCCTAAGGCACCTGCTCCCCCTAGCACAAGTACAAGTGGTAGTACAGCAACCAAGGGATTAGTGGGGTTAACCTTGGGTTCTGAGATGGGTTCGGACTTAGTCAGAACTCCAGCTCAGGCTGTTCTAGTCTGCAATGGTGGCATAGATTTTGACACCTGACTAGTCAGTCCCACTAACTTGGGCAAGTACAGACAACAGCCTTTGATAAATGGAAAAGAGGCAATGGCTTACAGGGACACAGGGGCCAGTGTCACTATGGTGACAGAGAAACTTGTGTCTCCTGATCAGATCATACTTTGACAAATGTACCAAGTAACCAACTCTAGCAATGTCAGGACTGACCATTCCTTGGCACTTGTGAGTCTCAGCTGGGGAGGGGTAACTGGACCTAAGAAGGTTGTGGTATCTCCAAACCTATCTGTAGATTGTTTGTTGGGCAATGATCTAGAAACTTGAGCCTGGGCTGACGTGGAGTTCAGGACTCATGCAGAGATGATGGGCATCTCTGCCAGTGTGTTTGCTGTCACCAGGGCTCAGGCCAAACAGCTCACCACTGACAAAGCACTGTATCCTGAAAGAATGGACCAGGTGCTTCCCAAGAGAAGGAGCAGGAAGGGTAAGGAATTGCCCTCCTCACAAACTCCCAGTGAATATCAACTTCCTGAGTGAGATGATCTCAGCCCCTGTGAAGGAACTGTCCCAAAGGAACTTGGGCCTGACCAGCAGAGTTCTTGGGGCAGGGGGCCCTTCCAGGGCAGATTTGAGTTTGGAGCAGCAGTCCTGCTCCTCTCTTGAACCCCTCAGAAAGCAAGCTGCTGCAGAGGAAGCAGGGAATATCAGTGGGTCCCATAGGATCTATTGGGAAGATGGACTCTTGTACTCTGAGGGTAGAGTCCCCAAGCCTGGTGCCACTAGGAGGTTGGTAATACCCCAGAAGTTCAAAGGTTTCCTCCTCCCCCTGGCACATGATATTCCTCTGGCAGGACACTTAGGGCAAAGCAAGACTGGGGACAGGCTTGTCCTTCACTTTCACTGGCCCCATATGTCTGAAGACACAAAAGAGTTTTGTCGCTCCTGTGCCACTTGCCAAGCCAGTGGTAAGTCAGGTGGCACAACAAAGGCCCCCTTAATCCCACTCCCAGTGGGTTTGGGGTTCCCTTTGAGAGGGTAGGGATTGACATTGGGGAGGGATTGAACCCTCCAACTGCATCTGGGCACAGTTACATACTAGTGGTGGTGTACCATGCCGCTAGGTACCCAGAGGTCATTCCCCTTAGAACCACTACAGCTCCTGTAGTGGCCAGGGCCCTCCTGGGAATCTTTTCCACAGTGGGCTTCCCTAAGGAGGTTCTAACCGACAGAGGTTCAAACTTCATGTCTAGTTATATTACTGCCAAGTGGAAAGAGTATGGAGTAAACTACAAGTTTACCACACCCTACCATCCACAGTGCAATGGGCTTGTTGAAAGGTTCAACAAGACCCTAAAGAGTATGATCCTGGGACTCCCAGAAAAGCTTAGGCGAAAATGGGATGTCTTATTCCCTGCCTTCTCTTTGCCTACAGGGAGTTTCCTCAGAAGGGGGTTGGCTACAGCCTATTTGAGCTTCTGTTTGGACATCCAGTTAGGGGTCCCTTGTGTCTAGTGAAGGAAGGTTGGGAGCAACCTCTCAAACCTCCTAAACAAGACATTGTGGACTATGTCCTTGGCCTGCGTTCTCGCATGGCTGAGTACATGAAGAAGGCCAGCAAAAACCTGGAGGCCAGCCAAGAACTTCAAAAAGCTTGGCATGACCAAAAGACTGCCTTGACTGTTTACCAGCCAGGCCTGAAAGTGTGGGTGTGGGAGCCTGTGGCCCCAGCAGCTCTCCAAGACACGTGGAGTGGCCCCGACACCATCCTTGAACAAAAAATGTGAGGTCACCTACCTGGTGGACCTAGGTACTCCAAGAAGTCCCCATAGGGTACTTCATGTGAATCACCTGAAACCTTTTGTTGACAGTGCTTACATGGGCTTGCTCATGGCAACTGATAAGGGACAGGAGGACGAGAGTGACCCTCTTCCTGATCTCCTCTCTCAGAACCCTGATGATGGATCAGTAGATGGAGTAGCCTTGACAGGCAGCCTCACTGATTATCAGCAGACTGATTGCAGGCAAGTCCTCAATCAGTACAGACATATGTTCTCCCTGACACCCAGTCAAACCACCTGGTGTACCCATGAAGTGGACACAGGTGACAGTCTGCCTGTGAAGAGTAAAATCTACAGACAGCCTGACCATGTCAGGGACTGCATCAGGACGGAGGTCCAAAAGATGCTGGAATTGGGGGTCATTGAGCCTTGACATAGCCCCTGGGCCAGTCCAGTAGTCCTTGTGCCAAAACCTCACACCAAGGGTGGAAAAAGAGAGATGAGGTATTGTGTGGACTACAGAGGCCTCAATGCAGTCAGTAGGACTGATGCCCATCCAATTCCCAGGACAGATGAACTCACAGATACTTTGGCCTCAGCCTGGTTTCTGAGTACATTTGACCTGACAGCTGGTTACTGGCAAATCAGACTAGCTGAGGATGCCAAGCCAAAAACAGCATTCTCAACCCCTAGTGGGCATTATCAATTTATTGTGATGCCCTTTGGTCTGAAGAATGCACCTGCCACATTTCAGAGGCTGGTGAATAAAGTCTTAACAGGTCTGGAAGCCTATAGTGCAGTATATCTAGATGCCATAGCTGTCTTTAGCTCCACCTGGTCCACCTCAGAAATGTTCTAGAGGCCCTGCAGAAGGCAGGCCTCACTATCAAGGCTACTAAGTGCCAGATAGGGCAGAGCAAGGTTGTTTAATTAGGCCACCTGGTAGGTGGAGGCCAGGTTCAACTATTGGAGAGCAAAATCCAGACCATTGTGGACTGGGTTGCTCCCACTACTCAGACTCAGGTCAGAGCTTTCGTGGGCCTGACTGGGTATTACAGAAGATTTGTAAAGGGATATGGGTCCATTGTGACTCCCCTGAATGATCTCACATCAAAGAAAATGCCCAAGAAAATTCAGTGGACAGTAAGCTGTCAAAAGGCATTTGATGACCTGAAGCAGGCCATGTGCACTGCTCCCATCCTGCAAAGTCCTGACTACTCCAAAACTTTCATTGTCCAGACAGGTGCATCTGAGATAGGGGTAGGGACTGTGTTATCACAACTTAATGCAGAGGGCCAGGATCAACCAGTAGCTTTTATTAGCAGAAGGTTGACCCCCAGGGAGAAACGTTGGTCAGCCATTGAGAGGGAGGCATTTGCTGTGGTCTGGGCCCTGAAGAAGCCGAGGCCATACCTGTTTGGCACTCACTTCATTGTTCAGACAGACCACAAGCCCCTCTTATGGCTTAAACAGATGAAGGGTGAAAATCCCAAACTTTTGAGGTGGCCCATTTCCCTACAGGGGATGGACTATACAGTGGAACATAGACGTGGGAGTAACCATGCCAATGCAGATGGACCCTCCAGATATTTCCACTTAGAAAATGAAGACTCAACTGGGTAAGGTTAGTTTCATCTCCTTACGATGGGGGAGTGGGGGTGTTGTGTAGGAAAGTAGGATCTGCTTTTATGGTTGCCCCCACTTTTTGCTTGATGTAATACTGTTTCTGACTAGTCTGATCGGGATCCTGCTAATCAGGACCCCAGTCTCTGTGCTTTCTCCCCTAAATTGGTATGGTAAGTACTTAGGTACATCCCAGATTAGACACTGGTGTACTCTTACCAGTCCCTAGTATATGGTACTAAGGCAGTGGTTCCCAAACTTTTTCGACCCACGTCTCCCATGACCCATTGGCCATTGCCCGTGGCTCCCCACTGTTACTTTTTTGGGAGGGTGGAGGGATGTAAGCCCTGCCTCTAGAGTACTTGCATTTTTCTCCCTGAAAATAATTGGGATGAAGCTGATGAAGGTATTATAATCATATACGCAGGGTGTTTCGTATTTCTAAGGCGGCTCCTCTAACAAAATATTCCTAGTTACACTTCTTTGCCCATGCCTTTTTTAGAGTACCCTCTCAAACTTTTTTATCCCACTTACAGTGCTAGATAGCACCCCTATGCATGTAGGCCCCATTGCCAAAGTGTTTCTGCGCTTGAAGAATATTTGCATGCACTTCCATTTTTACCCATGTCATATGTGCCAACACACCTGTCTCAGCAGGGTGACTCACGATTTTTTAAACCACATACAGCTTTATTTTTGCTGTCTCCTCCCTAAAATTGCCTCCAAATCAATGCAAGCCAAATAAATTCCTCAGATTTTGTTTTTCTCGAAACGTCCCTCTTTCTTGCTTCTAAATGGCGGCATTATGCCGTATAGGGTGTTTTACTTCCCTGTGCTCAAGGAGAGAGCAGGCCTGTCTAGAAATGTGTGTGTACTGAAAGAAATGTGTAATGGAAGTACCTATGGTTCGAGTACAAGCGTCAATACTTAATAATATTTAATGTGTTTAATAGACAGGACAACTGTACTTTCCTGATAACTTGCATTGGTGTAAAATGCATTTGGAAAAAAATTAAACTATTAACGAATCTAACAAGATAAATCAGGCATCTTCCGATTACTTTGAGAGTGTTAGAACTTGGGGATCCAGTGAAATATGGAGGTCATCTCCCTCAACATGCCATCAATTAAGCACTACGTTTACAGCTGTGGGCATGTCACTTACAAATCATCGACATCATGTGTTTAAGTCTTATTAGTTTAACTGAAGCCAACAGACCCTTCAACATTATGGGCTAGATGTACGACCATTAAGTTTAACGAGTCGCAAATTGCGCAAAATTGCGACTCGCTAAACTTAATGTACAACAGTGTCTCAGACACTGTTTGCTATTCCCAATGGGGTCGCAAATTGCAAGCCTCATGAATATTAATGAGGCTGTCGCAATTTGCGACCCCATTGGGAATGGCTAGCACTTCCAGGGATGGTGGCCTGCTGGGGTCAGCAGACCACCATGTCTGTGACTGTTTTTTTGATAAAGCAGTTTTTAAAAAAAATGCAGCCCGTTTTCTTTAAAGGAAAACGGGCCCAATTTAAAACAAAAAAATGAAACATTTCAGTTTCAGTTTTTAAAGGCAGGCAGTGGTCCTGGCTGTTGGCTCCCACTCTGACATGAAACTGGACAAAGGACAGGGGACTATCCTCCCCCTTGTCCAGCCCTTCCTTAGGGAGGGACCCCTGAATCGTCCAAACCCTTTCCTTAGGGTATTTAAGGGCTTACCTGTGGGTGGGTCCCTAGATTTGTCGTGGGAAAAGATGCATTTCAGACACCACTTCTTCAACCGTCTGGGCACTCTGAACTTCGCTGGACTTTGCTCTGGGCATCACGGCTGCAAATAGGAAGACTCCTACTGCTCCTGATCTCATTGCCCTGCTCGTCTGCTGCATCGTCCGTGCCTGTGCACCATAAAGGAACCTTCCAAGACCTATTGGCATCCAAGACACCTGAGGGAATCTCCCTTGAAGTGAAGGATTCACTTCCCTGCATCTGCAGGCACCGCAACTAAGCTGACCGGTCTGCTGATCCTGGGCTCCCACAGACTCCGAAAGGTTCAGCAGCACAGGTGAGGGTTCTTCTCATCCCTCGAGGCCTGCCCTGTCCTCTCACCAAGTTTTAGGCCAGTATCCCTCGTCGGAGCCGCAGGAACCGAACCCCTGTGCACCGCGTCGACTTGCAGCTGCAAAGACTTGTTGGCTTCCTTCCAACAAGATCTTTGGGCTCCAAGTAGCCCCAACCTCTAGCATTTCCAGTGACGAAGATCTTCGTTCTCACCGCATCACTTGCATTGTGGGCTTGCATCTTTGGTGAGCTGCTCGAGGTCCTCTTGTGACCCCAGTACCTCCGGCCTGTGGGTCCTCTTTAGGGTCATCTTTGAATTCTTTGGGCTCCCCTGATTGCTCGGGGCCTGCCCTGACTCCCCTGCTTGTGGTGAGTCTCCTGGACCTTGCTGGTCCCGACATTGCGCCTTCTTCAACTTCCATGTTGGTTGCAGTTGCCAAGGCTTGTTGGTGCTCCCGCCGGACACCGACTCTTCAACTCTTGACATCCAACGTGGGACAGCTCGTGTACGGCTCCTGCTCTTCCACAGCGTCGCCTGGTCCACACAGCTACAGTTTCAAGGTCACCGTCAGCTCTCCTGCAACACTCGACATCGGTGGGCATTCGTCTTCCGGGCCTCCTGGTCACTCCTGAGTGGCATAGACTGTCCCCTCTGGGTGCAGGTTCTTCACATCTTGAATGCACCGGACACTTTTACCTTCTTCAGCAGCGGCATCTTTCTGAAGTCCTCCATTAAGTTCAACGGACGTCACTTCAGACCTATGCACCAGGCTTCCCTGGTGCAGGTATCTTGATTCCTAAGGTATCCACATGTGGGGTGGCTCTCCAACCTTCTGTCTTCCACTGGGTTTCTTCAGTGTCCACTAGGAAGGGTCCTTCCTCTTTAAAATTGCAACAGCAACTTACCCATTGACTTGCATTGATACTGCGGTCGTGTTCCCACTCTGCACACGGCCTCCGTGGGGCTCCTGGTTACTTACCTTGGGTGGATCCTTGGGTCCCCGGCACTTCTACGTCTTCTGGGTACATTCTTGACTCGAGTCGTGGTTCACATACCACTATTTTAGTATATGGTTCGGCCCCCCCCTGGTGACCACTGTGTATTGCGTGCTACTTACCTGTTTCTATTGAAAAGTATTGTGTGCATTGTGTATATGTCCGGCTAGGAGATATCTGTAAGGGTTAGTGAGTGTCTTATAATAAATACATATTTTTATAAATACACTGTGTGGTTCTTTTTCACTTAATCTATACCTATAAGATTATGTTCTGGTAAAACAAGCTTCATTACACTCCTTCTGGACTAATCCTGAATACTGCTGTCCACAGCTACCACTTAGCTTTCTAAGGTTATCTAAGACCACTAAAATCACCATAAGGGTTGTCTGTATTGGTGCAAGGTACCCACTTACATAAGTGTACACCATATATCAAGCCAGCTTCTCACAGTTGCTGTGAATGATCCCTGGCTTTGCAGTGGTTTAGAAGCAACCCAAGCGTATGCCTTTGTGCCTGATGGAGTGAGGCGAGGCACGGGGACACGCTGTTCCACAGGCATGTTGTTGATCGAGGCACCACTGTCTATGATGAAAGTTACTCGTTGATCATTCACTTTCAGTGTAATTTTTGGGACAATATCCAAATTAAGTTTGCCATTTCGTGTGGTGAATTTCTTTTGAACTGTGGTCTTTTTTACATGCAGCTAATTCTACATGTACAGGTGCTCGTTGGTAGCTACCTATACCTTCATCGGTACTCAACAGCGATGTCGAATAGCCTTTATATGATGAGCTTGACGACGATTGATCTAGCCTTGTTTCCATTTGTCGTAGCTGATGTTGCTTTTTGGTTTTGTGGGCATGGCGAGAATGTTTTTGGAACCTTCAAGGCTCCCATTTTCTCTTTTCGCAGTGATGCATTTGATTTCTCTTTTGCTTTGCAGACCATTCAGAAGTGGTTTTCTTTCCTGCACCCTATTCATGTCTGTCCTATGGCTGGACATTTACCTTCATGGGGAAATGTAAATCCACAACGGAAACATAACTTTGATTTCTTTAAACATGTCGACTTAGTTGCATCTTGTTTTCTCTTGTGCTCGCTTTTCACGGTCAGGGCTGAATCATGACGGGCCATTCCCGCTTCCATATCAGCAGCTTGTCAGTCTGCTCATTCTGCTCTTGCAGCCATCTGCATTTTCTCTAGACTGTGTGTTTGTCTCAACATGCGCTTTCTAAATGAATCAGAAAGGTAGCCATCGATGATTCTGAGTGGCATGGCTTCTTCATTGATGAAACCACAGAACTAGCAATGCTTAATGAGTGTATGAAGTCTTTCAACAAACTCATCTATTGTTACACCAACCTGTCCTAGTGCTTGGTTGAAAATGTATCTTTCATAGTCGACTTTCGGCATTGAATTGAACTTGGCTTCCAACGCTTTTTTTATCTTTTGGTAAGATTTTGATTAATTTGGTGAACCTTTCTTTATCACTTCTTTCACTCCATCACCAACAAAGTTCTTTAAGTATTTAATGATCTTCTTATCAACTTCTTCTTCTAGCGCATCTATGAAGCCATCAAATGTTTAGATCCATGCAGCCCACGTGGCACCAATGTTCTGTTTCTTCATCGTGTCAAATAGCGGTGATGGTTTCAAGAACACTGCTGCTGTATATTTCGCTCTCCCCTCTGCCAACATTGTGTTGGCATCAGCTGTCTGGTCGACCGCAATGGAGGATAGCCCTAGGCTCCTGCAACTTCTGCAAACACAACCCGTGTATTTTTGTTCGGGTCACCACGTCTGATTTAAAGTCGTAAAACGATTCACTCGCTTATTTTTTAGCAACAGTGGGAGTGGGAGGCACAGTCCTTAAATGGATGGAATCCTATTTAACAGATTGATGTCAGGCTGTTGCTCTGCCTCCTTATTACTCTGAATATAAAAACCTACGCCAGGGAGTGCCACAAGGATCAGCTCTTAGGCCTGTGCTATTCAATGTGTATATGAAACCCCTCATCACTCTCATTAAAGAACATGGCCTAAAATTAGTCAATTACGCAGATGATATGCAACTGATTCTCTCTTTTTCCAATAACCAAGAGGAGACAGTTACAGCTTTTCAGAGAGTTATGGCTGAAATCAGTGAGTGGATGAATGTCAACTCACTGAAACTTAACGGGGATAAAACAGAATTTCTCTGCTGTGCATCAATAAGAAACCCCATGACACTTCCCATTAATTTCTGGCCTTTTCCTTCGGAGAAGGCATTGCTGCCTTCAGATACAGTTCATAACCTTGGGGTTATGTTTGATAAACTGTCTCTTGAGAATCATGTCTGTGACTAAAGTGGCAGACACGTGCTTTGTGCTACTTCGTAGCCTTAGGAAGGTGCTCCCCTTATTGCCCCCCCACCCCCAATCCAGAACTATGGTAGTATGGAAGATCATACTGAGCAGACTGAATTACTGTAACACTCTACTTCTTGGAGCACCTGAATACCTGATTAAGCAACTGTACAGAGTACAAGTAGCTGCGTCTCAATTGGCATTGAACAGACTTCGCAGGTCTTCGGCCAGTGATGCCTTGCGGGAATTACACTGGCTTCCTCTGAAGCCGAGGAGTACGTTCAAGGCCATGTGCATTGTTTTTAAGGCTCTACAAGGATATAGGCCAGTGCCATTACAACTTAAATTTAAAAAATACAATCCTCCAAGATCTCTCCGATCAAGCACTGCAAACCTTGTCTGCATTCACAAGTACCGAAGAGTAAGACAAGGGGGCCGGGCTTTTCAATAAGAGCAGCTCAAATATGGAATGAGCTTTCGTATTCACTGAGAGCCTCATCGGAGCTGTTGCAATTCGGATGGGCCTTGAAGACTTCACTTTTCCCAATGCAAATTCCACTCAGCAGTACGTTTTTGACAAGTGCACTTTTAGCAAGACATGTTCCTGTATCCTAGCTCCAGGATACCAGTTTTGGTGACAGTCTGCGCTTTATAAATAATATAAATAAAATGACGGTGAGTACGTTTCTGCTTTCGCACTTGGTTATCACTGCCTTTAGCGTTTGCTTTACATGGATGATGACTGTGTTATGGCGCAGCGCAATATCTCTTCTTTCAGCCTTACCCGCAGATTTTGGTGGACTTATCGAATGTGCTCCTCTGCCAGGCCTTCAACTTCTTCTAGGGCTGTGTACGGGCTGGAGTGGAGCTTTGACTCCACATACGCCGTCCTCAGACTGGGATTTTGGGCTCACATGGCACGCACAAGCAGTTTGTTGTTCCTTTGCAAATTCTCAGGGACAGCAGTCTATTTTCTTTGGGGCATGTATCCCCTACTTGTTGCCAATTTTAGCGTCCTCCCGAAACCACAAGGGTCCTAGCGCTCATAATCTTACAAAACAGTCTGGGTATTACTAAAATGTATATTTTGTAGGCACTTTTTTATCTTAAACCTTTTTGCGCATTTTGTAGCATATATTACAGTGCTTTCTGTCACAGACTGGGACCTCCTAGCACTAAATGTACACAAGTCTTTATTCTCCACTGCACCAACCAGGTTTCAATTCTGTGGGTCTCTGGTTACGCATACAGACCTGTGCAGTGCATTAACTAACAGAACTTTCACAATGTACAATAGGCCATTATTTTATATGTAGTTACATGAAGATGAAAAAACGAAAAAGTTCCCCAATTTTTTTTTTTAAGCCACACGTTTGACCCCGATCCCATTGCGCAAAGCATCGCAGTTCCTATACTTTTTTAATGCATTTTGACCCCTGGGAATACTGAGCAACCCATTGCCTTGCAAGTGAGGGTGAGGCTGAATGTTTGAGAGAGTGATTCGGTGGAACTGTGATGCTGTGTGCAATTTGAGCAGAGTTGGAGAGCGTGGGGGCGGAGTCAAAGGCATTGCTAAAAAAACAAAATATTCTTTAACTTTTTTCAGTCTTTTACTTCCGGGTAACTACATATAAAATAACACACACTTTAAAAGAATAATAGATGCAAGGTAAGTTAATCAGTGGGAAATGCAGTGTCATATATTATAAAAACCTATATTAGTTAATGCACTGCAGAGGTGTAAAACCAGAGAGCCAAAGAATTGAATTCTATGTCAGGACCGGAGGCGAGGATTATGCTATCCTTTTTTCACTTTATTGAATAGGAGCCATATTTTACCAAACTTAAACAAACTACGATTCCCATGAGACAGTGGGAATGTTAACAAAAAACAATAGAGTCCAATACAAGTTACAAGAGTCCAATAGAATGACAGTCCCTCATCCCAACCAATCAGGTGGTTCCAACACAGGTTATAGTCCAGCATCTCTGGCCACTCATCCTCTTTCTTCGCTGCTCGCAGCCAAGATAAGTGGTGTTTTTCTCTCTTGGGTCTCTTACCATTGCTAATGTTTTTTATTGAGATTTGATTCAGTGTATGTTTATTCGCCCACTACTCGCCTTCGCGCTTGTACGCTGCTGTGTATTTTTATGCCTTTTTATTTCAGATTAATCATCACCGCCGGACAGGCGGTAATTGGTTTCGACCATGGAACGTTTGACGCTCCTTCGTGGCCGCTTGCGTGTGGTGCGGCTCCGCGGTGTGGTCCTCTTGCACCTAGAAGGCACCTGACTTGGCGCGGACCGGCCGGATGCGCACTCTGATCATCACACAGGAGTCGGAGCTGCACGCCGCGGTGCAGGAGCCTCGCTGTCTGGAGAAATACTCCTGTTACGGGTCTGTATTTTCGGATCGGCAAATTCCCTTATGCCCTGTTAAGGGTCTATACTTGGCACGTGGGAGTCAGTAGTGTGTAGCAGGTCTCTGGCCTGCGGAGACCCCCCTCCCAGACCAAGTAACCCCAATCACAGTGCACACCAGGTGTGTGGTGTCCCCGGTCTTCTGCCGTACAAAGGTGAGGCTTGCCCCACAGTAAAGTTAGGGCTGACACCCAGCCCCCCATAATTGAGACACTTACAGTGCCTACTCCCCCCAGTGCACCCTTCAACGCAGGGACTGTACCCACACATATGTTTAAAGAGGGTTGGTGGGGATCTCTCCCAGGAATGTAGTCTTTCGATGAGGCCCAGGGGGAGGAGGACCCTCTGGGCAAGCTCCTTTGGGACGATGACTTATACAATGCAGTGGACGCATCGATTTATAGGGCAGTGTCTGAGGCCATGGCCCCATTGGAAGAGCCCCTCTCCCCCCAGATAGTGCAGGCATGTGAAAAGATGGCAGGGGCTGCATCAGGCCTGCAGCAACCCTGCTGCCTGCTGGGACCCCAAGCCCCCGTATTCGGCCCTGCTGCCAGCGAAGTGTCCCGGCGAGGCTGGGATGGCCCTCGACACATTCGCCAGGCTTACACAAGCGTTCCTGGCCAGTAATGCCCCACCCCCCTCCACCCGCTTGGGACCCCGCTGGATTGTTCACAAACACCCCAGCCCCAGTGTCCCCGCCCGCTCTGGCAGACAAGAGCAATAGGGCCACGGACGATGATGCGGGCCCCTCCCGACCGTGGCTCCCCTCTTCTCAGCCCCCTGCTAACCCCCCGTCACTGACAGCCAAGGGCTCTGCTCCGACATGTTGGACCCGGACGAGATCCTTCAACCAAGGTCTTCCGAATGGGCCCTGTCGGAGAAGGTCACTGTTAGATTTGGGGGTCTCTAGTTGGCAGAGGTAGGTACCTTTGACCAAATAGGGACCCTTGCGTCTAGTCAGGGTAAGGGGGTACACTCCTAAAATAACCCCTGCTCACCCCCTTGGTAGCTTGGCACGAGCAGGCAGGCTTATCTCAGAGGCAGTGTGTAAAGCATTTGTGAACACATTCAGTAACCCAGTGACAACACTACAGATGGACACCACACAGGTTGTATATCAAAAATAAGTATCTTTTATATAGATTTACCACAAGACCACAAACGACAAAAATCCACAATACTGTACTTCAAAATGGCAGAATTAGCTTAGTTCTCTTTAGATGGTAAATACGACACTTTGAGTTCAATGTACCTTTGGATGTGTAACGCTATACAGCGAAAGTGTTGCAGGGAAGGTGATGCGTCGGTTCCTTACACGCAAGAACGGTGATGCGTCGGGTCCCTACTGATGCGTAGGGGATGCATCGGTTCTTCTCGGCGTGGGGAGGTGATGCGTCGGTTTCTTACTGCGCTTCCGTGGCGATGCGTCCAGCAACGCCGTGATGCAATGAAGATCCGGTGCAATGAAACAAAGATGGAGTCTTCTTCTTGATGCGACACGATGCGTGCACGCCCGACGGCCGTGCGGCGACTCAACGATTCTTCTGAGCCACGACAGGCCCTGCGACATGCTTCCCGGTGATGCGGCGGCGTCTGATGCGACGTTGATCCTCTTCTCCGGCGATGCGAGGCGCTTCGGCGATGCAATGCGACAGCTGCAGCGGCGACACCCTTCTTCAGCGATGCGACGACAGCGGCTGCGGCGGCGACACGCTTCTCCGATGATGCGGCGGCGTCTGATGCGACGTCGATCCTCTTCTCCGGCGATGCGAGGCGCTTCTGTGTTGCGAAGCGGCAGCGGCGACACCCTTCTTCAGCGATGCGACGACAGCGGCGGCGACACGCTTCTTCGTGAGTCGCGCTTCCAGCTCCTTGCGACACGCCGTCCCTCAGAAGGCCCAACACAACAGCAGGCACTTCAAAAGAACTCTTGGGGAGCTGGTGGGTGAAGTCTGTTGTCCCTGAGACTTCAGCAGGAGGCAAGCTCTCTCTCAAGCCCTTGGAGATCCTTTACAAGTTGAATTGAAAGTAGCACAAAGTCCTTTCTCCTTTCTTTGGCAGTCAGGCAACCACTGCAGGCCAATCCCCAAACAGCACTCAGCATAGGGATAGTCTCCTCCTGCAGTCTCTCTCTCTGGTTCCTCTCCTCAGCAAAGGTTCTTCTTGTTTCCCAAAGTGATCTAAAGTTCTGGGGTTTGGGTCCCCTCTTTTATACTCATTTTCCCTTTGTTCTCTGAAGGCAGAGAGGCCTTTGCCTAGTCCAAACCAGTTCTAGTCAGTCCTGGAGCACTTTGTTGACAAGACTCCTTCTTTCCTTTCACAGTGTAGGCCAGGGACATCAGACGCACCACAGGAGGTGGAGCCAGCATTGTGGAGGGAAAGCACAGCCCTATTCAGGTCCCAGGTGCAACTCCTCCCACCTATCTACATGCAGATCTCTCTATTCAGCCCTGTGCTGACTCACCCTGTCTCCTGGAATCCCCCAGCCCCTGTCACTCACAAACCAGACATGGAATACACAACCTAGCAGAGGCAGGCTTGGATAGTTAGGCAAGAAAATACCTACTTTCTAAAAGTGGTATTTTCAAACACAGAATGTTAAAACCAACTTCACTAAAAGATGTATTTTATCATTCTGAGTTCAGGCATACTAAATTCGTTTTTCTACCTTGTTCCTGGGTCAGTTAGGATTATAAGATGTAATAATCAAACTGCCCATTCTGGCCTATGGGGAACAGGTAGCCTTGCAATAGTGAAAACGAAAAGGGCTGTAATTCACTATTAGGACATGCCACACACACCAGGGCATGTCCTACCTTATACTTACAATGCACCCTGCCCTTGGGCCTACCATAGGGGTGACTAATATGCAGAAAAGGGAAGGTTTAGGGACTGGCAGAGGGTGTACTTGCCCAGTCAACATGGCAGTCACAGACTGCACACAGGCTCTGCAATGGCAGACCTGAGACACACTTTTACAGGCTGCTTCTGTGGGTGGCACAACCAGTGCTGCAAGCCCACCAGCAGCATTACAAGCCCTGGGCACACTCAGTGCACTGTACTAGGGTCTGACAAGTAAACCAAACCAACTAATCATGGAATCACTAATCCATACATCAATTTATAACAGAGAGCATATGCACTTTAGCACTGATCAGCAGTGGTAAAGTGCCCAGAGTCATAAAACCAATGAAAACAGGTCAGAAAAAGTACAGGAGGAAGGCAAAAAGTTCAGGGATGACCCTGCAAAAAGGGCCAAGTCCAACAGTCACACACTATGTGGCAGCCACATTCGGAAACCTCTGGAGAAGGACTCCTGGAATTGCCTTAGGGCTGAGTGCCCCCGCCCCTCCCTGGAAGGCAGAGTGGCACTGATGCCTGACCTAAACCTCCAGATGGCCACCTTCTTGCAGAAATTAATTAAGGACCCTAAAAAAGGTATAGACAGGTCCTGGCGAGCTTGCCAGGATAAGCTTCTGGATACCCTGGGCCCATTGACAAAAATCCTGGACATGGCAGAGGAGGCCAAGACATCGGGCTCCCTGATTTCCCCAGACACCCTTGCGCAAGGGGGCCTCTTCGGGGAACCTTTTATCAAAGAATTGTGGAAGTTTGTTAACACTTTCACCTCCCTGGATAAAGCGCAGTCGTCCATTAAAAAGGTCTTCCATTCCCGGGTTTTCCGTGGGGCCAGTCGAGGTTGGGGCCCCTTGCCGGCTGACCCAATAACCCTTACACTCAAAACCCCAGAAGTGAAACAGCAAGCCAAACCTGCACACCAAGATGCGCTGGTAACGCACCTCCCCACACAAAACCAATCCCCGACTGGAAGTCCAAATCAAAAAGCCTGAGCCGGTATGCTCAGAAGCGGTGTGCACCTCCACTGCCACCGCTGTTTCCAAGTGGCAGTCACCGAGACCAATATAACTTTTACCAATGTGGAGAGCACCACCAATGTTCCATTTAAGAAATTGCTGTCCATTCAATGTAGGTATCAAAAACGTGGTTTCTTTATTCTTTAGTGTTGCCCACAGAAAAACAGCCAACGCGTTTCGTCCATAGATATGGACTTCATCAGGGCTGCAAAAACATACAAGGTACATAGTATATAGTATGACAAAGAAATGACCATACAGAGACTTAACAAAGTACAATACGTGTTTACAACATAATAACAAACAAAACTAAGGCATTACCATAAAGTATGACATTGATTTAAAAACGAGGAACATGATAAACTTACAATAGTTAAAAAACCTACAAAGAAAGAAAGGGGAATAACAGGACGTGCAATGTCAGAATAAACCATAAGTAAAAAAAAAAAAAGAAAGACAGTTGAAATCACCGTGTTTAGGTAAACCGTATCAAGCGCACAGCTAAAGGTCAAAAAGGCGCAAGAGGGGAAAGCGAAGAAAGGACACATGGTGAACATTGTAGGTCCGATGGGGTGTAGTTAGACGGAGAAGACAGGGCTAGACCCAAGAAAACCTGGGAAAATGGTGTGATGGTCAGGTAGCAATTAGTGAGAAAAAACAAAGAAAGGGGGCCTTAAGGCAGCCTACCTTGAATGAAAAGAAGACTTGGCCGTATGTTCAGAAAATATAAAAGGGTCAGAAATACAGTAGGACCCCACCCGAACAGGGTCAAGCACAAGTAGCTAAGGTTCTTTAGGGAAAAAGTATTAAATCAGTGGAGTATAATAAGAAAGAACACTTAAAATAACAAAAAAACAAAAAAAAAGAGGGAGATAGAGAGGGGGGACGAAGGATGAAATCCTAGGCGAGGATCATTTGAGAGCCGTACGACTCCACGTACCTGGAAGTTGAACCGATGGAAAAGGCCTGATCGGATTTTTCAGGCTAAAAATGCTCAATCCATCAAGAAGAAGTATGTAGAGTACAAATGCAAGAACTGAGCCCTCCTAGATCCAGGGTCAATAAAATATTAACAGGCTAGTGTGCCTATGGAGAGAAAGGCAAAAGGAAAAACAGACAAAAATATATAAATGGGATACTAGAAGTAGTATCAGGTAACATTCTAATAGAAAAACACAACTATTATTATGCGCCGGTAATTATATATGCCTGGCCCAAAAAGCATGTAATGTATAAAAAAATTAGTTATATATACGATCAGTTGGGGAGATAGAACTGGAAATGAAAACATAAGTAGCATTAAAAAGTGATTGACTAATGGTATGACAGGGCAAAGAAGCCACCTGAAGGCTCATGTCTAATTCAAATGAGTATTGAAAACAGAGTTATCATATAATACTCATACCGAAAATATAAAGTGAAAGCGAGAAGTTTAAAAACATGGTGCCCCCACATCCAAATCCTGTTGGGAGCCAAGCGTGGGTGAATTTAAAGCGGATATCGAGGACAATAATGCTGAATAATCTCAACATTATGCACCCAAATGAAAAGCAAAAAAAGAATAGAAAGCAAAATAAACACGAAACAGTGCAGGGTGATGGCCGAGTGTGATTGAAAAATAGAACAATATAAAAAGCAAAGTGAGCGCGAAGCCAAGCCTGTCCCCGAAAGTCAAAGGCCAGGTAAGTGCAAAGCCGAACTGTTTAACGGCCAAATAGAGACTCAAATATGAGGCAGAGCGAGCGCGAAGAAGTGCTTAGCCGTGAATATTAGGGGCTAAGTATGCGTGAGGCCGGGCTGAATGACAGCCGGAAAGAAACTGACATGAAAGGCAGCAGGCGAGCGCGAAGCAGAGCTTACCCGAACAAATGAAGATGCGGCCTCCCCAGGTGACAAGCCTTCGGTAATGGGAAAAGGACGTGCCTATGCGTCAGGCCGTCTTAAATACTATCAACGTCCCCGAGTAGCTCAGTGTCAGGGAGCAACTGAAAAGTGTGTCTCAGAATAAGCCGAGTTGGTGTGAAGGAACACTAATTACTTCTTAACTGCAAACGTCTGCTTTGTGAAACCGTGAAATCCTGATTAAAGATTCCAGAGGAATAACCGGTTAATGCTGGCAAGTGTAAAATGAGCTCCCATTCTGCAACTGAATGAAATAAGGAAAATAAAAAAGTAAAAAATAAAAATGGATCTTGGTCCCCAAATTAAGGAAAGCAATAGATATATATAGTTATTTTAAGTGTTCTTTCTTATTATACTCCACTGATTTCATACTTTTTCCTTTTTCCCTAAAGAACCTTCGCTACTTGTGCTTGACCCTGTTCGGGTGGGGT
This sequence comes from Calotriton arnoldi, assembly GCA_963921515.1. Classification (NCBI taxonomy): domain Eukaryota; kingdom Metazoa; phylum Chordata; class Amphibia; order Caudata; family Salamandridae; genus Calotriton; species Calotriton arnoldi. The sequence goes on from CAWUFW010016316.1 coordinate 219,722, forward strand.
CCTACTGTATTTCTGACCCTTTTATATTTTCTGAACATACGGCCAAGTCTTCTTCTCATTCAAGGTAGGCTGCCTTAAGGCCCCCTTTCTTTGTTTTTTCTCACTAATTGCTACCTGACCATCACACCATTTTCCCAGGTTTTCTTGGGTCTAGCCCTGTCTTCTCCATCTAACTACACCCCATCGGACCTACAATGTTCACCATGTGTCCTTTCTTCGCTTTCCCCTCTTGCGCCTTTTTGACCTTTAGCTGTGCGCTTGATACGGTTTACCTAAACACGGTGATTTCAACTGTCTTTCTTTGCTTTTTTTTACTTATGGTTTATTCTGACATTGCACGTCCTGTTATTCCCCTTTCTTTCTTTGTAGGTTTTTTAACTATTGTAAGTTTATCATGTTCCTCGTTTTTAAATCAATGTCATACTTTATGGTAATGCCTTAGTTTTGTTTGTTATTATGTTGTAAACACGTATTGTACTTTGTTAAGTCTCTGTATGGTCATTTCTTTGTCATACTATATACTATGTACCTTGTATGTTTTTGCAGCCCTGATGAAGTCCATATCTATGGACGAAACGCGTTGGCTGTTTTTCTGTGGGCAACACTAAAGAATAAAGAAACCACGTTTTTTGATACCTACATTGAATGGACAGCAATTTCTTAAATGGAACATTGGTGGTGCTCTCCACATTGGTAAAAACCAATACACTCCCAGAGGGCAAGGCTCCCACCAAGGCCAGTACCAAGACCATGCAAGATTCGCTAACTTCTACCCACCAGAGGGCGACAAGGCGGCAGAGGAGCCAGGGGTGCAGGTGCCTTCAGCAATCCTGGTGAGTGTTCGCTGGCGAAGTTTTTCCAGGCCTGGACTTCCATCACAGGAGACTCGTAGGTTCTACAAACAAAGGCTTTCAGATAGAGTTTTATGGGACTCCCACGCAAGTCAATCTCCCATTCTCCCTTCTGGCCAAAGGCGCTATTATTCCAACTACTCTGCACCTCAGAGGCTTTATCAGCATTCTCTTCCTGGTGGACAGGGCGGATGGGGGCCAGTGTCCGGTCATCAACCTTCACAGATTCAATGAGTGGCTCGTCTATCGCCACTTCAAGATGGAGGGGATCCACTTACTATGGGATATCCTCAGACCTCTGGACTGGATGGTGCATCTGGACCGCAAGGACGCCTATCTCTCAATCCCAATCTTTTCCCCTCACAGGAAGTTCCTCCAATTTTTCTGGTGCGGGAAAACCTACGAGTTTGCCACCCTATCTTTAGGCCTCTCTTTGGCACCATGGTGCTTCACGAAGGCCCTCCGGCCGGTGGTGGAACACCTGCGGTCGCGGGGATGAGACTCATTGTCTATCTAGACGACATCCTGATGGCTCATTGACTCCGCAAGTTGACTCTACAACTCCAGACGGCGGTCAGCCTCCTGCAGAACCTAAGATTCGTGATCAACAAGACCAAATCCCTGTTGGTCCCTCTCAGAAGGAGATTTTTCTGGGTTTCATGATCGACTCCGTCGAGACTTCTCTCAGTCTCCCATCCCGGAAGGTGCCAAAAATTCATCACGAGTTGCGTCTGGCACTCACCAGACCTCGAATCTCTCTGAGGCAAGGGGTGCGCCTGGTGGGTCTACTCTCTTCCTCCATTCAGGCCATCTTTCCAGGGCCCTTTCATTATCGCGCCCTCCAATGGATAAAGGCCACATACCTGCGCAAAGGGCTCTCGTACTCTCAGCAGGTGGCCCTCTCCATGGAGGCTCGGGAGGAGATCAACTGGTGGTTGGCCAATATGGAAGCATGAAACGGTCGGGCGATATTCGTTTCCGCTCTGGACATCGTCATAGAGTCCGATGCAAGCAGGTTAGGCTCGGGCCCCAGATGTGGCGAGTTTTCCACAGGAGGTTTGTGGTCTCCTCTCGAACAACAATTACATATCAACTGCTTGGAGCTCTTTGCGGGTTCCTTTGCGATCCGGTGTTGGACCAAAGATGCTATCCAATCTTGTGTTCTCCTCAAGATGGACAACGTGTCAGCAGTTCGGTACATCAACCACCTAGGAGGCACTCGTTTGAAGGCCCTCTCCGACCTCGCCACCAATTTCTGGCAATACTGCCTGATTCGACAAATTTTGGTTGCGTCAGAATACCTTACGGGTCAGGACAACCAGGTGCCGGATTTTCAGTCCCGCAACTTCCGGGACGCGAGTCTGTGGAAGCTTCATGCGGGGTATTCTCAGATCTCCTGGACAAATAGGGTCCTTTTCCTGTGGATCTATTCGCCTCCCGTCTGGACCATCAACTGCCCAGGTTCTTCAGCTGGAGACCAGGTCCCTGGCGGTAGCCACGGATGCTTTTTTCCAAGACTGGAAGGAGGAGAAGGGTTATGCCTTTCCCCCATTTGCCATGATCACAAGGGCCCCATACTGAGTCTGGCTGCAGATGTCGGTGGTGGTGATGATCACGCCGATTTGGAAGTCACAAGTTTGGTATCCAATTCTTCTGGAACTTTCTTGAAATTCTCCAATCCCTCTCCCCCTGTTTCCAGCGCTGCTACTCAATCCAGCACAACAACCCCACCCGCTGAGCTTGTAGGGGTTGCTGTCACTCATGGCTTATGCAAAAAGAACAATTGATGGACAGAATGCAGAACAATGTCATACATTCACCCCAGTACAGAGATCTGGGCCTAAATCCATTGTTGTTTTGCTCACCATGTTTGCATTGTCAGCATTCCGTCCATCATTTGTTTGCTGTAACACTTTTCGCCCTAAGTGAGATGGGTATGCCCAGACGTGGGTCCCTTGCTCACTGCGCCACTGGATTCAAGCTAGCCTGGCTGAAGAAGGGTGACATACCCTGAAACCGGTCCCAGGATGCTTGTTTCCGGTCCAGGGAGGACCTGGCCTGGCAGTTCGGTCTGGACTGTTCCCATGGGGCACAGGGTCAAGACTGATTTGCATATGGCTGGGTCCAAACTGGGGTGGCGTAGTGGGCAAAAGAACGATGGATTTAACCCAGATCTTTTGACTGGGGGAGAATGTTTGCATTGTCAGCATTCCGTCCATCATTTGTTTGCTGTAACACAAGTCACTCATGGCTTGGCGGATTACAGGGGACGAAGGTCGGTCCCAGTCCTTTCGGGCAAGGCTGAGAAATTCTTGTCCAAGGCCTGGGCTGGCAGCACAATCAAGCAATATAAGTTCTCCTGGCGATGGTGGTCCCGTTGGTGTCTGCGATGGGGTCTCGATCCCGTGGCAGCAGATGTGACCCATGTCTTGAATTTACCCTCCTTGGCTGAGGAGGGTTTGGCGTATAGGTCTATCAACACCTTTTGTTCTACTATCTCGGCGGGGCCACCGTGGTGGATGGGTCCCCGGTTGGGGAATGCCCCTTTGCGTGTCGCCTCTTGCGGGTAATCAGACTGTCCCTTCCCCCGGAACCTAGGTATTCAGTGCTCTGGGATGTGAACCAGGTGCTTAACCTCTTTTTCTCTTGGCAGCCAAACAGATTCCTGTCCAGAAAGGACCTTTCTTCGAAGCTGGACTTGCTGCTCTATCTGATCTCTTGTAGACGGGTCTCGGACGTCAGAGCTCTGGACATCACTGATCTGATTTTTTCCCCTTCAGGGGTAACTTTCACGATCTGTAGAAGGACGAAATGTGAGAGAAAGGTCATCTCGTATCTGGCTTTTCCGGAATCTCCAAAATTGTGTGTGGTGTCTTGCCTTAAAGCATATGAAGAAATGTCGGAAGAGTTTCGTCTCCCTGGCGAACGTCAACTCCTCATTGCTTTGCGGAAGCCGCACAGAGCGGTGTCCTCTCCCACAATCGCCCGTTGGGTAAGGTGGGGGATGCAGGAATAAGGCATCGACCTGCGTTGTTTGGGCCCCATTCCACACTTGGAGCAATGGCTTCAAAAGCGTTTACGTTAGGTGCTTGGTTGGAGGATATACTTAACGCCACAGATTGGTCTTCAGACTCTATGTTCAAACAGTTTTAATTCAAACCGGTACTGGAGATGGCCCACTTGGTGGTAAATAAGCTTTAAAGTAGCATAATCCTCACTTCCGGTCCTGACATAGAATGAAAAATTTCCTAGCTATCATAATGAAAAGTTTCAACTCTATCAAGGCCTCGGAGGCACGAATTATGCCACCCAGGAAACACAGATTGTTGGAACCCTCTGTAGTGTAGTTCCTATTTCCCTAATAGGCTCTGCGCATTGGAATAATATAACCTATAGGCTTGACATAGGACTACGGTCGGTATGTCCCTATCGAGTATATTAAACTTAATTACTTGTGCCAGCTAGCTCAGAGGCCACTAGAAACTCCTTGAGAACAAGAAGGGAGTAGTTTCTGGCAACCGAAAAACATGACAAATTTTGTTTCCCTTTAGAAGCGGAACACGTCTCGGAATCGTGGAAACAATAGATAACAGTTTCACTCAGTCAATCGTGTATGCTTAGTTTCTACAGAGTTACACAGAAAGGAAAGACGGGCGTTTCAATAAAAGGGTTTTATTGAACAGTCTTGTTTCTCGTGTAAGAGATATGTGCTGTTATGATCACAAGACAGTATGCAAGATAAATAATGTACAGCGTAAGCAGTAGAAATAAATAATACTGCGCTAGCATTATCTTTTAGCATATATTCACGTACATAAATAATATGAGCTAAAAATGCGAGTACTCATACGATGCGTCTCTAAGCTAGTTCTACCCCAATGTACCTAACCTAGTCTAGGTGTAGGGAAAGGTAGAAGGAGGTGGAGTATTCTCTAGTCTGGTATACTAAGAGTATGTTAAGCCTAGTATGCCAAGAGTCCCTCTAGGTTCTAGTCAGCTCCATACCTTGAGAATGAGAGAGGTGGGAATCTCTTGCCGGATCTGGAACTCTAACACCCCGCGAAGGGAGTCAGAACACTGGAAGCTGGATTCGTCTGCGTGCAGGAATGACAGCGTCTTCTCAGTGCATCAGGCCGGGATATGGGCTCCTCTGAAGTCGAGGTCTCCTCTAACTTGCTTGGGCAAGGGAAGGTATATTTATACCTGGTAGGTGTTTTGGAATGTTAGCATTGACGTGAAGTCGGACAGAGGAAGACGTCAGGAATGAACCCTTAAGGTATAACGGTTCATACATAATAGATGAGTTCTTGGAGAAATCAATAGTCCTGTGCTAGGGAAACTCCCGAAGCTTAAGGGTCTGGTTTCTAAGAACTCGTTGTGACGTTAGGGTGGACGGATGTCGGGGACCATGCCTGTATTTGGAGTGCACGGTTAATGCCTAAATAAGGACAGGGATTCTATGCCTATATAAGGGCAATGCGAATTGTGCCTATATAAGGACATGATTCAGGAAAACCTATATACGGACCCCTAAAGTGGAATACAACACCCACTCCATCTTCGATTGAACGATAATACTAAATGCTAAACAATTTAAATGCTAAACATAAAATTGAGTACCACATATTGCTAAAAGCATTTCTAAAAGCATTTTAAAAGAAGCTCAAAACTGTTGAAATGCAATAGATACTGTACATTTAAAGCATCGTTTTCATTCTAAGCATATAGCGGAAGTAAAATGCAACGTGAATGAAACAGAAATATATACATATGACGAAATGGTCGATAAGTTCTTAAAATCAAAGCCATTGCATATCATGGAATTAAATGAAATGTTAGACAAGTAAGGTGACAATGTGTCCCTGGAAGTATTCAAAGAAGTCTGTTCTATAAGACTAGTTCTACTGTAAGCAGATTGTTCATTCGCCATGTCATTTAAAAAAAAATTAAAAAGGAAAAAAAGTTCAATTCTGGGAAAAGTTCCAAGTTTGAAAAATACGAAGGCCAAATTTTATTGTTGCACTGGTACACTGTGAGCCGAATCAAAGTCAGTGTATGGGTCTGGCGTAAACATTAGATCATCTATTTCCGTAGCCAAAATATCGTCCACCGAAGTTGGTGACATTTGGAACACCTCGTTCAGGAGGTTAATTGCACAGAGATGAGAAACATCGCCTTCAGCAGAAGATGCAATGTTCGAGTCCGTTGTTACCTGTGTGCCTGTTGATCCATCTCGTACCTCAGCAGCAGCCGGAAGCGTCTGTGAGATCTCAATGAATGCCGTCATCAGGATTGGTAGCCTCTGGGGACAACACACAGCATGGGCCGTTATCGGGTCCAGCAGAGTATCGATATCCGTTGGCATGACTGATGGGAGTGTTAGACATGTGTCTAGCACGCATTCTTCACCGCAAAACAGGCAGCGTAGAACAGGTAAGATGCAATCTTGCCAGATTGGTCTGAATGACAGGAACCACGTTGTATTAAGTTCCCGTAGACGAGGCATGCCCAAAAGCTGTACTATTCGCTCACAGCATTTCCGTTCAAGGAGAGCTTTCTGCACATCGCTCGGAGTGATGTTGGCGAATAGGCTTGCCATAGCGTAGTAGGAGGAATAGAAACAGAATTCCTGCAACAAGTGCTAGAATTAACGGCACACCACCAAACACCGAATGTGCGAAGTTTGGGATGATTCCGAGGACAGCCTGGAAAGGTGCTAATAGTCCGGAACAGATGGTCTTAAATACATGTACAATTCCGCTTGTATCTGACATGTTAAAGATACGTCCTATCATTTCTACGAAATGTATAGGGCAGTTTGTACGAATTAAAGCCTGTATCTCAGCCGAAGTCCTTGCAACTTGTAGATCATAGGTTTCTTTGGCCGAGGTCAGAGGCACTGATTGTTGTATAAGCATGGCTTTCATTCTGCTTAAAGTATCAAATCGTAGAAAAGAGACATTCAACGAAGGCCATAAAGGCGACTCCCTGACTGTGTCTATTGGGGCAAACAATACTTGCATACAGCAAGTGACCCTGGAGTTGACCGTTACTAGATATGGGATGCCTGGCAACATGCCACAGCAACTCTGATCATTCAACATGAGGTAACTCCCATTAGACAGTTGGCCAAACGTTGGATTAAACACAGCAGCTGGTGTACCCTGCTGGTGGCAGGACAAATTTGCCACAGAACCATTACAAGCCCCGTGTAAAGATATGTCCTGACAAATCAGTGAACCGCTTAGTGCACTTTCACAGTGTGTACCGCTTAGAAACACTTCACGATCCCCACTCCAACATCTATATGTGTATGGTAAATTCCAGGATGTCTTAATGTATTCTTTACCCAACCTTTCATATTTGCCTGCTTGCATCTGTTTAAGGCAATACTGAAACTGAAAAGTAGTCACAGGTAGACTAATCTTGCCATGAATAAGTCATTCTGTAGCTGGTTTTTCTGCCACTGTGAATGGTAATTTTTCTAGTTTTTCAATGCTCAGTACTGTATACTTTGCTCCCCTTTGTGCCAGTTCGATCTGTTTATCAGTTAGATTGTATTCTGCAAACAGAGCCGTTGTGTTGATAAAACGCCAAGGCACATAGCCCGCACACAAAGATTGCAGCGTCCAGCTTAATAACATAATAGAACGTAACTGAGACTGGCCTTGCTGTAACATGGCTAAATCTTGTTCCAGTATGTTGATAGCAGAGGATACAATACTGTCCAATGACTAAATTCTGGAGGACAAAGTTGTTAACCCATTGTCGACCACAGAGAGAGTTTTCTCTAAGTTAATACGATCAAGTTCACGTATTCGTTCTGCGGCCTCCATCTGTGACACCTTCCATGCTTCTGTTGTGTCCACAGAAGACAAACCACGTAGTAGTTGTAGAAAGAAGTGTTAGTTTATTCTTAATATAGGAAGACAGCACCTAGGACCCTCACAAAGCAGCTCCTGTCATCAGCTCCAGTCCGTAACTGACACACCTGGAGCTTTCAAAGAGCTGACATTCTAACACCTAGGTAACAAATGAAGGTGTGAAGCAACATGCACCAATAGTAAGAAACACCACATGAATAAACAAGAAAGTGAGGATATAACACACCTTTCCCCTTAGAACAAAAAATAAATCAAATAACAAAATCCTCAAGATATTTTGGCAGACGTCTTACTCTCCTCGCATGGAAATCAAGGAATTAGAATGTTCACCTTGAAATGAACTATCAACAAATGATGAAACTTTAGGCAAACAAGAATTGCCCTCCACCAAGGAGAGATTTGCATCAGCATCCAATACATCAGAGGGAATTTCAAGAACAGAAGGAGAATCATTGACAGAAACAGGTACAGTAAAACATTTTTGCACATCAGTAGATTCAGTTAAAGATGAATGTCCCTCAGCTACATCAGAAGAACAATTTCCATTGGATGAACCACAATTATAAAAATCATGTCCAGTTATACACCCAAAACCAGTAGAAAGAGAATCGTGACAAGTATTAGAGGTATTGTCATCAGTACAAGCATTAAAATTATTGACTGCAGATTTATGTAATTTTGCCACTCTCCTTTTGCCCCACCACTTCCCACCAGTAACTTGCACAGCATGTTTATTCACCTGAACAATTTTAGTTTCAGGATAGAACTTGGAACCACCCTTCTTGAGAGGTCTCCTGATGCGAACAGACTCCCCCACCAGAAATTCCTCCAACTTGACTTTTTTGACATCATCATATCTTATTTTGGATTTAGCTTGACTATGTTCCACACGAAACCTGATTTGGTCGCTGTTGGGAATTTTTGCATCCACACCAGAATTGGAAATAACCCACTCTGGAGAAAGTTCATTGAAAGAATGTCTACCCCTCAATAGGACAAAAGGAGACACTCCCGTAGTAGAATGAGGGGTGTTGTTATAAGACCAAATTCTCTCATCAACAGCATCTTGGACATGTAAACCAGAAGAAATCGCTAGTTGGATGGTGTCTTTCAAGACACGGTTAACTCTCTCAACTAAACCGTTACCCTGAGGACTATAGAGAGCAGTAGTGAGATGTTTAATCCCAAACTTGAGGAAAAAATGTCTCATGTTGTTTGAAACAAATTGAACTCCATTATCAGAGATAATAAAAACAGGCATGCCCTCAGAATGAAATAGTTTCTTGAAAAATGCTATAACATTATCAGTATTGGGTTCTCTCATGAACTTAACAGAAACCCATTTAGAAAAGTAATCCACAACAGATAGAATATACCTGAAACCACCATTCAAACCACCAATAGGACCAACAAAATCCACACCTAATTTCTCCCAAGGTTTTTTAGGAAAGGCCACAGGACACAAAGGCGAATTAAAAGTACGAAGAGACTTCTCAGCGTGACCACACTCTTTGCAATTGTTCAACATAGACTCAACAAAGCTGTCCAGGCTAGGCCACCAATAATATAAACGTAGTCTCTTTTTAGTCCCAGTAATGCCAATATGCCCCTTGTGGGCCAAGGCAACCAACTTACTCCTTAACTGAGCAGGAGGAATTAACACAGAACCTCTCATGAGAAAAATACCTTCAACACTTAATTCCTCTTTAACTTTGAAAAAGGTTTAAATTCCTCTCCTACTTGAGCTTCCTAGGCCAACCAGACGAGATGAACTTCTTCAAAATGATTTGAGAATTGTCAGACATAGAGGTATGTTCCCAATCTTGGTACGAAATGATATCTTTGGCTAAAGCAAATCCATCTACCAAACCAACCACACATTCTACTTCCTCAATAATAGGAACGTCATCACATGAGTTAGCTGGACACCTAGAAAGAAAATCAGCTCTGAAATTCTTCCCTCCCGGGATATGTCTCATAGAAAAGTTATACTCATACAGTTTTGAAAACAAACGAATTAATCTAGGACTGGCATTGCTTAAACCTTTGTCATTCCACATGAAAACTAAAGGTTTGTGGTCAGAAACCAACAAAAATTCTCTCCCCCACAAAAAGGTAGCAAAATGATGGACACCCCACACACAAGCAAGAGCCTCCTTTTCAATTGTGCTATAATTCTTTTCAGCAATAGTAAGTCTGCGTGAAGCAAAGGCTACTGTGTGTTCAATACCATCTATCATTTGGCTTAAAATGGCACCAAGACCTAAATTGCTTGCATCAACAGTAACAATAGACATAGCAGTGTCATTAAACGGTTGAAGAGAAGGAGCATTAACAATCAAAGTTTTTAAATTCTTGAAAGCCTCCATCTGCTCCTCTTGCCAGACAAATTTCACATTGCTCCTAACAAGTCTCCTTAAAGGTTCACTAACCAAGGCAAAATTGTGAACAAAACGAGAATAGTATTCACTGAGGCCCAAAAATGACCTTAACTGATCCTTATCAGTAGGTTGAGCACAATCATTGATAGCTTTCATAAGGTCTTGCTTGGGTCTGATACCTGTGGAAGAAATGACATGCCCCAAATATTCAACTTCCTCCATTAAAAACTTACATTTTTGCTTTTTAACAGTCATTCCATGATCTTCAAGAATACCCAGGACCCGATCCAGTTTGAGTAAGTGATCCTTGATGGAATTTGATGAAATTAAGATGTCATCTTGATAGGTAAGAACATCTTTCTCATCACCAAGGAGCTGAAACATAAGTTTCTGGAATACAGATGCCGCTGAAGCGAGACCGAACGGCATTCTTAGAAAACGAAATGCTCCAAAAGGAGTGTTGAAAGTGGTAAGGTTACGAGAGTCTTTGTTAAGTTCAATCTGGTGATACGCAGCTCTTAAGTCAATGGTGGAGAAAATCTTAGTACCAGAAAGTTGACCTAACATGTCCTGAATCCTGGGTAAAGGAAAACAGTCAACTTGAATATTTTTATTAAGAGACCTCAAATCAATGCATAATCTGAGCTCATCAGAATTCTTTTTAAAGCAACCACAATGGGAGAAACCCATAAGGAGGAATCCACAGGCTCAATTACCCCATCAGAGCATAATTTTTGAATATGTTCTTTCAGCCTCCCTCTAATACTCAAAGGAACATGTCTTACCTTGTGAACAATAGGGATGGCGTCAGGCTTGAGAATAATTTTATGCTCATAACCTTTAACCATTCCTAGTTTATCATCAAATACCTGCTGATGTTTTTTAAGAACTGAATCTAATGAAGAAATATTATCAGGTACAGAATTAACAAGGGAAATGGGGTGTTCCGTACCAGGTCTCAACATCATGCCAAGTTTGCCTTGGTCCCTCCAACCTAAAATGTTGTAACCTCTTTTTGCCACGTAGATCTTAGTATGAATGAATCTATCTTTAAATTGCACAGATTCAGGAAAATAACCCATCATATCTATTTCTTGACCCCCAAAGGCAATAGTGCGAATATCAGGTGGGGTTAATTCTAATGTATTCCATTCTTCCAAGAAAAATGTATCAGAAAGAATTGTTATAGGGGAACCAGAATCAACTGTGACTTTAGTGTCAACATTTCCAATTCTAACAATGCAAATGGGATCCCCAATATTATCATCAGAATTAGAATTAATCTTTACCATATCAACAGACAAAACTATTTTTTTACTTTGACCATCTATAATGTTTGCAGAGGAAGCAGCTTGAAAATCTTGTGTGTACAAGCTCATAACTTTATTAGGGTTCCTACACATCTTGGAAAAATGACCAATTTTCTTACAATTGGTGCAGGGTTTACCAAGCGCAGGACACGTTGGAGAATTGGCTAAATGTGATTTAGAGCCACATCTGAAACAATGTGTGTTTCTGTCTGTTTTTTTAAACTCAGGTTTGATAGTATTAGATTTAGTAGCATAAACATTAGATCCAGAACTAGAAATAGGCTTTTGACTGATTTTGTTTACTACTTCAGTGTTAATGCCCTTGGATTTATTTAATTCTTTAGTGGCAGTATTGGAACGCTCAATTCCTCTGGCTATTTCCAAAGTTTCTGTTAAAGAAGGATTCCTGCAACATAAAATTCTTTCCTGGATTTTGGAGTCATAGCAATTTACAACAATTTGATCTCTAAGATAATGTTCAATTGGACCAACAAATTCACACGTAGAAGCAAGTGCCCTTAACTCAGCTACAAAAGTATCAATATTCTCATGCTCATACTGTTTACGAGTAAGGAATCTATGTCTCTCAACAATGACACTAGGTTCATCTTTAAAATGTTTTTCCAACCTGGCAATCGCCTCAGCAAATTCATCCCAGTCATCAGAAGGAGGGCGAACAATGGGAGGTTGATGATCAAAAATTCTCTGACCTTCAGAACCCAAACAATTATAAAGCATGGCATTCTTCCTGACAGCAGAAAATTTTACACCATCTATAGCTAGTAAATAACTATTAAAAGATTTATACCATTGGGTCCATTTTACTTTGGGAGTACCAGGCTCAGACAAGAAAGAAGAAGGAAGAATAGCTGTTTGAAGAGCCATGTTAAGGAAAAAATATATATAATGGTACAGAAATAAAGCATACAATAATAACAACTGTATAAAAATTAATTAGAGTGTGTAGTCATGCAATAGAAAAATATGTAGACAGGTGTGCGCGTCACCGCGCTTGACCACAACAGTATTGTAGTAAAACAGTAGAGTGTCACAGAAATAAATGAAGAGCAGAAGGATAAAGAGGTGTGCGCATCACCGCGCATAAAGTACTCACCAAAGAGAATGTGGAATGAAATATCAGTAAATGCAAATGTATTTTGCCAGAGGAAGTCTGTTTTTAGAACTCCAAATATTAAAAATTTAAAAATAGGTAAATGTGCTTTGGATAAATTACCAAACTTCTGGTTGCCAAAGAGGTGTGCGCGTCACCGCGCCAGCTAAGGAAAGCCAAAATGCCAAATAAAGTGAAAACAGTGGAACTCACTGTAATGCAGGTCTTCAGAGGAGGTGTGCGCGTCACCGCGCTGAATGCTGATGAAAAGCAGGCAGGGGAATATTTAAAGGTGATGAATTTCCCCTTTAAGGCCGTCACGCAGCAACCGGAGACGTGCTCTGCGTGAGACTAAATTTGTAAAATGAAAGACACTGTGAAAAGGCAGGCTGCAGGCAACTCCGGGATGGTGGTAAAAGTTTATAATAAATCTGACACTCGAGGATGACACTAAACAGATGAGGTCGTCGGGAGAAAGGACGAAACCAAACACCATGCAAACGTCGTGTAGAGGAGTCAGGCAGCAGTGGGAATTCTGCGTGAACCCATTTTGTAAAAATGAAAGACGCTGTGAAAAGGCACACTGCAGGCAACTCCGGGCAGCTGGTGAAAGATTATAATAAATCTAACACTTGAGGATGAAACGAAGTAGATGAGGTCGTCGGGTGAAGGACAAAGTCAAACACCATCAAAGCGCTGTGCAGAGGAGTTAGGCAGCAGTGAGAATTCCATGGAGAACCGTTGGTGCTTGAACAGGTAGGAAAAATAACTGTCTGAACAGAGGCACATGTATAAAGGATTGGACAGAAGAAAGTTCAATAAAATTTCAAAAATGACATCTGCACCAAGATAAAAACGATCAGGGCAGTGACCAGACAAATGAGAGTGGAGATTAGTAAAATAGTAACGGGGAACGTAGTAAAAGCATTGAAAGCTCCACTAAAGCAGCAAAATTTGAAAGTAATTATCGATATAGAGACTGCAAAAAATTGGAGGGTTCCTAAACATGAAAAATAATCCTTGAAGGGTTTTCAAACGAAGCAAAGGTAACCACGCGTAGAGATGGCTTCTCAGGGTGCTGGCTTCAATCCCAGTCGTCGCCAATTCATGTTGTGTCCACAGAAGACAAACCACGTAGTAGTTGTAGAAAGAAGTGTTAGTTTATTCTTAATATAGGAAGACAGCACCTAGGACCCTCACAAAGCAGCTCCTGTCATCAGCTCCAGTCCGTAACTGACACACCTGGAGCTTTCAAAGAGCTGACATTCTAACACCTAGGTAACAAATGAAGGTGTGAAGCAACATGCACCAATAGTAAGAAACACCACATGAATAAACAAGAAAGTGAGGATATAACAGCTTCATTATAAGCAGCATAGATGCCGGCATATATGAAACGTTTTTGACGCGGTTTTCTTGGTCCAAGCAAGAATTCCCTAAGGTCTGCGTCTTCTTTAAGTAAAGATAAGTGTTATTTCACATCCTTAAGTGTAGATTTTTGCAGCCAATCGAGGCATAATTTTCCTACACTATATGTTGTTGCTACCCCCGGATGCTGTCTTTGGACGTATCGTGGGTCTGGCCTATGAATAGTAAACCCCTGTGTTTTATTCAGGAATCTCTCTTGACAGGTGTTTGTGTCTGTGGGCCAGATCAACCATTTTCTCCAATCAGGATTTGTTCTGTTGAGTTGTAGTATGGTGTCAACTGTAACCGCTGCCTGTGTATTATTATCACTAGCAGGTGTTGGTACAGAAGGTGTTTTCATGTCTTTAATCTTGGCTAACCCAAGGCAAGACGTTTGTTGGACAGTGTCATTCAAAAACATTATTTGCTGAGGGACGATACAGGCTCTAAATAAAGCTTCTATCCCCTGCACTTGCCAATCTTTAGTACCCCAGACAGATTTTGTGTCTATTGTGTCTTTCCATAAGTCGAAATCCTGTCTAAACAGTTGGGCAGTAAATGCTGCAGAATAAATCTGTTTTGTATTAGTTAACATAATTTTCATTCCTGTTTTGTTTACATTTCTATAGTAAAATGTTTCTGGATCAGATGTATTGTATCCTGAAAAATATGTAAACTTTTTAGCAAATGTTCTTAAACTACCTTTTGGTGGTGTTGGACAATGCTCCCATTGGTTAAACATAAACACATTTCTAGGTGTTGCAGATTTATGCAAAAAATGATGACCATAGTGGTTATAGCAGTACAGCTGTTCATAGTCTGATGAACCCTCTAAATATTCATTATTAGAAAATGCAGCAGATTTTTCTAGGTCAAACATCATGTTATTTACAGTTTCAAAGTCCCAATCATCAGAGTAGGTACTGGATGAAACAAAATCACTTAGTGAGATCTTAAATAAATGTGGAATGTTCAAATGTTCCGTCGGGCCAAAAATATCGAAATCAGTTTTGTCCCACACTATACCATCCTGTATAGGAACGGCTGTGATGTTCACTGCAGACAAGTCTCTTGTTTCACGATGGGATGATTTGTGAGGTTTTAAAAGTAAGTTCACTTCTTTTCTTTCAGTGTCCAAGTGGATGTATCTGCCATTTATAAGCACGCTCATAGTCATAACCAAAGCTAGCCAAAGCAGGAAGAAAAATATTCCAGAAATAACCCAAAGTTCAATCCATGGTGAAACCAGATAAGTCTTTTTCAAAAAATGTAAAAAGTCTTGTACTTGCTGTTTAAAAGTTTTTGATGCTGGCGACGTCTCGGGCTCACTCAGATCCTCAGAAAACGTATCAAAGTTAATGAAATAGCCAGAAGCAGTTCTGTCAATTGTTGGAATTGCATCAGGATTTGTAGAAATCGCTGGAACCAGTTGATCACTTGTTACATTGGTGTAGACAGGTGTATTTGGACGAACTGTTACTTGAGTTTCAAGAGGGATGAGTTCCATAGCATTGTTGCTCAGTCCTTCATCTGTTACTGCTGAATTCTCAATGGTTATCAGTCTTTCAGTCTGAACCTCTTGGATAGTAGCGAGAGGAGTGTGTCTGCTACTAGGTCGGAGTCCACGAGGCCTACTATTTAGTATTGGCCACATACTGTGGTTTGATGAGGTCGATGGACACAAATCTTTTCTCCTTTTTTCCAGCAAGGGGCGGCAGAAGTACTGTTCTTGTTCCGTGTATGGCTAGGACAGGTACTGGTTGTCTGTAAGAAGGTCCAAATTCATTCTTGTCCGCAATTTTTTCTCTGACTAGATCCCCAACTTTTGGAATCCAGACAGGCCTTGCTGGGACCGCCGGTTTTTCCCCAGTGGTGGTTTGCTTGCAGGAACACGTTGCTTTGTTTCGATCTTAGTTCATTTAGATCCTGTAAAACAGCCAAACGATCTTTGATATCAAAGGGTTTATTTTCCACCACTGTGCCGCTACATTCTAGATCAGGCACCCACATTCTTGTCCCAAATAGGACCTCATATGGAGAGACCCCCCCTAGAGAACTTCTTGGCAAATTGTTTAATGAGCGTTAGACCCCATAAAGATGTTTGACCCACCCATCACCCGAACCTAATACCCTAGCTGTTATAGACTGCTTTATGTCCCGGTTTTTCCTTTCCACAACTGAATTTCCCTCAGGATGAAATGGAGAGGAGTACCGCAATGCAACGTCCAGACTGGCCATGGCTTCTTTGTAAGCTCGAGAGCTAAACGCAGGGCCCTGGTCAGAATGTAGCGTGCCTATTGCGTATGTGCCGATAAAGACTCGCAAATCTTTTATAACAGTTCGAGTGTCAGCCGAGCGCTGAGGCCATATCCATAGGAACCTAGAGCAAGAATCCACTGCGACCATGATATATTTATAGTTACCGTCCCTTTGCAAGGGACCGCAGTGGTCCAGGTAAACACAAGCTAATGGTTTGTCTGAAATTAACAGGGGTGTCTGCGCAGGACGTTTCACTGTGGAGACTTTCATCTGTTGGCATATTTCACATTCCAGAACATAGTTCTTGGTCTGCTTCCTAATGCCAGGCCACCAATATCTTTGTTTTAGTAAAGATACTGTTGCAGAAATACCTGCATGGGCAGAGGCTATCCCTTCATGTGCTGCTAGGATTAGTCCTAATCTGCGTTCCTTGTTTGGAATTACCCTATCCCCCACTCCAGGGATTCGAGCAAAGGAACGTTGTTCGCATCAATTACATAAGAGTACTTGAGTGGAAACTTTTTGGTAACGCTGCACCACTGCCTTTGCTCGTAGCATTGACAGCCAACATTATCTCACTGTCTATTCTCGTTTTTGAACGAGTGATCGCAGCTACGGAAGCCGTCTGAACAGCCCCCTTTGCGGCTTCGTCAGCCAATGAATTCCCTGCAACGTGAACGCCATCACGTTGATGACTCAGTGTATGGATCACGTGAGCCTTTGGTAGTTTGCTTTTTCTACTTGTTCCCAAAGCCTTTTATGCTTTATTGTGCCACCTTTTGCATCTTTGAACCCGTTTTCAAGCCAAGTTTGTATATATTCATTATACGACTGCACACAGTAGAAAGAATCGCACACTATGAGTGTGGGGAATTCTCGATCTGTACTTTCAAGTGCCAGTTTGAATGCTTGTAGTTCAGCTCGCTGAGCTGTGCAATCTCCTAGAGATTGGGTTTTTGTGACCATAGGTCTGAAGTTGCCATCGCGCATGCGACCTTTAACGATTGCGCACGCTGCACTGTAAGCTTGCTTACTCCCTGTTGCGGGCTGTGCGGATCCGTCAGTGTAAATTATGAATTCGTACTGATCGAGAGGCAGAATCTCAGTGGGCAGAGGACATTCATGTTCATATTGCAGGAACGCTTGTGTTTTTAAATCAGGATCAAAAACATATTCAACATCTGTTGCAGCAAGAGAATTAACCCATTGTATCCATCTCGGATGTAATGCTTTAGCATTTGGAATGCTCGCTTTAGTTACCACCTCTAAGGCCGGAACTGGGGTTACGACAATAATGCGTTTCCCTTGGGCTAGAGCTCTTTCTTTTGCTACTGCAGTTTGAACTGCTGTCAGTATTTTTCAGTTGAAGTGAAGCGCATTTCTGCTTGTGTATACAAATGTGATTTGTATGCAATTGGTACTTTTTCACCCTCGTTAAATGTTAAGTAGGTGAATCCGCATTGACCCGAAATTATTCGGATCACTAAATTGCGTTGACTTACGCGTGTTTGTAAGTGATTTGTTGCTAACATGTTAGCTTGGAGTGAACGCAAGATTTCTGTGTGTTCATGTGTCCAATTTTTGATTGAAAAATCAGGTTTAATTAATGCGTAGAGAGGTTTAACCCTTTCTGCATAATTTAGAATGTAAGTTCTTCCAAAATTTAGGAAACCCAAGATGGATTGTAAATTTTTCAGCGTTTTTGGTGGTTGGAGCAGCGCACACCTTTCTAAAAAGTTAGCTGCCAAGTTTTGCCTTCACTTGAAAGCTCATATCCTAGAAAAAGGACATTGAGATGGGCAATTCTGGATTTTTTGAAGTTGAATTTGTAGCCCTCAGAGGCGAAGCCCAGTATAATGGTGCTCACCCTGTTCAAGTGCCTATCCAGGTCATCGTCTGTCAGATAGATGTCATCGACATATGACAATGCCTCATTATCATAAATTTGTAGTAACTCTGTTACCCTCGCTGAGAATAACCCCGGGCTGTTCTTGAACCCTTGTGGGAGTCGACAAAATTGACGCTGGGTCCCCATTATTGAGAAAGCTGTTAAGTACCTGCTTCCAGGTGCTATGTTTTGACAAAAGAAACCATTTGAGATATCCAATGTGGTTTTATATTTTTTACGCACAATGTTATTCATTAATGCTGTACTATGTGCATTTTGCACTGCAAATGTTTTTGAACAAGTGTTTAAGTGTCTGTAATCCAAAACTAGACGATAGGTGTTGTCTGGTTTGGAGACAGGAAACAAAGGATTGTTCATTGAAGAGGTGCATGTTTCAATCACCCCTTGGTATTCAAGTTGATCTAAGATCTCCCTGACCTGTTTTTTAGCTTCTTGCTTTATTGGGTACTGCCTCTGTGCAGTAGGTTCATTTTTTAGATGTATTTTATGGTGAGGTGAGTCCTCATCCCATCCTACATGATTTTTAGGTCTCGCCTAGCGATGCATCGCAAAGCGCTGCTCGCTATGCGAGATCTATTGTTGCCGACTTTTGCTCCGATGCGGGACACGAGATGTGCACGCGCTTGGTGCGAGCAGGAATTGTAATAGCGCCGCAAGCCGTACGCGTGCACATCAACTGTCTGTGCCGAAACTTAAACAGACAGGAGATATGCACGCGTACGGCTCGCGGCGTTATCACAACGCCTGCTCGCACCATACGCGTGCACATCTCCTGTCCAGGCAGCCGATGCGCACGCTCACGGCGTGTCTTCAGCTTAACTTCCCGCTGGTTCCGAGGAGTCAACATGGCTGCGCCCTGTGAGTCGGATCTGCAATCCGATCCCGCTCCGCCGCCACTGAAGATTCCAAAGCGCGAGGCTATGTCCCCTACTTCACCTGGGCTGAGCGATGGACGCCCATCGTTGTCGGCGCCTTCTACCCCAAGCCATTCGTCGCCTCTAGAGGGATGCGCTGGTGGTCCGGGCCTTGCCTCGTCGCCCTCAGTCTCCTTTTTCCACGTCGGCCGCTTGTCGCGGCATGTCCTGGACCCCAGCAGAAACTAACGCGCTTATAGCCGTATGGGGCAACGAGCGATTGGTGGAGGCGCACTACCAGCAACTGGAGGGCTCAGGCACCCTATTTGCCAGCTGTTTCTAGTAAGTGCACTCCTTGTTTGATTTTGAAACTGTGCTCCAAATAGGAAAGTTCAGATTTAATTTTTTGTGTTTACACCCTATGTAACAGAAAGGAACTCCAGCATTTAAAAATCTGTTCACACTGAGGTCACTCAAACTGCGAGCTCTCCTTCTATAGCTCTTGCGTGTTGTCCCGCGTTTTGCTGTTTCCCTCTCCTTCCTCAGAGAGCTTCACACTGGGCGTAGTTATGTTTTCACATATTATTTCTCCCTCCTGTCACTACCCTCCTCTAACTCTGCCTCATGTTACTGTCCTCTCTCCTTTCACTTCCCATGTCCCCTCTCCAATTACTGCTCATCTCTCCGTTATACAACATGTCTCTGCCACTGCCCATCCTGCCGTTGGCATTGCCCTAAATTCTGTAATCATACACTGTCCACCCTCTTCTGTCACTGCCTCACTACAGTATATAATCGCCTTTCTATTGTCATTCCATTTCCTCCTGTCACTGCTTATCTTTCTCTCCTATAACCAGGGCCAATGGAATTATGCAATTATGTGGCTGCAGCAATTTTCGCATAATTATAGATTTGCCGCATTCGCCACATAATCCATCATCTGCTGCAACTGCAGATTTTGACAAAAATGTTTTTGTTTCCAGCTCAAACTGTTCAAAAGTTACTAAAATGCTGCTTGCTTACAGCAGTTTTAATATCTTAGAGTTTCTTGTAGCTCAAATAGGTGTAATTTCTATGATTTATATATGTTTCCCTTGTCTATATTGCTTGATTTTGCTTGTAAGATAGTGTCACTCATAATCTTTTATGCATGCCCATTTAAAGTTGGTGCTGTATAAAAATGCACAAATTCTACTTGCCACAGCTGTAGAGGCAGTGGTTGTGTAGGACGGGACAGTGTACTTCAGCTGTATCCACGCATATAAATTACAAGACATTTAAAGGAGCACTTGTTGTAGGTTTAGTGACCTACCTAATCCAGTGAGATATTTCACTGAGCAGTTCAAAGCCGCAGCAGACATCACAAAATAATTCTACTATGTCTGTTGTTGGTGGTTGTTAGAGGTTGCGGACTGGGGAAACAGGACTATGTGTTTTTCTCTGCCCCTTTATATCTAGTGCTTCACAGACCGTGCATATATGTGTGCATTAATTGCTTATCCTATAAAATACTATTTATGTATGGACGACATATTTTCAAAAGGGACATTTTTGCATTACATTTGTTTAAGGTGTTTCTAATACAACATATGTTTTTAAGTTTGAAAAGCAGAAGCATCAATTGCTGATCAGAGATCGAGTATTTTTGGTATTTACACGAGTTTGAGCTATTGGTATTGTAATGCCAATGCGTTTTATTTATGTTTCTTTTTTAAAAACATGGATAAAAGGCATTGTCATTTACAATGCCAGAGTTTAAGCTATTGGCATTGTAAATGACAATGCCATTTATTTATCTGTTTTCAAAACCAACACATGGATGAAGGGTTTGTCATTTACAATGCCAATGGCTCAAACTTTTGCGAATGCGAGACCTATTGCATTGCAAATGCTTGTTGTATAATGCTGGGGCCTGGGCTACTGCCCATTTCCTGGCATAAGTATATTTTTGATGAATTGGAATATGGTTGGAGAAGGCAGGCATAATAATGTCCTCGCCATGTGGGCAGTCTCTGACAAATTGTGGTGGCCAGTCTTTTTCTGCTAGAAGTATGTCATAGCCCCTTGAAAGTTTTTCCCAAAAGAGTGCTTTCACCTGTCTAGGTATGTCTCCCTCCATCCGGAGTGTTATTTCATATAACTTTTGTGGAGTACTAACCCTTGTGTCTACAGTCTCAACTGTAATGTACTCATTCAAGTCCACTATCTCCAGAAGTTCCTTCAGGTTCTGGCGAGCTATTGTGACTTCTGCTGCACTGTCCAGCATTGTCTGAGCCCATTCTCCGTTCTTCAGTTGTGTTCTCAGTATCCTCGGCATGTCTGATCTTCAGACCTGCTACTTTCTTTTTTGAGAATTGAGGTTTTGATTTGTTTTTCGGAACGTGTTTGTCGTCTTTCGATTTCATGCGTTCTTCTCTATGTTCTGACCGTCCTCTTCTTTCCGATGTCTGTGACGATATCTGAAAGGTACGAGAGGAACGTGTATCAGTATCTTGATACCTGTCAGGCTTTTTCAAATTATCCCTATTCCTGAGGTTATACCTCCTTTCAGAGGGCTCCTTTTGAGGAGACCTACCTCGGGATTGAGAACGTTTCTCGTTTGAATTTTGTTTATTAGTTTCCCACTTCTTTTTAGAAGATGTAGGAGTTTGTTTAATAGAGTCCTTCTCAGGACTTTCAGATAGTTTTGGCTTTAATGGTTTTCCACCCAAACTATCTCTGCCTAATTCTGCATAAAATTGTTCTATTATTCTGGGTAGTTCTGTTTGATGTTCTGTAACATCGAATTCCCTTAATCGTTGGCGGATCGCCACTGATGCTGCCTCCCCTTTAATATTAGATAATATTATTGTCGAGACCTGGTCGAAGTTTTTCAGTAATTTCATACCTAAATTTAGAGCAGGCTCTGCCCCGTATTCGTTTTGAATTTGTTTCAGGACATCAGGTATTACTGCAATTGATGGAATGCCATGTGTTTTAGTATAGATGGCAGCAAAGACTGAGCCCCAAGTGGTGCAGTCTTCCAGTTGTGGTATGATCCCCATTGGTAAACAGATTGTTAGGATTCTGTGTTTCTCATAAGGGCTAGTATTTGGACATACTGCTTCTATTTGAGTAATTTTTTGAGCTATCCAGAATGGTATTTGCTCACGTTTTGTGGGCATTTTCCCCATGACTGCGTATAGAGTCTGTGGTGTAATTTTTAGTGTATTCCCCTGATGAGGAGTTTGATTTGGAATGGTTAATGGTGGTTGGACTGTGAAAGTCCGCATGACATATTGGACTAATTGTCTGTAAATTTTTATTAACTCTGTAAGTTGAGTAAGTAATTCCTCGTCTGACATTATTTCGATGTCAGGATGAGGAGTGTAGCCGGCTAGAATCGGCTATGTTGCTCCTGGTCTACCTAGTGGACGAGCCTGGTAATGTTTTTGTGATGTTTTAGGGCGCCTTTAAACCAGAGCTGATGCTCCTGGTATGTTAGTGGAATTTCAATATCCTCGAAAGGAATGTATTCCTCTGGTGGTTCATCTTCTTTGTAGAAGTGAAACAGTCTTGTTACTGAATTTGATTCAGGAAATATTACCCATGAATAGAATACCTCTGTCTGAAAGGATTCGTGTGCCTCTATCACGAAAACTGCTCTACCACCTCTTGGTGGTAGGCCATGTTTTATAAGTTTTAGAGTGATGGCTCTTCTTAAGTTTGGATTGATGTCTATAACACCCTCCTCAGGTTCATTTAAACCTGTAAAGTTAAAAACTGTTGCTATGGCTGGGTCAGCCGCAGCTCCACCGTTTCCGGTGTTATTGTCCCCGTTGGTGGACATTTTGTTTTTTGAAAAATGTAGAACAAGTTTCAAGGAAACAAAAAGATAAGGTGCACAATATTTTGGAACACTGTATCCTTCAACGTTGAACAAACCAAACAACTAATTTATAGGGTGCTTCCCTATTTAGTTATGGTGGATATTTAACCCTACCCACTCCAGACGTCTTATGGAGTACGTGAGTAGGGGTCTCTGAGAAAAGCACGACTGAATTACTCAGTATCTAGCGTTAAATTACTGCCTTACCAAACGTTGGGCGCCATGTAGTGTAGTTCCTATTTCCCTAATAGGCTCTGCGCATTGGAATAATATAACCTATAGGCTTGACATAGGACTAAGGTCGGTATGTCCCTATCGAGTATATTAAACTTAATTACTTGTGCCAGCTAGCTCAGAGGCCACTAGAAACTCCTTGAGAACAAGAAGGGAGTAGTTTCTGGCAACCGAAAAACATGACAACTTTTGTTTCCCTTTAGAAGCGGAACACGTCTCAGAATCGTGGAAACAATAGATAACAGTTTCACTCAGTCAATCGTGCATGCTTAGTTTCTACAGAGTTACACAGAAAGGAAAGACGGGCGTTTCAATAAAAGGGTTTTATTGAACAGTCTTGTTTCTCGTGTAAGAGATATGTGCTGTTATGATCACAAGACAGCATGCAAGATAAATAATGTACAGCGTAAGCAGTAGAAATAAATAATACTGCGCTAGCATTATCTTTTAGCATATATTCACGTACATAAATAATATGAGCTAAAAATGCAAGTACTCATACGATGCGTCTCTAAGCTAGTTCTACCCCAATGTACCTAACCTAGTCTAGGTGTAGGGAAAGGTAGAAGTAGGTGGAGTATTCTCTAGTCTGGTATACTAAGAGTATGTTAAGCCTAGTATGCCAAGAGTCCCTCTAGGTTCTAGTCAGC
The DNA here is from genome assembly GCA_963921515.1 of Calotriton arnoldi. Classification (NCBI taxonomy): domain Eukaryota; kingdom Metazoa; phylum Chordata; class Amphibia; order Caudata; family Salamandridae; genus Calotriton; species Calotriton arnoldi. The sequence continues at coordinate 243,440 of CAWUFW010016316.1, forward strand.
TCCATACCTTGAGAATGAGAGAGGTGGGAATCTCTTGCCGGATCTGGAACTCTAACACCCCGCGAAGGGAGTCAGAACACTGGAAGCTGGATTCGTCTGCGTGCAGGAATGACAGCGTCTTCTCAGTGCGTCAGGCCGGGATACGGGCTCCTCTGAAGTCGAGGTCTCCTCTAACTTGCTTGGGCAAGGGAAGGTATATTTATACCTGGTAGGTGTCTTGGAATGTTAGCATTGACGTGAAGTCGGACAGAGGAAGACGTCAGGAATGAACCCTTAAGGTATAACGGTCAATACATAATAGATGAGTTCTTGGAGAAATCAATAGTCCTGTGCTAGGGAAACTCCCGAAGCTTAAGGGTCTGGTTTCTAAGAACTCGTTGTGACGTTAGGGTGGACGGATGTCGGTGACCATGCCTGTATTTGGAGTGCACGGTTAATGCCTAAATAAGGACAGGGATTCTATGCCTATATAAGGGCAATGCGAATTGTGCCTATATAAGGACATGATTCAGGAAAACCTATATACGGACCCCTAAAGCGGAATACAACACCTCCCTATGCCTAGTAAGTAACAAGTTTTGAGGTTTCGGTGCTATGCTAATGTGATTTTGTTGGTTGTATTGCTTCTTCTGAGGATCTGTGGTCTTTGACTTTTTCTTCATCAGCCATGAACGTGTGCTAAATTTGTCCTTTGGTTGTAGAAATGGATGCAAATAAACACGTGAGGTGAATGCAGAGGCTGATTTTGCGCGACGAAAGCGTAAGAGTGGGCAGAGATGATGGACTTTAACCTGTGTTGGAACCACCTGATTGGTTGGGATGAGGGACTGTCAACCTATTGGACTCTATTGTTTTTTGTTAACATTCCCAAGGTCTCATGGGAATCATTGTTTGTTTAAGTTTAGTAAAAAATGGCTGCTATTCAATAAAGTGAAGAAAGAATAGCATAATCGTCGCCCGAGGCCTTAATAGAATTGAAACTTTCCATTACGATAGCTAGGAAATTTGTAATTCTGGGTGGTGCAGTGGAGAATAGTGACTTGTGTATGTTTAGTGCTATGAGGACCCAGTACGTGACAGGAAGCTCTGTCAATAGTCATCATTTTAAACTTGCATTACACACAGTATAAAATAGGCTGCAAACATTTTTTCAAAAAGGTTTAAGATGAAAAAGTGCTTCCAAAATATAGATTTGAATAATACCCAGACTGTATCTAGTGCATTTCTTTTTATAACTGTCTTTAAAAAGCACACACTTCACAGCCCAGCTAGTAACTTCCTTGCAATACCACTCAAAAAGAATACATCTGGCTCATGAGAAAACTTCAAGTGATTCCATCAATAAAAGCCAATACTGGCTTCCAAGCACCCTTTACATTTGTAGATTAACCAGTTGTGCATATTTACATTTATTTCAGGCAGCAGGCACCCTGGCAAGAAGACTGATTTAGCCGTCTGCCCCTTCCTCAGTTTCACAGCACAGGAGACTCCCTTCCTTACACTTCAGCTGAAACATTTCAACTGTTGGAATTAAACGTCACGGGATGGTTTGCTTTTTACAAAAAGTAGGGGAACTGTTTTCCTAAAGTTAGAAGGTATGGGCTCGTCGTGCCACTCAAATCCCGCCAACTTTGACCACTGAGGTGTTCCCATTATAGTGGATCGGGAAAGAACATTTTTGGGCGGGTAATGTCCGTTTGCAAAGAGGGTGAGCTAACAGAAGTCTTTGAGGGCATGTTGCTTTTAAGGAGAGTGATTATTAAAGCAACGAGGTAATACCAGCCAAATGAAGGTGTGTTGACAGGAATACAACGTCTTCAGACTTTAACTGATTTAAGAAACGCTTTATGTGGAAGATTGGGAATTCTCGCTAAGGATTTTGTTGTGTCAATGGCGTGTTTAACACGTACCAACATTTAGAGACATCTAAGAAGTAGGTTTAGAGAAAGAAAATGGGGAGAAATTAATTTCCCATTGTCTTGCGTTTGAGCGTAGGATCTTTTCAGTGGGTGAAAGCTAAAATAACAATTCTTTACTTAAAAACAGTGAGTCTCTCCCTAAACTAGGGAGCATTAGCATGTAGTGCGCAGTACCACTAGATAGTGCGAGCAGTGTTCACTGTCTATGACTCCTAGACTAGATGTAGGTAAGCCTGAGTATTCATAGATGGAGCCAAGGCAAAGAGCTAAAGCACTAGGCGAGTCAGTGGAAAAATACAAAGAAGCCTGCAGGAAAGATAGAATTTTATGGCAGGACCAAAGACTCATATTATGCGTCTCTTTGCTTTACTGTGAATATACAGCAGTCAATCAAAACATTTGAAAGTATAATCTACATTTCCCATAAACACAGGAACATGTCATAATATGGTCCACCAATCACCATGGATGTAGCCCTCTAAATATGAAAGATCCCATCTTGCTGAATCCTTCTTGTGAAAACCTTGGCTCGTTATACATGAACCATACAACTGAGTCCACAACCCGATTAGTTCTCATCCTCAGGACCGTCATTATAACTGTTCCCTCCTGGCACAGCTTGAACTTTCGTTCCTATGGAAAGATTGGAAACTCTAGATCCCTCTGGTTGTTAGATGGACCTCATTATTGCTACTGTTTGTTTCCTGAAATGGGGACCAAAATGTAAACCTGGTCTTCTCAGTCCAGAAAACACAAGTCATAACAATAATACCATGGGCGCCTTGACGCCCTTGGGCTAAGTTAGCGCTATATAAGTCCACTTTCATTCATTCATTCATGGTAAATTACCTTTCACTTAATTTCACACAAGTAACAAGCAATAACAATGAGTTGGATAATCGTTGCATCTGTTTCTTTAATAGAACTGTATGGCAGTGGGGACGAGGATGTCGGCATAAGTGAGACATGTTTCATGATGAAGATTGTGTCAAGTTAATTTGTGATCAGATGGGATTATCGGAATTTATGTGCAGGAAATATAATATCTACTCAGCAAGTGGGGGTGTTTCCCCTGAACATTACGTTTACTTGTAATTAGGCTAAGTTTATCTGGTGGAAAAAAGTGGTAACAATTGCATTTAAATGATTCTCCATAGACCGCTGCTTATCAACAAGAAGCTCAATTTTTTTTAACTTAGAACCCAGAACAGAATACAGACACATTTATTTGGCCAAAAGGCATGGCTGCACAGACTGTTCTGGCCTACATTTTGTTGCCATTGACCTTTAGCATGTTACTACTTATTCAGGTCTGTACGGCAGATAAGATCAGAGTGTGTGCTGAAGCTGAGAAGACGATTAAAGCACATGGTTAGCTACATCTCATCTTCAAAAGAGATCAAACCCGCGTTAAATCCTTCAATAGTGGCCGCAGTGGCTTGCATGTGTATGCTGAAAAGGATGTGGGATAAGAAAGACCCTGTGGATCAACACAGGAGACAGATATTTGCTTTGAGCTATAGAGTTGAATGGGCAACAAAGGCGGTATCCATAAAGAAGAGAGAAAGATAAGCGGGGGCGCTAGAGGGCGCGCAAGCAAGATAGCCACACTTGTGTGAGGCTCTGGCGGCCCGGGAGACATCCACCGTCATTATCCTGCTCCCGCTAAATAATTACTCGCTAAACACAGTGATACAAATGTTGGACGATACCCGGTTGCAGCGGTTATGGTCAGGTGCGGACTGGAAGCCGATAAATTGCAGGTAGAAAGGCTCTCCTCTGGGTTCTGCTGCGGCGCGGGGCTAGAGCCGGAAGAGCAGAGTGGAGACCGGCTACTGAGGAGAGGAACGACCCCCCCTGCGCTGCGCGATCGCCAAAAGAGCAAGGAGACACAAACTCCCCGCAATAGGAGACCTGGTAAAAAAGCGGCTCAGGGCAAGAGCCACCGCAGGCCCCTGAATCTGGGGGTGGAAGATGGGACGAGATTGCCGAGGGCCCCATCATGCCCCGACCTGAGTGGAAAGGCGCGCATGCCGGTGGCGCGAAGGGCAGATGAGCACAGCCGCGATCCGTCACAGATAGAAGGCAAAGGCTGTGCGGATCGGCAGTGAGGACACGTCGGCCAGCGAGATCAAACCCCATGAGCCGGGGAACCTTGAAGCAAAGGTGAGGAGCAGTCACGGCCTAGACACACCCTGCGGCCATCGCGCAGAAACCAGTGAGAACACCTGCGTAGGCCCGCGTTCAGACACATATCCATATCTGATGAATTGGGGCCTTCACAAAATCCCAGAGAGGACGCTGAGCGTTGGGCACCCTCCTCAATGTTAAGGGAGGAGGCGAGTAATCCACGCCGTGAAAGAAGTGCAACCGCTGTTGACGATTTCCGACCTGAGGAACTGCCACGAAGGGACGGGACAGTCTGCGGGCCACACGCTGCAAGAGACCTGGGCAGAGCCCCCTGCTGTCGCAGAGGACGGTGCTGATAGAGAGCTACCTTCGATCTTAGACCCCATTAAGAACGGTTTAGATAACCAACTGGGAGGCGGCCGTTCATTGCGGTGTGGGGACAGGGCCCTTCTTCCGATACTACATGTTTTAAGCACCTCCTGGGAGGAACAAACAACTTAAATATACGAGAGCCAGCTAGTACACTCACCCGCGCAATCGAGCATTGGCGCACCCCTGCCAAGAAGTATGGGACGGATGGAAACCAAACAGGCTAAACTGCCCTTCGAACCCCGCAAAGCGCCTCGAAACCAGAGCGTCACCGAGCAAACACCCACAGATAGGCAAGACGACACCTCGCAACCAGCAGAAGACGACCTAAAAGCTCTCCTCGTTACTATGAAACACAGCCTTACCTCCATAGAGTCCAAAACGGACACCATGTGCAACCGGATCGACTCAAAAACTGGAAAAGCACGACGCACGCGTAGGTGAGGCAGAACAACGAATTTCAGACCTAGAGGACACAGCTACCGCCAAGGACAAGCAGATGCCACAAATGGATAGGCTGTTAAAAGTCATAGTGGCTAAGAACGAAGACCTTGAAGCGCGCTCGAGGCGCAACAACATTCGCGTTCTGGGAGTGCCTGAGAGTGCCAACACTGGCAAAATGGAGGACTACATCGAATGGATGCTTGCAGACCTCTTTGACACAGACGCTTTCTCAGCCCAGCTGGTGGTAGAGAGGGCACACCGCTCCTTGGGCCCCAGGCCGCCCCCTGGAACACCATCCAGACCCATAATAGCCAGACTGCTTAACTATAGAGATCGAGACAGTGCCTTGCGGATGGCGAGAGCGAAGCAGCAGCTGACGTATGATGGGCATACAATTGCTCTATAGCCGGACTTCACAATCGCAGTTCAGGAGGCCAGGAAGAAGTTTGCATCTGTCAAGCGGAAACTGATACAAGCGCACGTAGACTACGCAATGATGTACTCTGCCCGTCTTCGGGTCACACATCAGGGGAAACAGTACTTCTTCATCAACCCGCAGCAAGTGGGGGAGTATCTAAAAAAATTAAAGAAGCAGAGGCTGTATCAAGAGACTGATGACCCTGAGACCCGATCGTCTTCGCAACTGTCCGATAATGATTGATTACATCTGTATGGGACTGGCCATGAGTAAAAATGACCGACGTTGTTATATGAGAACTTTACATATATTGACTTGGCTAAAACCTGTAAAGAACTTAGGCAGAAATCCGCAATAATAGCCCGATAAAAAGTTATAGTCTAGTATATAATTCAGGTAATAAGTGAGCACGTTTCTTTAACTCCCCGGGTACCCCGCTCCCACTCTTTCCTGGACCTTAAGGGAAGTGGATGCGGGTAGACGTGCCCTCTGTTGTTAACCCACAGGGCGAACCCCCCCCGGTTATTACAGGTTCCCCCTAAAATAGAATAAAAGCAGGTAACGGAGAGGCTTAGGTGAGAAACCACTCTTGACCTCTGACGCCTGTTTGTTTCTTCCCCTTTCCCTCCCTAATGAGATAGTGAAAGAACTGATCTCCCATCCTTCCTTTTTTCTCCCTTCTTCTCCTCCTTCTTTCCCCTCCTTTAGGATTATTATAGGCTTTCTGAAATCCTTTTGAAGTAATTGCATGGAGTCACTGATGACGCTCATGTACAGTTTATCTTAACTTATGACATTGTCATGTTTTTCAAGCTTGAATTGTGTGGGTGGGATTAGACTTCATCGACAAGTTTGGGTTGTCGATGTGGGCGGGGGAGGGTAAGAGTGAATGTTGAAGCATAAATCCATTAGATGACAACACAGCATGTATCCCAGATTTTCAAAACTGCAGACAAGATACACAAATAGGTGCATCGCACGACAGTAATAGAACCGCCCTACATATGGGGAGAGGTGAGCAACATGCCCTGAACAACCCCTAAATGACTAATACCCGTAGCGTCCCCGAGATACGTTTGTTGACCTGGAACATCAGGGGGTTGGGAAAGCCACGCAAATGCAGGCAAATACTGGCATACCTAGATAGACACTCCATACAGGTGGCGATGTTACAAGAAACTCACCTTGACCCCAAGAAACTACAGACATTCGCTGCCCGATGGGCAGGATATAGCTGCTTTGCATCCTACTCCACCGACTCACGGGGCACAGCGATCCTAGTTAAGAAAAACACTCCATATGTGCCCGCAGGCATGACTTCAGACCCACAAGGCCACCTCAGTCTGATGTGGGGAACGCTAGCCTCCCATTCGGTAACGTTGGTTAGTTGCTACAGACCCAACACTGACGACCCGATGTTTTTTGCTACTTTGTGGGGGAAAATAACAGATATAGGATCTGCGCACGTGATATGGGGCGGAGACTTTAACACCACACTTAACCCGACGCTGGAAAGATCACGACCGCAACCATACCACTATACTCGCACCCAACGCCAAGTTTGCGATATCATGACAGAATACGGCCTACTGGACGCATGGCGGCACATACACCCGTAGAGAAGAGAGGGCACAGGCCATACGGTGACACATGCGTCGTGGTCGAGACTAGACTACTGGGTAATTACTAGAGGACTCAGCACCTGGCTAGCTAAAGTAGAGCATCTTGCACGCACCTATTCAGATCACTCACCTGTGGTTATGAGTCTTACACCTCCGATGCGGCACACCCCATATATGAACTGGCGTCTAAACCCCACCATGCTTCTAGACACGGCATTTCGAGCCGAGATGGAGCAGGAAATCCAAAATTACTTCCAGCACAATATGGGTTTGGTTAAACACATGGCGACGGTGTGGGAGGCGTTCAAGGTCACCGCTAGGGGAATATGTATTGTTAACGGGGGAGGAGTACTTAGAGATTTGCGTTCCACGCTTACCCGCTTAGAGAAAGAGATAAAACAAGTCTAAACTGACATTGGTCGCTCACCATCTGCGTCAAAATATATAGAGCTTAGAGCTAGGATAACGGAATATCAAGAAACAGCGGATAGAGAGTGCCAGTTCCGAAGTAAATATCATACAGCCCGCCGCTATGGCGAAGGGGAAAGACCTGGGAAGGCGCTAGCCAAGCAGATCCGCAAGCCTCAGTTCTCGAGTTATGTCCTGGAAATTCAGACACCGGAAGGAAGTATAGTCAGGGACACATCAGACATCCTCCAAACATTCCAGACCTTCTACGCCTCACTATACACCTCAACGCGACAGCATCCACTGTTGCTACAACAATATCTGGAACCCATTGCACTTGGATGGCTGGGGGATTCCCAGAGAGAGTTCCTCTCTGCCGAGTTTGAAATCGAAGAAATTTGCGCTGCAATTATGCAGCTCCAATCTGGCAAAGCTCCTGGACCCGATGGCATACCTGCCGACTTTTACAAAGCGTATATAACACCTTGCTCCAATACTTAAACAGGTATATGAAGAGGCGTTCGAGTTAGGTGAGCTACTGCCCACCATGAGAGAGGCCTCCATAATCTCCATACTTAAACCGGGAAAGCCGGCAGATAGATGCGACTCATATAGACCGCTCTCCATGATCAATTGCGATGCGAAAATATTAGCAAAAATAATCGGAAACCGGCTGAGCCTCCTCATGATGGCGCTGGTCTTGCCTGATCAAGCAGGCTTCGTGCCGGGACGCGCCACCTCCCACAATCTTAGAACCCTGTTTGCGGTGATGCAAGACATAGACCCGGCTCTTGAGGCAGCCGCAATATTTTTGGATGCCACCAAGGCGTTCGACTCGGTGGAATGGGACTACCTGTTCGGAATACTGCAGAGGATGGGAATGCTGCATAGCTTCTTGTCCTGGATACGGCTGCTTTATTCCCTGCTGCGGGCCAGGGTAATAATAAACGGCGCCAACTCGCCCTGTTTTGCTATTACGAGAGGCACACGCCAGGGGTGCCCGCTGTCGCCGTTATTTGCTTTGGCCATCGAACCATTGGCGGCCAGGCTTAGACAGCATCACCGGGAATGGGCCCTAGAGTATCCCACTAGACATGTGCTGATCTAACTGTACACAGATGACATCACATTGTATGTGCGAGAACCTCAGATTAACCTCAACCCAATCTTGAGGGAGTTTATCGCCTTTGAAGAGTTATCGGGAGTCAAAATCAACTGGGAGAAGTCCCAGATGTTCCCGCTTACTGCCGCTACATGCCCATATTCTCTTGACTACCCCATAGAATGGTGCCCTAACGAAGTAAAATACTTAGGAATAATTGTTACCAGAGATGGCCCGGAGCTGCTCCGTGCGAATGATGAGAAAACGATGGAACACATCGCAGAGTCGGTGGCACGGTGAATTGCCCTGCCTTTGTCTATGGCAGGGAGAATCTTCCTAATGAAGATGGTCATCCTGCCTGAGTTACTGTACCTATATATCAACATCCCCCATGCACCGGGAACAACCTTTTTCAAAACCTTGAGAACTCAGATGATACGACTCGCATGGGGGGGGGGGAAACAACCCAGGCTGAGGTGGGAGACTCTGACTCTACCCTACGCACAAGGGGGATTTGACGCCCCTGATTTTGAACTGTATTATCTAAGTGCACAAGCGGATTATGCCACCTATTTTCTCAATACCCCGCTCTTCATGCCGCACTTGGCGGTGGAGCAGTATTACATGCAGCCAACGCCGCTGTCGGGGTTTATAGCTACACAAGACAGGGCGAGAGAGACAGGCTCCACTACTGTGGCATGTACTGTGACTGCATGGAACAAATTGCGAGAAAATTAGATGTGGTAATGCTCTTCTCGCCTCTGCTCCCAGTAGTCCAACACCCCAACCTAGAAGTTACTCAGGAGCTAAGATGCCACCAGCACCTGGAGAAAATAGGCATCACAAAGTGGAGAGACCTATACATAGACGGGACTTTCCGCACTAAAGAACAGTTCTTTACAGATAAGAGATCCTGGGACGATGGACCTGTTCATGTATGTTTGACTGAGGCAGAGTGTGAAGGCAGCCACCCCAAACTTTCCTGATGAACCCCCCACGATTGCAACACTGCACCGACTGCTGCAAAACACAAACCATTCCCATGTAGTATTTTTAATCTATCATAATACACAGACGGCAACGCAGGCCCCTGAAGAGACTGCCAAAAAGAAATGGGAGCAGGAACTGGGGGAGCCCCTTGAAGAGGGTAAATGAAATTACTGCTGCCAGCAGACAGGCAATGTGTCAGCTAGCAGCCGGCTGCGAATTATACATTTTAAATATCTTCAGAGACTATACTACACCCCTGTCAAACTTTTTAAATTTAAACTATGGGACAATGACGCCTGCAATCGATGCGGGCAAGGGAGGGCAGACTTCCTACACTTGGCTTGGGAATGTGCGGAGATCCAGTTTTTTGGGGGACAAGTCTTTGAAGCACTAGGGCAGATGACCTTGGCAACACAAACACAAACACCTATAGTGGCGCTACTGGGCTACACGCCAGATGTACCCCCGACACACAGACGATATGTGACGCTGGGTCTACTATTGGCTAAGCGGAGAGTGGCGTGTAGATGGGGTAGGGGGCGAGCATCTAAATTCAAGGAATGGGTTCGGGACCTCCTCTTCTGGCAGGAACAGACACTAACATATGAGGAACTAATACCCACGCCCTCCAGATCAAGGAACATTTGGGACCCATTGCGCACATATCTGCTTACACACTCTGAGGTGCTAGATGAGCGGGCAGCCCCTCCCCCCTCTGCCTGAGTAGCGCGGAAGACCTACACCAGAAGTTTGACAGCGAACTCAAAATCAATAAAACCGCCCCAAAACTACAAAAATCATTAGGGCTTAGGGGAAGGGGGGAGGGTTACAGACCTCTGGGTGGTTTACCTGCACCAGTGTTGTCATGTTGACGAATTTGGGGGTGGTGGGGGTGCCCACAGAGAGTGGGGAAGGGGACACAATGGCTATTCTTCAATGTTCTGTTTTTTCTTTCTTGAGTAGAGGGGAGGGTAGTTTTGTTCGGATGCTTTTTGTTCAGTCAATATGCATGAATGTCGACACTGAGACGCAATGGCACTGTTTACTCGATGGATGGGGACCTGAGGGGGTGTGGAGAGTTTTAGCCTTTCCTTTGCAATGGCCATGGGCGGGTACACTGTGATGACGTGGAACGTAAATGGGTTAGGGAATAAAATCAAAAGAGGTTTAGTTTCTCACTATCTTAAAAGGCTTAAACCAGGTATCATACTACTGCAGGAAACACATTTGGTGGGCCCACACTGTTCCTTCCCGGGTAGGGGGCAATACATCGCCCTAGCACACGCAGGTTTCACCCGAGGTTCGAGGGGAGTGGCAATCCTTATAAAAAAATCTCCCCCCTTCCGAGTCACCCGACGATGGGAAGACCCAGACGGTACATATGTAGCAGTCCAGGGTTCCTGGAATCACACACCTTGGTTCATTTGTAGTGTTTATGCGCCCCCGCGCCTCCAGCAGCGTACGTTGGACAAACTGGCGGACCTTCTTTTACAGTCTGGCTCGGCTACACATATTATTGGGGGAGACTTTAATGACGTGATTGATCCCTCCCTAGATCGCACGGTGACGAGACCAGGGCAACATGAAATTACTGCATTGGCGAGGTTTCAGGACATCCTAGGCCTCACTGATCTCTGGAGGCGCCATCACCCGTCTACTCGTACATACTCATACTTTTCTGGGGCCCACAGGGTGTTTTCAAGGTTGGATTATCTCTTTGCCCCAGCTGGTGAGGTCGACCGAGTGGAGGAGGTGGAGTACTTAGCTAGGGGTATCTCAGACCACTCGCCACTTTATCTACGGATGGGGGGGAGACGGGGAGGTCAAGGCATGACGTGGAGATTAAATGCTTGGGCACTGAAAGATGAATCGGTGTCCGAGGAAATCAGGGTGGACACCGAGCTCTATTTTAAAGAAAATGATGGTTCAGTGCAATCGGCTGTCACCCTATGGGAGGCTTTCAAGACAGTGATACGCGATAGAGCCCAAAACATTATTGCCCATAAAAAGCGGCAGGAACTTCAGGAGAGCTTGGTGTTGGAACGTAGACTGGTGGATCTTGAAAGTAGAGAAGCTTTTCCTCCTAATGCGCATACCCTCCGCCAAATTGACATTACTAAACGGGAAAATCAGGCTCTGGTCACTAAAGAGGCGCGGGCTCACCAACTCGCAGTACAGCATAGGTTATATGAGACTGGGGATCGAACGGGCAAATTGTTGGCATGGTTGGGCAGGAAGGAACAAGAGTCGAGGTGGGTTGTATCCATTAAGGAACAGGGCCAGATTTATACCACGTCACAGGATATAGTGGGGGCTTTTGCCCGATACTACTCAACACTCTATGCGAACCAGACACAAGCAAGTGAGGCACAAATAGCTCAGTACCTTGCCATGGTTGACCTCCCCTGCCTCGCCCAAGATGAGAGAGATAGGCTGGAGGAAGATATCACTCTGGCGGAAGTGACAGAGGCTATTGGTAAACTGAAAGCGGGGAAAACCCCAGGCCCTAATGGCCTCCCAGGGGAATTTTTTAAAGCATACAATGCCTTGCTGGCCCCGTATATACTTCAGCTGTTTGTGGCCACTAAAAGTGAGGGGGTACTCCCGGCAGACCTTAGAATGGCAACGGTGGTGGTGATTCCTAAAGCAGGGAAAGCCCCGGAAGACTGTGGGTCTTACCGCCCCATCTCTTTATTAAATATTGAAACTAAAATTTTGGCCACTGTCCTTGCGACACGTCTTGTAACTGTTATCACCTCCTTGATCCATGGGGACCAATCCGGCTTTATGCTAAAACGGGCCACACGCTATAACCTACTGAGGGTGGCCAACTGGATGGATGTTGTTCGCGACAGGAAAGAGGCTCATCTGCTCCTCTCGCTAGACGCTGAAAAAGCGTTCGACACCGTCCATTGGCCCTTTATGAGGCATACTTTGGAGAAATTTGGATTTGGTCCGGGGTTTAGAGCGTGGGTAGAGCTACTCTACAAAGGACCTGAGGCGAGGGTTAGGGTCAATGGAACTCTCTCGGAGCCATGGCCGATCCAAAGGGGGACTAGACAGGGATGTCCCCTTTCCCCCTTGTTGTTCGCCCTTATTCTGGAACCCTTGGCCTGTGTAATTAGAGACCTCTTGGGGCTGGGTGACTTTGTGGATGACTCCCAGCGGCTGGATGAAGAACGCATATCTTTATATGCAGATGATATTCTGTTATATGTAACGAACCCGGTGGAGACGCTTCCCCGAATCCTACAAGTCGTTGAGGAATATGGGCGTCATGCGGGATATAGAATCAACTGGACCAAATCTACCCTATACCCGGTGGGAGGAGTGGTAGAGCCCCAGAGATATCCTAGTTGTCTGCGCTGGTCGACAGAGGGCTTTACATATCTTGGTCTCTATATTACTACGGACGTGGCAACTAGCCTAGCCCGTAATATTAGGCGGGTGTTCCTTAATTTTCAGACAGACGTTAAGAGGTGGAGGAGACTCCCCCTAACAATTATGGGAAGAGCCGCCATGTATAAAATGATTACTCTCCCTCAGTTACTCTATGTGTTACAGAACACCTATACTAAGATTCCGGACGTAATGTTAAAAAATATTGACAATGAATTGCGTTTACTCGTATGGGATGGGGCTCATCCACGTATTGCACTCCAAACACTACAGAGAAATCCGTACAATGGGGGCTTGGCCCTTCCGGATATTAGGGCATATTATAGAGCTTCCCACTTAATTGCTATTAATGAATGGATTCATGCGCCGGGGGATCACCCGGCATATAGATTGGAAAGGTTACAATTTCGAGACCGTACTTATCTTCACTACATTTATGGTGGCAAGGGATGTAGCCGACTGCTCCAGGCAACTCAGAGGACGCTTGAGGCATGGAAAAGTGCGGAGAGACAGATGAGGTGGAATCACAAGTGCACCAGAGAGACCCCACTGTGGGAGGGGACAAGGCTACCTGAGATAGGGAAGCTGAGAGGTTTTAGGCAATGGGATTTAATTGGTATATCTAAATTAGGGGATGTCCTGGAACAAGGTGTGCTGGCCCCCTTTGGTACACTCCAAGCTCGATATCAACTCCACGACACACAGGCATATGCATATCTCCGCTTGAAACACTCTTGGGCTGCTGAGGGATTGGACAAGGAGACGGTACCGGAATATACCCCCCTAGATGGCCGACTCCTCCAAGAGGAGATCCCAACTAAAGCCATTTCGTTCACCTATAAAACCCTACTTAATAATATGCCCGATAAATTGGGTCCACTCCGAGCAAAATGGGAAAAGACCACTGGTGTACTAGAGGACATAGATTGGGAGGCCGCTCTTATGCACCCACGCGAAGTGGCAATCAAATTAAGGCTGCGTCTTATCCAATACAAAATCCTACACCAAGCTTATTTTGATAGAGCAAAATTGCATACAATAGGGAGAGCTGCAAGCCCAGAGTGTCTTAAGTGTCACACAGAATGTGGAACATTCATACACACCCTTTGGGAATGTAATGAGATCCAGAATTACTGGGGCAAGATTGTGAGAGAGTTAAATGCTATATTAGAAGTCCACTTAGAGCTAGAGCCGAGGTTTCTCCTTTTGGGTATTCCGTCTGATGTGGATATCCCACGACGCAAGCTTGTACTGGCCAATTTGGGGCTAGTAGTGGCAAAAAGGGATATAGCAAAATATTGGGGGGCCCCTCAAGTACCAACACTGAAAGAGTGGAGGGCATGTCTTGATTTATACATGGTGGCGGAACAGGTGACATACAAGGCCAGGGGTTGTCCTCGGAAGTTCCGGAAGATATGGGCACCATGGATCAAGTACTATGGCCTGGAAGTAGTGGGGGAGGAAGAGGGAGGGGGATTGCAGTCTTTAGAAGTGAGAGAAGAGCCTTGACAGATACATTGCTAGTTCCTATTGTTTGTACTCATGCGCAGTGTAACCATGACCCTTTATTTTTATACGCTCAGGTGGCTCAGACCCCTCCGTGGATTCAACTGAGACAGACATTTTGTTTATACAATTGCCATATACGTCATTGCGATTTGTCATTAATGGTGCATCATGTATACATGTTTTGTTGGAAGTTTGTTTTATTTTTCAAAAACGAAATAAAAATATTTATAAAAAAAAAAAAAAAAATCATTAGGGCTCCGAAATATGGAAATTGGATAAAAGGTAATAAGTGCTAGATCACTGAGCGCGAATGAATGCCCGCCTGACATTTGCGAAACGGCCTCACAAGGGTGTTAATGTGCGGGAACTAAATGGATGGGCTGCATCTTCAACTCTGTAAAGTACACTGGGACATTATGAATGTATTTATGCTAACTGCCTATTGTATGCTCTTTTTCTCTCTTTGCAAAAAGTCAATAAAAAAACAAATTAAAAAAAACATGATAAGCCCATTCCCTGCAGGACCACGGCAATCAGATGGTGGATGAAGATGGCTAGGTTTGATGGCTCAGTGGACTAATGTATCCATTCCAGGAATCTATTTTTTTACTTCATGGTCACAGGTTTGAATCTCAGTGAGTCCACTCATTCTTTCATTCTCCCAAGGTGAATAAAATGAGTACCATTAAGTTAGGTAGCAATAAACATCTTTTATCCAGCACCACAATGCCCCAAAGGGCAAATGTGTGCTTTACAAATAAATGTTATGGAATGGTATGGTAACTTTCACCTTTTCAAAGACAGTAGTAAGAGGATAAGGCCAGCTGAGTGGCTAGTGTTAAGACTATGTCTTAGATCACAAGGAGTTGTTAACAATACCGTTTTAGTGCCTGTCCTCGGATAAACAGCCTTTGGTGAGGAATTAAAGATGTCAAAGGATTACGCATGGTTCAAAAGCCCGTGTGCTAGCAATTTCTGTTTCATCTTGCGGCTACAGGAAGGGACAAGATGGGTTTATATTTCACCTAAATGTTGTTATCCAACATAGGCTTTTCACCATTGGCCTGGCTTTCCCTCTCCCTTCCTTTATTTCAGTACTGCCCTAGAAGAAAACAGTGAGTTTAATACAGAAGTCAATGCTGGTACCACAGTGGGCACAAGGCATACACAACACAGACATCCTCAGGGGAAACACCCCCACCTGCTAATTAGGTATTATACTTCCTGCACATACATTTCCAGAGTAACATCTTACCACAAATGAACTTGACACAGTCTTCATCTCTGAAACATGTCTCACTTTCACATTCCTGCTTATGCCTGGCATCCTCGTCCCCACTGGCATACAACCCATGAACTAGACACACAAGGCTAGTGGTGGTTTTACCATCATTCACAAGTTCTCCTGGCACTGCATACTCCAGAAACCACGCACTGTTACCTCCAATGAGCGTTTCACCTCCCACTTTCTTTCTCAACCTTTGTTTAACAACCTTTAACACCTGATGTACAGAGTCTCCCCTACGATCCCAAGAACCAGCAAAAGTTTCATTAAGAAAATCACAGATCTCTAAACCAACTTATCCACCGGCCTCTCTGGAGACAGCACCACCTTCCTCAAAGAAAAAAAAACACTCCACAAATTCTTGGGTACCAAAAACATGAAGCAACAAATCAGTGAAACAAAGCACTCTAATACTAACAAAACCTATTTTCCTCACTATGACGATCATTGAAAATCAACAGCCTTTGCCACTTGACTGCTCAGCCACCTATGCAGTTCTTGTCATCTACTGCCACATACTAACCATTCACCAGAGCCATTCTATACAAAATAACAGTGCTTCACCTTTAGTAATTACGCGATTGATGTTCTTGAGCAAGGCAGCAAGAACCTTCAAATTACCTGACCACCCACCATTACTTTTCCTGTACACAGAGAAAAAGAATGTCAACAATGATATCATCCACAAACGGCACTCATCAAAACCAAAGCCCTACCATTCCTGGTACACCCATGAATGAATCTACAGCAAATAGACTATTGGCAAACAAGAAAACAAAAAGGGAAACCCCAACTCCAAATCAGCATTTCAATTCTGCAGAGGTATCTACTCCACCTGTAGGAACTTCATGAAAAACTTCTTCTCTACAGCTAAATTCACCTATCATGGAAACATCCAACAAAAACAAAGCCTTCTTTAAAATTGTTAAACATTGCACAAACGAGATCACAGACTCCACTCAATATCTAATGTAACAGACAAGTGCAACACCAATAATCAGTTCTTCATCAACAAAATAGACAAAGTCAGATACCATGTTCAAGCACCAAACATTTCAAAAGTCTTTCCTTTCACCCCTCCTTACTACATTTCAAAATTAACCTCCAGTGTGCCCACACATTCAGAACACAATGACATGCTTGCCACTCTAGACTATATCACATATGATGATGGCCATCTTTCCTTCATTATCATTAAAATATTCTCTAGAGATGTGCATAAAACTCTTTGCTACATTTTCACCAGTGCGCTTAAAATCCTATAGATCTCACTGCTACAGAAAAAGTAGCCTCAGCTATTAGCAGCCTATTAAACGTCTGCCCTTTTTCACTAAGATTGTGAAAGCAGTCACCATCTAATTACCACACCATATCAAAGCACAGATACAGCAACTATCTACTCGTGATGCTAAGATTTTCAAGCAGGTATTTAGGCAAAGGGTAAGAAGCCTCACCTGTTATTTCCTCAGAAGTTGGAGAAGCATTTTCCTTTTTCTCTGTTCCGGCCTAAACTAAGGACGAGTGAGTCCAACATGGTATTTTACCGAGTGAAACCCAGAAGGTCATTGGTAGGTATTCATAAATTAACCCTTATCTGTCCCAGATGTGTCTGTTCCTCCTTTTAAACCAAATGATTCAAACCAACATCTGTTAGTTGTGACCAGGGTAATCACATAAGCTATATCCTATCTAAATCAAAATGGCAGATGACGATGATCAGTCCTTTGAAGATGGGTCCGGGGTGGAGGATTGATGGAAAATTGAGTGACTGCATTAGTTATTTCTCTGATGACCAAGTGGGTATTGAAGCTCTATTGTATAGTGATCTGCTCGCTGTCTTGGTTCTATATATAATTGCCTTGAAGTATCTTGGACAAATGGATAACTCCACATGTGGATCTTACGTATTGCTTGATTGTATATGCCTCTGCTATATATCATACACTGCATTATGTCTAGCACTATCAGCACACACTGAATATTTGTTGTTTACTTAAAATCAATAAAATATACTTGAAAAATGAAAATGGCAGTGGGTTCTCTCTTTTTGTAAAATCTCTGTTGGGACTAGAACCTTTCACTGGGCTTCCACAACAGTCAGAAGAACAAAGGGCAGTATGACTTCTAGTGCTTGTGGATTTACAGTGTTCAGCAGAATCTTCACATGTGAACAAAGGAAGAAAGGCAACGTTTGTTTTGCACCTAGTTGACCAGTTTATAGAATTGTCCAGGATTCCACACCAATCTCCATATTGTGAAAGTTATTTCAGGACAAAGCACAGTTCCCAGACAAACACAAAATGAGTTATTCCAAGACAGATTTGAACTTTGGAAGTTTTGGCTCTAAATCCGATATGTTTCCTGAAATTGTACTATTATCCACCACCATTCCAAAGATCCCAATTTTTTGGACGTTTACGAGGCGTGAAGCTAGAGGCAAAAGTCTGCTAGCTGGTGGTGGTTCATAAAAGCCATGTGAGGTGTTTGGCTATGAGGAGGAAATGTTTCACATTCCTAACCTCATAACAAAGTGACACTAATGACCAGACAGTTGTGACCCTTTGTATTACAGTCAATTTTCTTTGCACTGGCTATTAATATTTGAGATCCCCTAGTGCCAACCTAGTCACCTGCCATCATGTCAAGACAGAGCATTGTTACAGTGGTTTCACTAGAAGAGAGAAGGAAACACTACTTTGGAGAGCATCTAGAGGATTAGACATGAGTTGCTTGTCATTAGGTTCTCCAGCATCCTTAAGATATATCGCAACGAGTCATTGTAATAGACATTTGTGATCAGGGTGGAATGATTGGCGGCTTGCACAAAAATGGTGTTTTGGCTCCTACCTGGCTCTTTTTTAGAAAGATCATTTGGGCTGCTTGGCACCCTACCCTCAAGGAGCAAAGTCTATAATGTGGAAGAGTACAGCTGTGGTTATTCTACTCACCTTGTGCTGTAATAGTGGTATGCAAGGAAAGTTTCTTGGTGATTTCAGAGGATTGTTTGCTTGATTTTCTTCTTTTCTCCTTTGGTGCTGGTTGAGGACATCTGAATGATGCCAAAGTTTGATGTTCCTCCTTTAATTAGATAGGAGTCTGCCTTCATTTTGGTTCCTGCGGGTTCCCTTTATAGCCTATCTCATTTCTCTCAGTACTGCAAATTGTTCCATGTGCATGGTCTCTCTCCACTTTAGATGTGTTAACCTGTGTCTATAGGTAGTCTAGCACCCAGCTATTATCAAATGTCCAAGCAGGCTGTTATGGGTTGTAGACTGCTATGTGGGAGTATTGTGTAGGAGTCTATGAGGCTGTGTGACCCAAGAGGGGTAGCACATTCAGCAAAATGTTTATTGTCTTGCGAGGTGGTGTAGTGAGAATCTATGTGGGCGCATTACTACCTTTTGAGATCTAAATTCAGGCACACATTCCCCTGTTGTTGTCTCTGTCACAAGATCTTCTTGTTCCAGGACAATAGCATAAATATATTGGAAAAACACTGGTTTATACCATAATAGCTCCTTGTATGGAATGCTGAGATTGGCTTATCTTATTGGACTTACAGTCACCACAGGGGTGTCTTCCTCCCAGATCAACTGTAGGAACGACGACCAACACCAGGGAAAAGAGAATGGGAATAGGAGAAAATAAAAAACAAGCGATAGAGACAGCATTGTCAGGGCAAACTGTAGCAGATGCTGCACCCAAACAAGAACTCATTGAGTCTGTGGCATTACTTCCCTCTCCTTCTTGCCTAGCATTCTCCTGCAGGTGTCTTATCCGTCCCTTTGTGCTGCAACTATAGGTATGAGAATGAGTTGGTGTCATATAACAGAACATATGCAAGTCTTTCTAAGCACAAATGCAAATACCTTTCAGCCGGTACACCGTTCAAAAATGCAAAGGAGATAATCTGCACTTAAATCTTACCTTGGAAATTTGCTCTTATGGACCACTATTTGTTGAACTGATTGAGCACTTTAGAAACCTTAGTAAAGTATGACGGCAGAGACTGATTCAGTTGACACAATCTACATAAGGTCAGATATCTGGTTAGGTCTGGCCTGAAAGCTCTGTTATCTACAATAGCTATTGTTACCAGTTGTTAAATATTGACATGGAATGCAGGCGTGGACCGTGCAGGTAAGATCGGTGCAGCGGGTGGGGGTTGAGAGGGGGCGGGGAGTTGACGGACGATGATGAGGTAAACTTAAATTTAAAAAAACAAAAAACACTTACCTTGCGCTCGACGCATCGCCGACTTGGCGATTAGCCCATTGGAATGGGCTTTGGCAGTACCCAGAAGAGTATTCCTGTCTCACCTCATGCAGCTGGCAGTTTGGTGTATCATTATTTCTCCTGTGCAGTGCTTGCAATACAATGCATGAGGGAATATTTTACACCTGAATACAACATTGAATTATTGTATTATTTTGTACCTGCATTCACATAGGCCTTACTACCCCATATGAGGTGTTAGTGGTTAATCCAGTGATGATTGTTTAGTGCTGGTTATTGGCAATAACCTTGTTCTCTCAAGGAAATCATTCCATGCATTTACTCCAGTCCCTTTTTCTTTAAAATCTGTTTTTATTGGAATGTTTCATATTGCAGTTATTCAGCTTTAGTGCATAGACAAAATCAGTTTGGATTGTGTTACAGTACATACAGCCGATCTGCTCCCATGTCATACATGGAAAAAAAATCTTGACCCCGCCCATTCAATCCACGTTCTCCTGGGCTCTCCATCGCTTCCCATTAACAAGCAAACTTTAAACTTTTATTGTCCCTCATACACAAACACACACACACCCACCCACTTCAGCAATGTTGAACGTACAGGTCTTCTCTGTCTGTGGACTCCCCTTCCACGGTCATTGGCAATGTTCATCTATCTTGTATATGACTGGAATTGCAGTATGCACTATTCTTTCTTTGCCCAGGATACACAGGATTAAAGTCCAAAACAACCCCTATGGCCTGACCTACAGAATCTCTGAGTTTTTCATCCCCTTGCTTTGTTGCCCCCATCTGCAAAAGTCGCTATTGCATCTAACCATGTCTTTGTCGCATCCCTCTCTGCTCCTCCGCCCTTAAGGCAGCATCCTCCACTATTGCTCAGCTCTCTACCGCTCTCCGTACCCCAGTCCTTTTGCGGTAGATTAAATTCATAGGAGTTAGTCGTGATCTTTAGCAGGGGCTATGGGAGCTCATGCAGACGGTTGGTGGGATAAATAGTCAGGCGAGAGGAGATTAGATATAGTTAGGTTGCATGGACAGTGTTTCGAAGAATTAGAAGTAGTGATCTATGAAACAGAATGTGGGCAATTTGCAGAAATACAATAACAGGATTTTGACTTAGAGTATGCTATATTCAGAGAAAGGAGGTAAGCAGATGATGGAAGGAAAGGAGCATGTCATTCGAAGGAAAAAACAGAAGAGGGAACAGTTGGAAGTTTGTGGATGTCCTTGTGATGTCCAGTGTCTGCTTATGAGGTCGAGTGAGCTAAGATGCGTAGCACATTCAACACCCACTCGCCCAGACTATTCCATCCCATAATGTATGTCCCATGCTGATGCCTCACCCTCATCTACCCATTAAGGTAGTCCTCTTTGTGATACCCTATTCCTTTGCTCCCATGCTTGTACCCACTCTCTCAGTCTGTGTCTCATGCTTGAGCCCATTCCCTAGAATGCATCCCATGCTGATGTCCTCCTGCTCTGCCTCTATATTAGTATGCCCTCCTTTGAAGATGCCTTCTTTCTCTGCCCCCACACTGGGTTCCCACAAAAATGCTATGCACTCATTTCAGTCATCTTCACCACGCTTTGTAGCACCCCATCTGGATTTCTCCATCTTCTCTTCATACCTCCATCCTCTGTTCTGTACCCGTGCCCTTTCGTCTTCGAAGCTAGACACTGACATACCTTTTCTTACCATTATTCGCAATCTTATTTGAGCTGTGCTGCCACTGTTACTCTTTGGGTGTGACTCCCCACCATACAAGCCCTGCGCCTTTTGCAAAGCCACCTCTTTCATTTCAGCTACCCCTACTTTTTTGCTTGGCTTGATCTTCAGCCTGGCCACCATCATTCTGCCATCCTGATGACAGGCACACCTTACGCTGCAGATACCAACAAATAATAGGCACAGTTCGATAGCTCTGTTGGCGGTGTATCCGTTCAAGGTGTCAGAACCACCCCACCTATGATGTCCAAACTCTCCCCATGCAGTTTATTCAAAACTGCAGTGCATTTTGGGAGAGGCAGCCTTTCTTAACAACATACCTCCTTCCTTAACCTCAATTCCACACGTCAAGTTAGGGAATTAAGCCTGGAATTAGCCATGCTAAGTCTCACTTGATCGAGTAAGACTACTCCTAGGGACCACATACTACAACTCATAGCCAACACGAAAGTACAGAAGCCAGCGCCCAGTAGTCCTGGATCACATAAATAGTATCAGAATAGTGGTAGCACAGAGAGAGTGTGGCAAAGGTTTGGTCAGTCTGGTGAAACTACTAGAATCGGCAAACCAAACATCCAAACATCCCACCCTGAGCGAAGTAAGTTCAGTGCCTCACTCCATATCTCTAAAGCTTTTCCCCAGCAGTAGCCGACACTCACCCGCTGTACCCCAGACCATATCCAGGCTCCGCGTGTCTTGTCTTCTCATTCCTCATTTCATAGATGCATGTAATGGAGAAAGCAGCGCTTTTGTTTTATTTTTTCAATGAGCAGGCTTTAGAAAATATTTCAGGGCTCAAATGCAAGCCAGACCTATTGGCATTGCCAATGCTTATCTTTAATCTACTTAGCTGCTGACTGGAAGCGTGTATCATGCTGAGTGTAGGAATCCAGAAGGCGGATAAGGCAACAAAATACCTTGCAGCCAAAAGTAAACACAAAGAAAAACACAATGCTCCAAAGAGTATAATAATTCTAGATGGTGTAAGATGCTTGAGGCATGCAACAAATGAATAAACAGGACCACACAGAAGTAGTCATGAAATATCCAATATAAATGTATACAAATTATCCCTCAAATACTCAATGATTCTATTATTTTTTAAAGTAATTGGTCAGTTCTAAAATATTTATTAGATACCGTACAAGGGGAATTAACATGTTTATTTAAATTCTCAATTATCATGATCAATCCTGTTGAAAACCTTGGTTGCAACATGACAAGTAATTTAGAAAAACAAGGTATCTCAAGGAATGAGTCAGGTGTATCTGTCAAGGGCAGGTCTTCTTAGTGGCGACTTGGTGATTCTTCTAGTCTAGAGATGTAATCTGCAGCTTCCAGTAGCAATCCTAGACTCCAGATTTTACAGCCAAGTCTGAACTCACCTCAAAGGCAGGTTCAGTCCTTGGAAGGGGAAAACTGGATTCCAGAAAACTTCCAAAAAGTACAGGGCAAAAAATAGAGAAAGAATAGGCTTGAAACTACTAGAAGAAGCAGGGGAACCTTGAGCGAGCAATTTACCAAAAGATTGCCAAAGATTACAAAAAGCCCCAAAAACTACGTGAAAATTAATAAATAATCAGAAATAATAAGGGCTAGGTACACGCAACATTACAGTGAAGCCACATGTACATAAAAGAAATAAGCATGTTGCGGTCAAGTCTCCATTTCCACGCTAACATGCAAGATCCGTGTTACACGCGGCGAGCCAGCGATCAAAATAAAAGTGATTAACCTCTCGCTTTATGGAGGTAATGCTTAACAGATATTTTTCTGGTTTATTATACCTCAGTGTCATCATGGGTACCAGCTACATATACTTATACACACCAAGTTCTTGACAGAAGCAGATTTTCCTGACCCTGGAGATAGCTCCTACACGTACTGTCCCTGATGCGTAAACAGTGGTGTTGCTGCCTTTTAACTGTTCACCCTAACTATGCTACCCCTTAAAGCAGATATTTGAAAAAGTTGATCACTGTGCCAATGTGTTGTCCAAAATAGGTATCCAAAGGGGGCTATTAAAATTGTATGGACTAATGAAATTTATGTATATCAATCTTCTTCGAACAATATAGAAACTGAGATATGTCACTTACGCTTGCAGGGTCAGCTTTTTTCTGTACCATATGCTAATCATCTGGTGCTTTCACGTCAGCTACATGGGCGCTCTCCCTGAGCCTACAATCAATTCACAAAGACTCATTTTTGTAGTTTGACTCTTATAGCTTTGTCCAACTTTTCTGTTCTGCACGTATTTAACGAGATAAAGTGAAACAGTTCCTAAATTCAATGCAAATAAGTATCAGTAAAAATATTCTTAATTAAACTAGTAGGGCCTTCCTTAGCTAATAAATATTTGTTTTAGAACTGACCAATTCCTATAAATAATAAAAGACCGAATCAATGTCGATCAAGGGGTTTATTATATATATGCTAGCAATAAGGTAACCCCTTAGACAATTTTCCATAATCCACCCTGTTTTTTAGTCAGTCGTACATCCAATCATAATACTATTATATGCTACCTATTGACTTCAGCTGTTTGCTGACATTTTGCATTCGGTGAGAGTAGCCTGTTCTCCCTCATGCTGTTAGGCATTAACAGTTGTTAATTGCTCTTTCCCTACAATGGGTCCGAATATGTTAACCATTATTAACATCCCAAGCAGTTAGTAATAATGTTTAAATACGAGTTTGGAATGTTGGGGTTAATATTGATATTGAAGGCAAGGGGTTTGCAATGGCCTTTAACAGCTGGTATTTGCCCACTGCCAGCAATATTCAGATATTTTAAATGGCAGTTCCAGTTTCAGCTTCTCATTTGCCCTTCAGGGCAGAATTAGAGGCAGTGTCTGTGGTCTAGTCAAAGAAAATGCTTTTGCTACTTCCTACCCATATCTACGGCATAAACTGGCCTTCGGTTATAGTGCTAGCTTCAGGTAGAGAGTGGGGATGGCCACCCCGTTATATCGAACGCTGCCCCTGACTCCCCCTCCACTGTGTCAGTGGAACAGCTGCTACCTCTATATATCTCCTCCACCCAGGGAGTCGGAATCTATCTATCTATCTATCTATCTATCTATCTATCTATCTATCTATCTATCTATCTATCTATCTATCTATCTATCTATCTATCTATCTATCTGTCTATCTGTCTGTCTGTCTGTCTGTCTGTCTGTCTGTCCATCTATCTATGAAGCACTTATAGAGTGCATAGTTACCCGTTGGCATCCCAGCGCCACAGTTTGGCAGAGCCCAGATAAACAGAGAAACTGCCCAGCCTTCTGCTGTAGCTCCCACTTTCATCAAGATGAAAGTTATATCAGAGGCTGTGACACCCTCATGTGCAGATCCTGCCTCAACATTCATTCAGTGACAGTGCGTGCTTCAGTAGGGAAGGCACAGTCACTGGGAGCCAGGGTCGGACTGGGAGAGAACATAGGCCCAGGGACACCAAAATAAAAGTGGCCCCCATTAGTGAATCATATAGCTAAAAAAGTGGCCCACATTTGCAAATCGGGGCAGTTTGGAACTTGTAAAGATCTGCTGAATAAGTCTTTGGTAAGGTAGGAGCATTTTTGCTTACTACAGGCAATGTTTGTGGCAATATCCGGGCATCAATAGTAACAAGCATTTACAATGCAATAGGTCTCGCATTTTTGAGAGTTTGAGCTATTGGCATTGTAAATGACAATGCCCTTTATTTATGTGTTGTTTTTAAAACAGATAAAAAAAGGCATTGTCATTTACAATGCTAATAGCTTAAACTCTCGCAAATACAGATCTATTGCATTGCAAATGCGTTCGGCGCCCGTGCTATAAATATTTTTTTAAAAGCGTTAGTTGAGAGCATGTCCTGCCTGCTAGCAGTAGGAGGGGGTTTGGGATGAGTAAAAGGGAGTTGGCGTGGGAAGAGGCTTAGGTAAGGGTTTAGAAAGGCTTGTTTAGGAGATCTGAATAGTAAAAGAGGTATGAGATGATGCAAGGAGGGGTAGAGGAGGGAACAGTCTAGAAAGGGTTATTTTGGGGATCATTGTAGTGGTATGGGGTTTGGGATGAATGAGAGAGTGGAGGTAGAGGATATATTGATAGAGGTATAGGGTGAGAAATAGGGTAGTGCATTGGAAAGAGTAGTAGAATGAGGTTTGAGATAAGTCTGAGAGTTGAGGTAGAGGATTTATTGAGAGCGGTATAGGGTAAGAAATAGGGTAGTGTCTTGGATATGCTGAATTAGAAGAAAAGTAATAAATATATAGATACATAAGTACATGTAAGGTATATATATGCATAAGGAAGGTAGTATATGTAGATTACAGATGCATTTAATAAACTCCAGCTTTCTAGTGTTGTACTTTAAATTAATTTATTTGTTTTTTTATTTTTTGTAATTCAATAGTGAAGCAATTCTAGATAAATAGTTAGATGTACTTATTTATGCAGTCACTTATATACATGTTAAAAACATAGAATAATGTAACTATCAGTAATATGTACATCTGTTAAGCAGAAGTAACAAATGTCTATATTTTTAAAAACATAATTATTATAGACGTTTATACAAAGCAATACACATATATAGGTACATAGCTATAGTTCAAATAAATGTCTATATACAGAGGGATATGTTGTATATTTATGTTTGCGTATGGTGGTTATGTAGGGAAGAGACAATTCTTGATTAGTTTTCTGAAGATAAGGTGGTTATCTGTGGATCTTTTTTTTTTTAAACAAACTTTATTGCCTTTATGTTCAAGCAGAGTTGCATACATCAAGATAACATTACATTCGGACATTTGTCATATTCGTTACATCTCAATGGACAGTTTATGCACTTTCTCTCGTTGTTTCCGTGACGAGCATCCCCTCCCGTCTTGCTCGGTAGGGATAGTGCTAGTCTGGCCCTGGCCCCCCCCCTCTGCCTAACAAACCTTGTAACCTAGTCCCCCCCCTCCCTCCCCGCACTGCTGCCTCCCGTTTGTCTCCCTTGAATGCCGAGGGTCCCTTACCCTCTATCCAATCATTATGCGCAGGGGCGTCCCGTATACACTACCCTCTCTGTCCCTACCCTCTCCTGTGGGAGTGTGTTGGATGCTCCCCATCCTCCGGGGTCTACAAAGCTACTCTGACCTGCCCTGGCCGTTAGGGATGCTCTCGCTGTAGGGGTCTTTCAGGGGAAGAGGCGTCGGATTCCTGTCCGTCCCTTTGCAGGTCGCCCAGCAACCCCTCCCATGCCCTGGCTCTCTCCTCCTTGCCTATCCCTCGCCTCGCGTTCCTCAGTAGGATCCTGCTCTCGCATCCTGCCCATTTCACTAGCTCTCGCTTCCAACTGTGTACACTGGGGCCATTCGGGTCTTTCCAGTTACGAGTGATTTCTCGCTTCGCCAGTATGAAGGCGAGATCTTGGAACCTGTCTGTGGTCCTAGTTTTGGCCTTGTGTGGAAACAGGCTAAGTAGAACATGTGCCGGTGTGCAGGGGATAACCCTCTCTGTGACCCTGGCCGTCTCCTGTGTCACTTCCTGCCAGTAATGTGTTAAAGCAGTACAGCTCCAGAGCATGTGAATGAAAGTCGCCCCCAGTGTAGTGCATCTCAGGCATCTGGCGTCATCTCTGGTAAAGTATCGGTTGATACGTTCTGGCGTAAGATAGGCTTGGTGGAATATGTAGAAGTTAATCAGGCTAAAGCGGGCGTTCCTAGAAACTTTAGGTGCCCAATCAAGGATATTTTCCCAGTCCTTGTCTTCCAGTGGCCTGGCAATGTCTTCCCCCCATTGATTTCTCAACCTGTCCAGCGGTTGCATGGAGTCGCGTCCTATGGCCCTATAAAGACATGCCACCGCCTTGATAGTGCCCCCGGCGAGGCTTATGTATTCGCAGGTGGCGGGTCGAACCAGTTCAGTCGTGCCTGTTCCCCAGTGTCGTCTCATGGCCCCTGTGACTGCTCCATATAGTAGGAAATGCCCTGGTGGGATATCCCAGTCGGCGCTGAAGTCCTCAAAGGAGAGTAGCTCTCCATCGCGGAAGAGATATCCCACCCTTGTAGCCCCTGCTTGTACCCAATCGTCTATCCCCCACCATTGTCCCCCGTGTGGAAGGGCACTCAGCAGCGTCATCGCCATTTCGGGCGAGTATGGATGTTTTGTCCTAGTTTTCTGTAGGCATCTGCCCCAGCACCGTCGAATCACCCCATGTTCGTTACTGCTGATCTGCTGCGGTTTGGCGACCCTTAACAGTGTGCGAAACACATCCAGTTTGTTCGGGGTGAATAGTGGCACCCCCCTGTCCGGGTCTGTGAGAAGTTGGCCTGGTATATGCTGTCCACTAATTATAGTGGGCACCTTGCACCAGTCCAAACAACCCCTTATTGGAGATAGGTTAAAGACAACCTTTATTGAAAGCTATCCTAGTGGTAGCTATGGAGAGCAGCCTTCAGGCTAAGTCTTGAAGGAATGTAAAGCAGCTTGTTTTACCAGTCTATAATCTCTTGAGTGACCAAATGAAAGAGGACCACACCAGGTATATATATAAAATATATGTATTTTAGTCTTAAACACACCCCTCTAGTCTCTTTATGAGGCTAGAGTTCGAAGTACATACTTTACAAGTCAAAGATCAACAGTAATAGCACAAATACACGTTTGAGCCCTAGGGGCGTACCAAACCATATACTAAAATAGTGGTATAAGAACCACGACTGAGCTAGACACAAGGCCTAGAGCCTGTAGAAGTGCTTGGACCACAAGGAACCACCCAAGATAGTGACACAGGGGACCCACGGGGGACGCGTGCAGTGTAAGAACACAGCCGCGAATCGCCGTTAACTTCTATGGGGAAAGTCGCGGTTCGTATTTTAAAAGGAAAGGACACTTAGAGGAGGACTTGGAGCAAATCCCTTTAGAACTAGGCAGTTCTAGAGTCAATACCCACGGGAGCACCGGAGTACTCGAGTTACCTCACCCAGGGAAGCCGGGTGCATAGGTGTCTTTTGTCGTCGGGTTTCGTTGTCGTTTTCAATGGCGATCTGCTGCAGCAGGCTGCTGGCGGCCAAGTCGAAAGTGTCCGGGTGGATCCAAGGGTGGATCGAAGATCTGAAGAACCTGAAAGCAGAGGGGACAGAGTCTGGGTCACTAGCCAGTGACCAGGAAGGCGATGAGCAGATGCCCACCGATGTCGGGTGCTTCAGTTAGGTTGACGGTCATCTTGACTCTTCAGCCACGAGGTCCAGGAGGCGTCGACGACAACCAGGAGCTGGATTCGAACTGCCCCACGACGGCTGTCGATTGCTGCGGTGTCGGCGACCGGATTGGACCCAACAAGCCTTGGCAACAGCAAGTCACGGGGAAACAGAGAAAGGACGTTGATGCAGACCAGCAAGGTCTGAGGGACTCACCCAGCGAGGGTAAGTCAGGGCACATCTGGAGCAAGCAGGAAAGCCCAAGCAGAAGAAGAGTTGCCTTCGGAAGGGCCCACTAGCCAACGGACTAGCGACCGCGAAGGAGCCTCAAGTGGACGCACTTGGAGCTGGCTCACAGGACACTTGTGGAGTGGAGGCCAGTGATCTTCGGTGCAGTCGGTGCTGGAGGCGGGGGCTACTTGGAGCCCAAAGCACAACTTCGTGGAAGACCAGGAAGAGGATGCACTTACAAAAGTTCTCGTTGTCCAGGGGTCACGGTTCCACATTACCCACGACAGCTACGGGCCTCAGCTTCGTTGGGGATTCAGGGCAGCCTCGGAGAAGTCTGGAAATCCACCTCTGGTGTTGCAAAGACTTCGGAGTCCGGCGGGAGCTTCAGCGATGCAGACCGGACAATTGCTTCTTAGGTGCCTGCCCAGCAGGGGAGTCACTCCTTGACCCCAAGGGAGATTCTTCAGTCCTCTAATCTTAAAGTAGAGCGTCGAAGGTCCAGGATTCGGCTTCAGAGTTTCGTCCAGGGTAATCTAAAGTCCTAAGGACTGGGGTCCCATACTTATACCAAGTTAGGGGGTTGGACATACTCTGGGGACCCACCTATGGGAGGGTCAGGGCAGAGGGGTGGTTACACCCATTTCCCTTTGTCCAGTTTCACGCCAGAGCAGGGGCTGGAAGCCCCTAAACCGGTTTGAACTGGGGTATGCACAGGGACACCAAATGTGCCCCCAGTGCAGGACTTCAAAGCACCAGAGAGTGCTCCCGCCCAGCCCCAATACACATTATCCTGTCTGGGGAGGTGGTTACACCTCCCTTGGACAGGAAACCTATTGTCCAGGCCTCCCCTGCCGGAGTTTCAGTCAGCAGCAGGAGGCCAGACCCGTGTCTGTGGCAGTGGCATCCATCTTGTGATGCCAGGGCTCTGTAAAGAAGTTACCGGGTAGGCCAGTGTGTACATGTCTCTCCCTCTAGAAGGGTGGAATGCTACCCCCGCCGCCAGAACTGGCGGGGGGGGGGTAGTATTCCAAGATGTTTGACACCAAACACGACATGTTTCCGTGCAGCCATCCCAAAGTTAGCATTTAACGCGAGGTTATAATGCACTTAAGAGTATATGGTCAGGCTGCACTACAAACAGCATCAGAGAAGGGTCTCCGAACGCTGTAGAGGGGCTCTGCTCATGCAGGGGCACCCTCTCACATAAGAACCAAGCACTCTGCCTTCAGGATTGATAAGGCCTGCCATAGGAGTGACTTATAGGTTTATATGTGTGCATATAGGTAGTGATATAGGTAACCTATATCATAGTAAGGGGTGCATGCACCACCTTACCCAGGCTGCAGTAGCAGACCTGTGGTGTAATTTTGGCTGGCCTTCCAGGGGTGGCATAATACATGCTTCAGCCCCTGGCAGGCCTCTGGGGTACCTATGCCCTGGGTACATAGTACACCATATACTAGGGACTTATAAGGGCACTCCAGATTCCAATCAGAGATGTACCTAAGGTACATGGAAACCATTTTAGAGAGGAAGCAGCTAGGCTGGGGTTCTGATTAGCAGGGCCCCAGCCAGACTAAAGTCGAAAAATGCAGAGAAAGGTCTGCCAAGTAGCCCTCTATCTCCCCTTCCCCCCTCGGCCCAGAGCTCTTGTACAGCCATTCATAGTATCCACGGAACCTATTGTTAATAGCATCCTGTCGATATAGGGATTGTCCCTCAGAGTCTGCGAGCTCAATAATTGTGTTCCCCCTGCGGGTGGGGTTAGCCAGCCACGCTAATAATCTGCCCGCTCTGTCCCACTCTGCGTGCGTCCTGTCCATATAGGCCTTATAATCGAAACACCTCAGCCTTTCCTCGTGCACAGCCACCTCTTCCTTCGCTTCCAGCAGTTCCTGCCGGAGTTCTGGGTGATTCGGGCGGCGGATTTCCACCTCTCTCAGTGCTCGTTCGGCCCTTTCCACGTCCGTGAGTAACGTTTGCCTGACCCCAATTGAGAGCGCCATGCAGCGCCCCCTGATGACAGCCTTGAAGGCCTCCCACTCCGTCCCCCTGGAGTCCGTGGTCTGTGCATTGTCGGCGAAGTACGTGCCGATATGGCCCCTAATCTCATCCAGGAACACTTGATCCTCTAGTGCCTTGGGTTTAAGGCGCCATGTTGGGATGGGTTGCTGCTGGGTCCCCCAGTGCAGTCGGGTCAGTATTGGGTTGTGGTCCGACACTGTCCGGGTGAGGTATTCCGTGTCGTGCAGTCTGGCGTGTACGTCCGGGGAGCATAGAAAGGTGTCCAGGCGGACGTGCAGATCATGTACATGTGAAAGGTGGGAATATTCTCTGTCAGATGGATGCGTGCGCCTCCACGTGTCTACTAATCCCCAGTGAGATTGCCAATCCCTAAACGCCTTAGCTATTCTGTGCGCCGGGGCATCTCGTAGTGGTGGATGAGATCGATCCAGTATCGGGTCTGCAATACAATTGAAATCCCCCCCCATAATAATTGACCCCGTAAGATAGGGCGCCAGGGTCCCAGATAGCTGCTCCAGGAATGTTCCTTGGTCCACATTTGGGCCATAAATACTAATGAGCGTGACGTCCTGTCCTTCCAAACGCCCCGTAACCACCACGTACCGCCCCTCTGGGTCTACTTTGTGCCCTGTATGCTGGAAGGGGACCCCTGCTCTAATCCACACCAGGACCCCCCTGGCGAACGCCGAGTATGAGGTATAGTATGCCTGCCCTCTCCATCTACGTTGTAGAGCCACCCCCTCAGATGCCAGTGTGTGCGTCTCCTGTAACATTGCAATATGTATCCCTCGCCTGTTCAGATGAGAGAAAATCTTGTAGCGTTTGTGCATGGAGTGCATCCCCCGGACATTCCAAGAGAGGAGGTTATATACCTTACGTTTCGGCATCACTTGGTAGTCTCGTTACCGCCGTCCAGCCCCCGCGCCCCTGCATAACGTTCGGTGCAATGTAAGGAATGAGGGACCCTCTGCGTTGTATCTCGTGTACCCGGGAGTGTATAGACAGCAGTGCCCCCAACTTAAGACAACAAAACTTCCCCAACTCCCCTTCCCCAGGACAAGTGAGAAATTCTCCCCTATCCAAACTGCCTTCTGGCATGGTAACAGTCAAATGTCCAACGTTCGGGTGGTGGTTAGACGAGTGCCCGTCTGGAGGAAAGCCTTCCCCTCCGCCCCCTGGCTTCCCCCCATCCCATGTTGAGCTCTCGTATCACCCCTCCAGGGCTCCTCTCATGTTCAGATCAGGCGCAAGCCACGACCCCCCCATCTCCAGCTGCAATGTCCCGCTTATACTTGCATGTCATGGATGAGCTAAATCAGTTCGTCCGCCGTGCCTGGAGTCACCTCTGGCAGAATCTGACTGTTCTCCCCCACAGTGCTCGAGCTGGTTTCTGAATCTGAGTCTCTCTGGTCCTCTCCTGAGAGGGAGGGGTTGCCCCTCGGGCTTGTGGCACTCAGGGAGGCTATTGCTGCGACCGCCCTCTCTCTGTCTCGCCTACTTTCTTCCGGCGTTGGCTGGTTCTTGAGTTTCCCTCCTCCTCCCGGCGATCGTGCGTGATCTTTCTCGGGCCGATCTTTGCCGTCGTGCCTCCGGTCTCACGGGCCTCTCTCTATCCAGTCCCACACATCTTGAGGTGTGGTGAAGAATTTGGTCTCCCCCGTGTGCGCGATCCGGAGTCTAGCCGGGAACACCATGGAGTATGGCACGTCCATTTGGCGCAGTTTTCTTTTGGCCGAGACAAAGGAAGCTCGCTGTCTCTGTACCTCCCTGGAGAAGTCCGGGAAGATCCGAACCGTGCTGTACCCTATTTTGAGTTGTCCCTTGAGTCGCGCTTGGCCCAGCACGTGATCTCTATCTTTGTAAAAGAGGAGACGAGCCACCACAGGCCTCGGCAGTCTCCCCGGCGCCGGCGCCTGAGCAGGGACCCTGTGAGCCCTCTCAAGGGCGAAGTATTGTGATAGGCCCTCCTCTGCCACTTCAGTGCGGATCCAGTTCTCGAGATAGGCCATCATGTTGTTTCCCTCGATTTTTTCCGGCAGGCCAATGACCCTTATGTTGTTCCGTTTTGCTCTATTTTCGGAGTCCTCCGCCCGCCGTTCCAGCACCTGCACCCTTTTTTCAATGTCCGTGATTTGGCGCGAGGTCGTGGAGACTTGCGGTTTCAGGTCCTCGACCTCACCCTCTGCTGCCGTGACGCGGTCCGCCAACTTTCTGTGATCGGCCCTCAGGAGTCCGAGATCCTCACGGAGCGTATCTATTTTGGTTTCTACGGCCGTCCGCGACATTTCTATGGCCTGTAGGATGTCGTGGAGCGATACCTCCCCTTGGGGTGTGGGCTTTTCACTTTGAGCTCTCGTGCCTGCTCGCGGCTCTCCATTATCTTCGCCCGCCAACTCCTGCTGCTCCATCTCCCGCCGCTTACTGACCCTCCCCATGCTGGGTGCAGTGTGGGCGCAGTCCGCTTAGTGAGGGTACCCACTGGTTCCAGTCCCGGTTGTGCTGGGATCTCACCAGAGAGCCAAGGCCGGCAAGACTGATCACGCAGTGTGCGGGTTCCAATCGCAGAGCACTAGGGCAGCGTCGCGGTGAGGCAGCGAGTAGCCCAGTCGAGGAGGCAATCCGACCCGGCGGCAGCGGGTGGTGTCTTTGGCAAGGAGAAGGACCGCAGCAGCGGCGGTGATGGTGACACCGCGTCTCCCAGCCTCGCCAGGCAAGTATGGTGCGGCACCTCTGGCAGCTGTGCCCCCTGCACCCAGGTGGGGGTCCCCTCCGGTGCTCAATACGTGGGTCCGCAGTGACTCAGTGCTCTCCGCTGCGTCTTCGTTTGGCCCCCCCGCCGGCACACCTCCTCACCTCTGTGCATTCAGGGGTCCTCTGCTCTCGCTCGTCTCAGCCTCGTGATCAATGGGGGGTTGGGGAGCTCTGCAGGAGCGACCCGGTCTCCTCTCACCAGTCTGCTTTGCTCTTTGCGGTTTCAGGGGTGTTCCCAGTGTCCCCGGCTCCGCCGCGCAGGCAGGGCTCCGCACAGCAGCCGGTCGGGCTTCCGCTCCCAGTTGGGGGTCCCGCTGTGTGTTGGACTCGGATGCTAATCGGCTCAATGCCCCCCGCCATGCCACCGCTGGCCGGGCCTCCCCGCCGCCGCCTCTCTTCACCGCCTCAGGGGCGGGAGGTGCGCGTCCGCTCCCCACACTAGATTAGTGCTTATGGTTTGCCTGGTACCTGGCTCCGCAGTCAAGGCTGTCTTCAGGCCGCGGGCGCCATCTTGGTCAGCCGCACTGTCTTCCCGTCTCGGCCCGCTCGCCCGGGCCACCCCTCCACACATCGGGGGCCGCGGGGCCTCGCAAGTCGGGTGCTCCACTGGGCCGGGCCGTCGCTCCGTTCCGCTTTATGTTGCAGCGCCAGATCGGGACCGGGGAGCTGCCCAGCACTCAGTCCCGCAGCGGTAGCCACCTTCAAGCTGCCGGCACCCTGTCCTTTCGTGGCCCGCTCCCTGGCGGTTCTCTCCACTTTGCTCTAGCTGCCTCAGGAGCCGCTCAAGTCGGGCGTTCCGCCATGCCAGATCACCACTCCGACCCGCCGTATGCTGCAGACGCTCACCATGCGGTCCCCTGGTATCGGAACTCAGACCGCGGGCGCCATCCTGGTCGACCTCGCGGTTCCTCCGTCTGGCTGGATTCTCCCGGTAGGCAAGTTTTTAACCCTTATTGTCAATTCCTGCCAGTTCCCGCGTCCTTTATTAGTCAGGGGGTGAGTTGATGAGGTGGAGGGCCCCACTATATCGGGCAGGATGGGCTGTGATGGGGGATCACCCGCAGGAGCTCCGGTTCAGGCTCCCTGCTCCATCGGCGTCCGGCCACGCCCCCCGTTATCTGTGGATCTTATGTTGGGGGTAAAGAGTTCCATAGTTTGGCTGCTTGAACAGAGGATGTGCCACCCATGGTCTTTTCTTGTACGTTGACACAAGCCAATGAAAAATATGGGTGGAAAGTAGGCGGGGCGTCAAGTCCCTACCTGAATACAGCATGTCCACAGAGCAGCGCATGCGCTGCCCAGGCTGGACCTAAAAACCAGCCTACCAGACCATTACACAGGCCCACAAACAGTCAAAAAACTGACCCAAACACTAACCTGTGACACCAGCCCATCAGACACTGCCTGATTGCCCTATTGGCCAGTTCCACTCTGCTGGGAGTCACCACGGCTCCTGCGCAGCAGATGTTCAATTATGTATTTCTACCATCAAGGTGAAAAATGCCATAATAGGCTGATAGCCTTCTAATGCGAGCTATATCAGCCCTTAAACTCCTGTCCACTTTTTATCGGCCAAGCGAAAGCTTACGTTCTGTGGCTGTAATTGCCTGCTGTGGGTGGCAATAAGGATATGTTAGAACATAAGAATATAGAAACCTCCATTAAATCAAGGGAGAGAGAGTGGACAGCAATTGGTGATAAAGGACCTCTATTTAAAAAAATTATATTCTGCCTCTCATCTGTGGCAGCTGCTGTAACTGAATGCTGGTCACAGCTGCATGACTTCTGGTGTAAGTAAACATTCTTTTTTGGACCTTTAAAAGTCGTCAATGTTCTTGAACACGTTGCCATCTCATAGGTGTTTTAATGGGTTCTATGTGAGAATATCATTTGCAAAACTATCATCCGAAAGAAATCTAGTGTCCTTAATATTGTTTGCAAAAACATTGTTCTGTTGGGTGTACTTTGTAAATTATTATCTCCAATGGGGTGATATTTTTGTAAACTATATTTAGGACATAACATTTCTGTCGTACTTTATTTTAGATATGATATTCTGGTACCATAACTGTTAATGAATGTGTGAAGGCTAGAAATTGGATTAAACCGTTTTCCTTCTTGAAAGAAGATTGAATGTTTTTAGAAGTGGCATTGCCTGTCCCAGCTGAGACACAGGATTCTGACAGATGACCCCTGGAAAGTAGTGCTGGAAAGGCTCTGTAAAGAAAAAGCCACGAAGCAACCTTCTGACTGCTTATACACTTTATAATACCAGTCTTGGGAGAGTCTTTTTTTGTTTATTTTCGCTGATCATTATTAGCAAAGTTGGATCAGGGTTTTCAGTCCAGTGATGCTGGAACAAATTTTCAGAGTGGGGTGCTGCCATCAATGTTACACCACTAAACTCATAGGGATTCTGAAAAATCAAAAACCACACAAAGAGCAAGTGTAGCAAATGAGCCATGCTCATTTAGCAAGAGTTGTAAGGGTCTAGTATGTAGCTAGTGTTCAATTTTGGCGCACACTGTCGCAAACATATTACTAAAGCTCGGTGTGATAGAACACTATCATTTACAGACAGCACATTTTTGTATCGAAATTTCTAGTAAATTTGCACCGATATACAGTGTTACTGATAAAACTACATCTAGCGCATAAACAATATTGTGTGGAAATTGGGTTTCGGTGAACATTTGCCATTTGGGCATCACCAAGTAAAGTGTCTTGATTTGGTTTGATCCCATTAAAATCTTTGTTTACATCCAGCGGCGGCTCCTCCGATATGGCGGAGGAGCGTCGCCCCTCCTGCCAGCCTCAAATGTTGTAAATAAAACAATAATAAAACTGGTTTATTATCTTTTTATTTTTCTTCCATTTAATTAGGCTTGTGGATGGTGCAATCGGAGGGTAAGTTAGGTGGGGGAGTAGTGAGCACTGCCTTCAGAGCATGTGGGTTTGGCTGGCCGTCTCAGGCTGGCCAAACCCACATGCGCAGTGAACCTTTCTCCAACCCAGCTGCGTTGGAGACAGCAGGCACAGGCTCTCAGTCTCCCTGGGAGTGCAAATTGAGGCCGATCAGGCCAATCTTGACGTTGCTCTCATGTATGAGAGCAGCATCTGGAGTGGCCACAGGGGAGGCTGCGAGCCTGTGCTGCAGTGAAAAAGAAACAGAAGAGCGGCGTTTCAGCGGCTGCGATGCGGCAGGTAAGTTCTTTTTTTAAAAACTTTTTATTTTACTGTTTTTATCTGTTGTCTACCCCCGCCCCCTGCCCCCCGCCCCCTGCCCCGCCACTGACGGCATACCAGCTGCTACTGTTTACATCATTCTTTAGAATTCCTTAAAGGTGCTTCATTTGGGCTTCCCTAACTGCTAATATATTTTGAAATATTTCTAGAGTTCCTTTTGTAGGTATTTAAATTTTGTTGTGCGTTAGACAAAGATGACATTCAACAGCCTTTTCTTTCACACTCCCTGTACCCCAGCAAGCTTGTGACATAGTTCACTTTACAAAATCCTATCAATTTGCAGTCAAAGAAAAGTAAACACTTATCTCTATGTTTAAAGAAAAGGCACCAGTTTGTCATAAGACTAGTGTGGCATTTGAACTCTGCAAATGTGAGACTATGAAAACAAATTTAAAAGTCATCTTTACTGCTCTTTCACCTTCAGAACTCCTGCAAGGTTATTTTGTGGGGTGCTGCAGCATCCCCAGGAGCCCTACTTCCAGCACCTATGTTTCAGTCTTTAAATCAACAGGTTACAGGGGATGAGCAATGGCTTAACCCTTTCAGATTCCAAACACTGAAGTCTTAAGGCAAGGCAGGTACAACCAAGTCTGTAATAGCTGAACATGCTGGAAAACAATGAACAGAGTCAGGAGCAGACACAAAGAGCAAAGTGGAGCGGCTAGACAGAATGAGCCACACCCTACCATATGTTTAAAAAACCTCACAAAATCACATCCAAATGGTGTTAAAATCCAGTTATAGTTGCAAATTAATCTGCAAAACCGCTGAAATTTCCAAGTTATGGTTAGGAACACAATCCATAACTTGCACAACAGCCTCGCAAACCATAACTTGCTATTGCTAGACCATCTACCCAACACTCGCTGGTGGCCAACCCTGCTGAGCATGGCCTGTGCAATGGTTGTTGACCACAGGGTCTAACCTAAGACCAGACCATTCTTACCTTTAAAAAATAAATGGGATAGTATCTGCGCATCCAAGGCTAGCTTTCCTGTCCTGATGCCACGGACCTGAGTAAGCTTCCCTAGTTGGTGCCCCATATGAGGATCCTCTGTGGATTCATGAAGGGTACTCAAATCCAGAGGATCCCGAACCACACAGGAGGGCCTCACTGGGATTTGAAGATCCGTTGATCCCACTAGAATTTGTTTATTTTAGACACAGGGCGGTCTTTGGGACCTGCCCGTCACTCCCTAACGTGGGCTTGGGTATCAAGGTGGATTCGCCCTGCCCCCCTTATGTGTCCTTTCAGATTTGTTTTTTCAGGACTTGGGGATCCAGTTCCTAAATCCTGTAATGTCTGTCACAATGTTTTCTTTCAATGTTGTGGCAGCCAATCGGATCATTTCAGAGGACCAGGGAACATAGATATCTCTAAAGTATTCTGAGCTTTAACCCCTTCATACCCGATTCCTCCTTTAAATGCTAATTTCTTGAAAACTACCAAAAGGATTTACATCAAATTAAAAAAAAGCACAATCCTTGAGCAAAGTTCAACCTTTGTGCCAAATTTGCTGTAATTCCATTCAGCCATTTTGTTTCTGAATTGAGGTGCCAATAGTTCTGTGGGAATTAAAATAGAAAATGGCACTTTTGGGTCCCCCGCCCCCTTTACTTGGCCCTGGCTTGACGAATCTGCACAAAATGTAGTAGAAAGCACCCAAAGTAGATAAACCTTTGTTTTGGAAAGTTTCATGCAGATTTGTCAAATGGCACCAAAGTTATTAGGAAAACAAAAGAAATTCTTCCTATGTAAACTCGAGTCCACACTCCTCATAATGAACAACAATTTTTCCACAATCTGTATTCTTGAACAATTATGATAGCTGCCCGTGATTCATTTGTGGCTGAACCACAAATTAGGTATGGATGGTTAATTCAATAATTTCTCAGTTTATGTTTATTTCGGCTAGTAAACTCCAGCCGTGGCCCGTGCAGGTAAGAGCGTTGGGGTGGTGGGGCCGGGTGGGGGACATTCAACAGTTGACCACGAGGGAAAAATAAATAATTCATTTTCCCTCGTTGTCGTCTGATGAAACCCCCCCCGACCCTGCCCCACCGCCACACTGCTCTTACCTGCACGGGCCGCGGCGGGCAAACCCATAAAACAGGCCTGCCACATAGTGCTGAGGCAGATGCAAGAGTAGTGCTGTTTGCAATGGTAACTTCCATGTCTCTTTTTCTACCTTCTGGCACCTGGCAACCTGATGCACATGGATGCTATGTGACTCTGGAGGCCTGGCACACCACGCTGCATGATCCTAAGTGATGGTGCAGGAGTAACTGGTGCAAGCCTTTACAGCCCTTCGAAGTTGGCCAGGCCCAGTGGCTGGCACAGGGTAGTGCTACAGGTGATTCCAGGCCAAGAAGCTCTGGAAGCTAGGAGCTGCCAGGACTGAGCTGGCAGCAGGGGACATCTGGTATCTTTTTTATATCCATTGCCCCACTCGGTGTTTAGCCTGTTTTCCATGTGTAAGTTTGTTGGAATAGTGCTTGTTGTAATTGTATATTACCTCTAGAGTCAGTGCCAAAAATTCACAGAGGCTAGCACCAGTCATTTTCTTACCTTTACTTAGGGAGAAAGACTATGAGGATGTTTTTTAGTACTGCTGAAATGCAGCACAACATAGTAGGCACAGTGGAGTAAAGAGCTGAAGAGTGGGTGTCTCACAGTAAGGTTGGTTTGCTATGGTGAAGGTCATAGGATTCAGTGTCCTGATCAAGGGGCGGGGGTTCCCCATGCATACATCCTTCCTAACTTTACCCATCCCTTGCTAGATTCTGCAGCCTCAGAACTGACCCTGAACCTCAACAAGTGTAATAGAACAAAAAACAGGTTGTAGTGGAAAGAAAATCGCACCTCATACTAACAATACACTATTTAGTGGGCATATGAGTAGACATTGAGTACATGTAATCACTTGATTAGGGAGATGGTGCTAAAGAGGTAGTTCCACACCCTACTACCAGGGGTGTGAGTACACGTTGGACCTGGACCTAGTGCCCAATATGTCAACATACAAAACAGAATACCACAGCACTCAAATCAATGTGTTCCAAATTTAAATAAGATCCAAACAGTAAGTATTCGTCCTGAAGACACAAGTTTTCTTTTTTTGTCCCATAGGTCAAGTTTCTCCAGTTTTCATTATATGGTAGACAGCCAACACGTGTTTCGTCACCCACAGTGACTTTTTCAAGGCTTAAATAGGTCTTGCTGGTTTACGCAAAGAGCGAAAAAGAATCCAGTTTAAAAAAGGCACTATCCGTAAGGGCCTCGTATTGCTCAAATTGATGCTGGATGTCAAAATAAATATCGTCCAAGTACGGTGAAGAAAGAAATGTCCCATAATAAGAGACAAGTCCTCCAATAAGTGGCCAAAAGATTTCCTCAAGTAACCAAAAAACGTGTTCAACAACGAACAATCAAATGTTACAAAATAAAGGACGTGTCAAAAGCAAAGCATCAGGGACCTTGGTAAGTCTCTATCCGTATCCGGCGTGTGATTCTTCCATGTGTCTAACCAAAGACACATCCTTCATTTCATAACATTTGCAGCACACAGGTCATCATGTCTCTGTAGGGCACATGAATGAAGGCAGGTGGATGCACCTGCTTGTGAGTAGCCAGAATACAATCTTTCAAGGGCTCTGGCAAGATGCACTCCAGGCAAATTGGCTCTCAGTCTACTTTTTGCCCGATGCTTACCATCCAGTACCTATAACTATCTGTTAAATAGTCATTCATGAACACCAAACGTATGCTATCTGAGCTCTGACTAATGTAAAGAAGGACATCACGGCTGATTGTGGTCAGTCTGCTTGACTTACAAGCACGTCGTGACCCAAGAAAAAGATTTTTGTTAATCACATTCTTTTGAGACAGTGATGTCCCCTGCATAGCATATGGGCATGTAGTCCTACCATGAGTGATCTGACCACTCATGAAACTGGTATCCTGTCTTTTTGTTGGCCTATGAAGCATGCTAACCTATCATGTGCACTGAAACCTCTCCATTGTAAAACCAAGAGAAGTAGGTAGAGAATAGTGGTAGAATTCACAGAAAGGGGTCTGATCTTGAAGAAAGCCTCCTGACCCACTTTTGGGCAGTTTACACTGGCTGAAATATGTCCACCTCCTAGCAAGGTTGAATTATTCTCCTGCCGTCCCAATTTTTTTTAACCCTACCAACGAGTGACAGAAATAAAGCACAGTGGTCAACTAGTAGTTGTTTCCTTTCTCCCCTTCTGTTTGGAAACTGTACTTACGGGTTGTTCCTCTTCCTCCCCTTCAGTAATACACATGATATGTGATGCTAGCCTGCAGTGCCCTGTTTTGTTTGTATTGTTTATATTTAATTTGTATGTACAGTGCGCATTTCCCTTGGTAGGCTCTGTGGACAATGCAGCCTCCGGTAGCCAGTCATTTGTTCTCTGGGGTGAAGGCGGAAGAGCAGCCTTAGTGCAGTATTTTGGATGTGTGAATTTTGTGTAGGACAAAGCAAGGAATGCAAAGGTGCAGGCTTCTGGCATGGTCAAACGTGGAGATTGCAAGAGTGAAGTTGACTTGCAGTTTTTGTTGGTATTCAAGGTATTGGAAGATGTTGCATTATTTATTTTGTGTAGAGTGTTAACATTTGGACCTTAATGATGCGGTATCAGGGATAGATCAGAGTCCATGGTTAGTCCTAGGTTCCCCACTTCTTTTGATGTATAGCTGGAAAGGGTATCACGTTCCTTTAGCCATATGTCCATAGGCTGGTGTTTGTGCCGTTGTCTACAGGTCAAGATCTCTCTCTTTGCGGTGTTGAGTTTTAGGTGGCTAATCATCATCGTTTATGCATCTAAGACACAGAGGCAGTCATTTGATGGCAGATGCAAGGGCATTGAGAGTAGACTTTGACACCTTGTCCTTTGATCAGTTAAGGGATAAGGATTGGGAAGTACTTGTGGGATTTCTTAAAAATCAGTTAGAGAAAATGGGTGTTAATGAAGAAACTGTGATGGAGTCTGGTAAGGCTAGTGTGATAAGAACCCTGGGAGGGACTGCTCTTTCAGTAACACAAGGTTTTCCCAGATAGACACCAAGTAAATCCCTACATTTGATTTCTGCTGTCCCCACTTCCTTCCTCTCCTCTCCCTCATTTTAAGGGTTTTATTATCACTAGCTCCAGGAGTCATTCCTTTAGGTAGGTCTAACTGAAACCCTGAACCTTCACTTGGTGCTCTAGAAAGCT
Organism: Calotriton arnoldi; assembly: GCA_963921515.1. NCBI lineage: Eukaryota > Metazoa > Chordata > Amphibia > Caudata > Salamandridae > Calotriton > Calotriton arnoldi. The sequence goes on from CAWUFW010016316.1 coordinate 285,668, forward strand.
TAGGCTGAAAAAAAGGAGAAGGCCAGAGAATCTGAGAGGGAGAAGTTGAGATTAGCTCACTAGGAACTAGAGGAAAAGGGGCTGGAGAGACAGGAGGAATGGGCCCAAGAAGAAAGAAAACACGAGAGAGAGGAGAGGGAAATGAAAAGGGAAAATGAAAGAGAATTGGAGAAAGAGAGAGAAAGAGAAACTTAGGATGGTAGCAGAAATAGATACTTCTGGGAAAAAGGATTCCCCCTCCAACTCTGCACGACATTCTGGGAGATTATTTTTTTAAAAGCACATGTACCGGGAAGGCAGGACATTGTGTAATGGTGTGTGAGGTTTGAGATTGCTTGCTGAACACAGGAAACAGCTGCTGTAATGTGCTTCCTGCATATCGTAGGGACAGCAGTCATTGAAAAAATGCCTGTAGCTGACCAGATGAACTATGAGTGAAAGAACGCAGCTCTGATAAGATGATTTGGGTTGAAGCCAGATCAGTATCTTCAGGTATTCAAAAAAAGCAAGAGAGCAGATTGTCTTCTGTTTGAGACTTGGAATGATTGAGTGTTGTGTGATTGGAATGAATGAGTGAGAGGCAAATAATTCCCTGCTGTTAACCAGTTGATGGTAACAGCATGACTCAAAGAGGAGTGCACTACACCACTTAGGCAATACCTGTCTGACTCGACAGAAAGGGATCCAGAAAAAATTGAAGTGTTGGCTGACAAGTGGCTAGATAGCAGGGTTATCAAAGGTCTGGAGAAGCACAGCTCTAAACAAAAGGGAGAGAAGAACTCTCAACCAACTGGTTCCAAACCAGAGGGTAAGGGCCAAGGAAATTCTCAAGATTCCATGGGAGGACAGGCAGAAATGGAGTTGGATTCCAAGGCAGTAACAAAAGCACAAAGGGGGATAGGACAGTTCCTCCATGCCCAAAATCGTTACTTGTCTTTGCTGACACACGATGGGTCATTTGAAAATAGACTGTCAGATGAGAGACACTGTTTCAGCTGTACCCATTAAAACGAGTGTGCTGACTCAGAGGGATCTGTGCACTCAATTTACTGACTATGGACATTTGGGAAAAGGGTTCGGATTCCCTAAAGCTCATCCATCCATATACAACAGGATTTGTGTTGGAAGCAGGTATCAAAGGTAGGCAGGTTATTGCCATGAGGGATACATGTACATACAGGACTATGTTTAAGAGGACGTATCTTGAACCTGAAGAGATTCTCCTGTTGCCAATGGCACAACCTTGGTGGCCAGTGAAGGTTATATGGAGTACCTGATTGCCAGAGTTGAAGTACAAGTCGATTATAAGACAACCATGGTCAATATAAGGGTAAGAAAGTAGTAAGGTGCTGAATGTCCCTTATGTAATCATCTAAATGCCCACAATGCAGTTCCAGGACCAGAAACCTACATAGCTTGGGCCTTATCAGCTGTGTTGATGAGAGCATAGACTGCACATCAGTTTCAGGAAGAGACTGGGACCATCCCAGATTTACAAATAACAAAGAAGTATAATGAGCGAATCACGGCAGGCTCTAAGAAGACACCGGGCATGGTGCCCATCACCCTACACCTGATGGAGGGGGGATGAAACATCTGAAGCAGACCAGGTGTTGGAGTATGGATCATTGCAAGAGCAGGAGGGTTTGTTAGCTTCAAGAAGACCTTCCTGGGAGGAATTCCTCCAGGCACAATTTGAGTGGCTTTTACTTGTGTAACTTTAGAAGGAAGTCCGGGAACAATTGGAAGGCAATATGTAGCTTGGAGAGTTGAACTACTGTACAGCAAGCCTAGGAATCCTGGGCTTGGAGTTAGCAAGAGGCTAGTGGTTCCCCTTTATGCCCAGGAACTTCCTGTTGTCACTGGCCCTTGGAGCACCCTTAGAAGGTCACTTGGGCATTAAAAAACCCAGGATAGGTTTGACTCTTTGTTTTACTGACCAGGGATGTGCTAAGAAACAGAGAGGTTCTATAGAATTTGTCATACTTGCCAGTTGAGTGGTAAGTAAGGAGATAAGACCAAGGCATCTTAATGTCACTGCTAGTAGGAGGTGTTCCATTTGAGCTGGCGGGCATTGGCATTATTGGTCTGTTAGACCGCCTCTTCCCAAGGACCAGGCAACAAATATAGTTTGGTTGTAGTGGAGTATACTACCAGGCATGAGGGGTCTGTCCTTAAGGGTGGAGGCCCCCCCAGTTTTTTTGCTGACATAAAGAGTGTCTGCCAGGCTGAGCAAAGGTCAGCCTGACAGACACTCTTAGGGGCCTATTACGATGTCGGTCAGAGTTTCCTCCGACCGACACCGTGGTGGAAACGTGACTGACCGACCTCCGGTCGGCAGTTCAGACCACCTGATTACGATGCAACCAAACACTGTTCAGTCACATACTCCCATTTCCCGATGGGAGCTTGTGCTACGGCCGTAAACCGGCCATGATACAGGCTCCCATAAAGAAATGGGGGTGTGTGTAAAACCCTGCACCCTGTGGCAGGCAGCCCATGGTGCCTGCCACACAGTGCAGGGATTTACAGGGGGGCACCCTAGGTACCCCCTCGGCCACCAACCGTAGGGCGCGGAGGCAAGGAGGCCCTGCTAGGCGCCCCCAAAGTCACTTTTCAACAGCCTTTCCTTGTCGGAAATGGCGGCACAGAAAGGAGCTTTCCAACCAACATCGTAATCTGCCCCTTTATGTTCAGGTCAGGAATACATAAGCTAAATGCGCAGGCGCCTATCTGTCTCAGCTGAACTTTACCGGGCTGAAGATGTCACAGCCCTGTAAGAATGACCTCTTCATCCCTGCAAAGCACCTTGAGGTTCTCCCACTCATGATGATGGGGAGTGTCTTTTTTTAAAGCTTTATTAATCCAAATAATCACAGACCCATGGTACAAAAGAAGCAATATATCAATAATTCAGGAGCAATAAATAGTAATGTACAGTAATAATTCATAGATACATTAAAAAACCTTTATGGTTGCATACATACGTTTCTAAGGTAAAGAAATTACAAAGAAATTCATTTAGCATATTTTAGCTCATTTATTCCAGTACTCCTAAAAACTATAGTGACTCTTATGAAAAATTTGTACAGTAGGCTCTTCAATACTAATGATTGGTTTTGTGTGTCTATTGCACCCCCTCTTCGCCGCTTTTCTTGAAGCATTTAATCTTCCCCCTAGATTTGTATAAACTTATGGGTAGCCCCTATTCTAAGGGAATAGAGTTCTTCCTTATCTTTAGTTTGCCTCATTTTAACTACCCATTGTTGGGATCTAGGTGGATCCGGCAATCTCCAGTTTTGTAAAATCAGAGACTTGGCTACCAAGGAAGCAATGAAAACGAACTGCTTTTGTCGAACTGTTAGATTTAGATTGGGAATCCCAAATAAGGTAATCAAAGGATGGGGCACTAGATTTAGGGTAAGTTTCTTGCTAACCCACTGAAAGATCCTAGTCCAATAATCTGTCAGTTTTGGACAGGTAAAGCAGATATTGAACCAGACCCCTTTTGGATGATTACATCTAAAACAAGTTGATGACATTTCTGGGGATTTTTTGGGGAGTTTATCAGGGGTGTAATATAGCTGCCATTTGGAAAGAAATGCCATACGTTTAAAATTAGCCACGGGAATGGCCTTATTGGACCACCTATTATAGTCTTTCCATAGTGCTGCATCTATCCGACACCCCATAGACTCCTGAATTTTTAGAAGGGCGATAGGGACTTTTTGCTCGTAAAGTTGTTGCTGTAGGATGCAATACCAATTCTCTATCCCCGACATTTCCTTAACATATAATGCAAAGGTAATAGCCTGGGAAGTGGGCCGTCGGGAAGTTGTAGATATCTTACTAGGCTAGAAATCTGAAGATATGAAAATACTAGGGCCAAGACTTCCTCTGTTCTAGCCCCTTTAACTTGTTCCTAGGACTTCATCCTCCCCTGAATTACGAGATCTCTTATTTGGTAAACTCCTAGCCTTTCCCAGTTGCTTAGCATCTGCAGCTCCACCAACAATCCTAGATCCTTGCAGTGTCTTGATTTCGTTTCTGGATGAATTGGTGTAAATCAAAACTCGTTCTTCAATTGAGTGAATCGGTCTAGGATTAAGCGCAGTGTCTTATATCTATTGTGTTTGGGTAGTCTGGGGATCTTAATAAAGGGTTTTAGGTGGATATTATTTTCTAATAACATTTGCTAAAGATAAAAATGAAACACATAATCGTGTGGCGAAACTGCACGCCACACCAGTCCATTAAAGCAGCTTGGAAATATTTTTTGATGCGGGGGAGCACTAGCCCACCTTCTTCCGGGCTCAACTGTAGTGTTTTTAGTTTGGTGGGTGGTTTCTTCCCTGACCAGATTTGATCTATTTCCAAGAAATTGTTTTGAGGAATTTTGATAAGAACATTTGAAAAATAAAGATGAATAACAGGAGTACCATCATTTTTATCAAAGCAATTCTTTCAATTATAGAGAGGTAAGGTTTGCCAGTAACTAAAAAATGTCTGACTTTATTAAGGGTAGAGATATAATTAAGTAAAAAAAGTTGTGAAAAATCGTGCGAAACCCAAATACCCAAATAACGAATGGGATTATCCTCTGCCACCTGGATCTGATCCCGGGGTAAGACCTGGTCGGGGCAGTTGAACAATAAAATTTCAGATTTATTATCATTGATTTTGCACTCTCCCAGATCGGAGAAAGCTCTAATTGTATCAAAAGTTCATTTAATGTTTAACGAGTCTGCTTCCAGACAGAGAATTAGGTCGTCGGTCTGGCATATCAGGGAAGCTAATGGTTCGATAAACAGCAAATAAGACAGGGGACATCGGACAGCCCTGTCGAGTGCCTCTCTGGATCTTAACTGCCCCAGCAACATGCACAATAATGATTACTTTTGCCTCAGTTATCTCGTATATTTTCCGTAGTATATCAATAAAACCTAAAGTAAACTCAAATCATAATGATTGCCGCTTTGATATCGTTGTTTGAAAAAAAGTAAATCGCCTGGATTCGAAAATTTGTGTTGTCAGTAAGAAGTCTCCCCGGCAGAAAGCCACATTGGTCCTCATGGACCAAACTTTGCGCTATTAGGGTAATTCTATTCGCCATTATTTTAGTAAATAGTTCATAATCATTATTTAATAAACTAATGGGGCGGTATGAACCAGGATTATAAGGTGTCTTACTCTTTTTTTTTTTAAACTGACTATAACTGCTTCAGAAAATGTTTTCGGGGTCTGGCAACCTTCCAAAATCGCATTAAATAAGGATACCAATAAATTAATTATCTGTGGCATAAAGATTTTATACATTTCAATGGTTAATCCATCATTGCCACAGACTTTGCCACTGGGCGTATTTTTGATGGCCTCCTGGACCTCAGTTTCGGAAATTGGCTCGACGAGCTGGGCTTTTTGGGAACAAGTTAGAGTGGGCAGCTCCATTGTATTGAGAAATGTATCAATCCCTTCAAGAGGGGCGGAGTACAGCCTATGATAGGAAAACCTTGTTGATTTCTGCTATTTGATACACATCTTGGCCTTTCTCCTCATCAAAAATAGATTTAATAGGGGCGTTATTATGTTGTTTTTTAACGGACCACGCCAAGAATTTGCCCATATGTTCGCTTTCCTCATACCACTTTTGTAAACACGTATTTTGATTTACTATTGCTTGGCACTCGTAGAAATCTGTAATACTCTGCCTGGCCTTTTTTAATTTGGATGCCGTTATTTCCGAATGGACTGTAGAGTGGAATTGGCTTGCCTGGTCTAAATCTCATGATGATGGGGAGTGTCACTGATAGCCTCGGACCTGAGTCCTTCAGTTTTACGCACTGAAGTGCCCAGGGCCGAGTGCCAATCAGTTACACCTCATTATAGAGTGGGATTGGGTCAGCAACTCTCACTGACCTCATCCCACTCTGGGACGAGTGAGGGACTGCCTCCTTCTCTCATTTGCTGACCTAAGGCCTGCCAATGAGAGCATGGGACTGCAGCGTCCTTTCATTGAGAGGAAGATGAAATCCCAACCCTCCAGGAACCTCAGAGGCTTCACCGTTGCAGCCCTGTAAGTTTTCTTTTTACTGTTTAGTGCGTGCGTGCGCATGTGTGCATGTATGAATGTATATGTACTAGTGAGTGTGTGCTGTAAATGGGTGTGTGTGTGCATGTGATTTTTAATGGTGGGTGTATGTGTGTGTGCTCAGTGGCGGATGGTGACATTTGAAAGTGGTGGGGCATAAAATGCTGATCATACTGCACCCTAGCGAGCGAGCGTAGCGAGCGTGCCTGAACTAACCTAAGGGGGTTCGGGGGATTTCCCCGAGAAATTTTGAAAAAGAGTGGAAAAATGGTGCATTTTCAAGCAAATTTGAGAAAGCAGGAAGGTTAATAAAGCAATTGTGAAAGTGCAGTTATTACATTAATGCAGTTTGCATGCAGCTCTTAGATGACAGTTAATAGCTCACTGTTGTATGTTAGGATTTTAACTTACAAACTGCAAGTAACAAAACAGGTTAATGTGCCTGCTGCTAAGAACATGTACCTGATGATGATCACAAAATGCACATGATCTAAATAGGTCAGTGAGTCACTGCTTTTGTCAGAGAGATCCTTTTGTTCTTTGCAGCAGGCACATTAACCTTCTGCGCTACCTTTCCATGAGTCAACAGTTCCACTAGACAAAACTCCTTCCACATGTAACATGAAGGAAGTATGAGTTCTATCCAGCCAGGACAGAGGAAACATGCACTGGACAAAAGGAATGGGCAGGAAGACAGGGTTCACAGAGGGAGACAGGAAGGGTCGATCTAGATGGAGACTGGGAGTGTAAAATGGATATCAGCAGCTTGGCCTCCATCTTGTACACAGCACACACACGGTCTAAAAATAATGCACGTTCCCTGCCCTGGGAGTGTGTAAAGGCAAGTCCAATCGGGACGTGACTCACACAACAAATAAGCTTTTGTGAGTAAAATGTGAGCAAGCAAACAGGCTATAAGAATAAGTCTTATAAATAGAGCGTGCAGCTTTACGCTCATTAATAACGCTATCCAAACATACTTGCGTTGGAAAGATCTTAGTAAACAAGCAGACAGCTGATAAAGAACATCTTGTTTCGGGTGACAGAACAAGAAAGTAGGCATAGGAACAGCGTGTTATTCTTAAACGACATGACTAATTGCATGGAAAGATTTTATTCCACTATTCCTTATTTGGCAATTTGTAAGGGGTTTGCACTTTCACCACAACCTCCATGCTTGTTTTGTTGGTTGACATCTTTACTTTTTGTTATATTTGTTTACAAAAGCTGTTAACTTGAATTTTTGAAGATGATAACACTGGATGCTTGTTATTTTGCCTTGGCTTCATATGTATACTTTGTAGATTGTCGGCCAATTATTTGTATTACACTGGAATGGTCATTAGTGTTAAGTTGCGGTGGGCTGGCAATATACCATCAGTGTCATGATTATGTATGTACCTTATAAAATCAATAAAGACAGTTTGAAAAAAACTATTTTGTCAGCCGTTTTAAAATACTGTAGGTAGGCCACAATAGACCACAAGATACAAAGCAGTTAACAGACGACAAAACAGGTTACAGTTAACACCACACTGCATAGAACGCGTCATGGAAGAGCCCAACTAGTCATGCCAAGTGACGCACTTCAGCTTTACCGCCTCCGGACAGCACCTTTATCAACAGCGCTATAACAGGAGACACACTAGTTGTGAATATTACAGCAACGGGTGTATATGCACCGAGAAACGCTCACTGGCAATGTTACTTTAGCTATATTAAGTCCCCACCCTGTGATGCTCAACAGCAAAAATGTGGAATATCTCAGGTATAATAAAAGATAAAAGCCATTCCAGGCCCCAGTCCTGATCAAAGTTCTTGGGGCTTTACTCCTTTGCGTAAACAACATGGTCATTACAGTGTAAGGTGCACGGCGAAAAAGCTTACTTAGCAATGCTTCTTACAGCCCACTGAATCGCAAACAATACGCCTTGCAGCACAGCATGAGACTTCAAACTATTGCTGACCTTTGCAAATAAAAATTCAGGCATGCACTATGATTCGAAAAGTTGTGATCTTTGAAATTGCTTGGCAAACAAGCGTCTTTGACTAAAAGGTATTAAAACAGATCAAAGAGCTGGATTACACTAGAGATAGGAACCACAAGTTCACTTGCGTGCTGACATTTCATGTTCATTTCATACCACATTCGCTACCTGTGGGTTTGACACAGGAACAAGTCAGTAATAAATCAATGCTCCATGTTAATATTCTGAGGCTTTTCAAACTCACATATTTAAATGTACTACCATGATACGCATACCATATGCAAGATGTAGTTCCATAACTAGTCAGAATAGGTGAAAGACAATAGCATTGCATTCTCATGGTTTCGTGGGACAACAAAAAAATGTTTTTCAAAATATATAAAAGAAGAAGAATGAAGTTACTCCTCTTCTTTGACTGTATGTCTAGTTGTACAGTCCATTTGCTCTGTAATGCCTGAAGGGGGATTTGATCACGCTTCCTGAACACAAAAAAAAAAGATCTTTGAAAGTCCAGGAACAAGCACAGTGCCTGTGGCCTTCAGGCCACATACCCACCAGTTTCTCTTTGTGTAGGTTACTTTTCTCTATAGGCATAGAGGATAAAGGTTAATTAGATGAAGGGAGGATGAGGGCTATAGAAAAAGGAGTGCAGATGTGTGCTGAGATATTCCAGTCTCACTTTTGGCAAAAATAAAGGAAAAACGTTAAAACGTTTAGAAACGCCCACTGCAAAGCAGTGATCTATGACACTCCATTGAGCGTGCTAAAGATAATTGTCAACATGGCTCAACATCTTAAGAAGCTGATATTTGATGCAGAATGTGCACAAAAACCCTGTGCTGGCACTTACGTGGCTGGTTTGTCGATTATACCTAGAGGAATGAATGTGGTGTGAAAAGGCATGCACTCTTGGCGAGCACTGTTTCAGTATGACCAGAGTTAATTAGGATTCACCCTGTTACCTAAAGAAGAACAAAGACGGCCTAACAAAAAAATAAACACGGAGGCCCAACAGTCACATTTAGGGCAGCCACAAGTAAACTGTCTGGGTAAACTAGAACATTTTCATATTCTCAGAGCCATTGTACAATTGCAGTGCGTTATATCAAAATAAAACTGGGCTGTGACTGAGATCTGCAGGGTGACGTCTCAGTATTCCGTGACAGCCACCCTTACTTGTATTTATTTTATTTATAATGCACAAAAGTGACGTAACATGTCTATCTCTTACATGCTCATAAATAACACAATACTACATACATATAATTATGCCCACACAAAAAAGACAGAAAATTAAAACAAATATACCCACATCAATATTATAATGTCCTAACTACCGTCAGCAGACAGTCGCGGCTCACAATACTCGCGGAGGGGTCTCAGGGGGGGGGGCCGCGGGGGTTTGAAAATAAAGTAAACTTACCTGACCGGGTCCGCCGCCTCTGCTGTCTGCTTCTGGGCCGGGGTCCGGGTTTGGCGCCTTCACCGTCGTAGTCTTCTGTGTGCTACTGGCTGGCAAGCCCTCTCAGGCTCTCAGCCAATCCAGATGCTGCTCCAGAGTCCAGCAGCGCCAGGATTGGCCTGGAGCAGGGTCACTCCCTGCCCATTAGGAGACCGGGGGCTGTGAATGAAGCAACCCTCGCTCTCCTAAGGGGAAGACATAGTGCGCATGTTCGGGCTGGTCTTAAAAATGACCAGCCCAAAAACGAGCATGCGCACTATTGCGCTGTCACTCACCCTGAGTGCTGCCGCAGCCCCGCCCCCACCCCCTTCAGCGTCCCTCCTCGTTCTAATTCTGAGCTAATTCCATTCCAATCAGGAGTCCTGATTGCTGGGATTAGCGTCAGAAGTAGAACGATTTCTCATTGGTGGGGCAACGCCCGAACGCCCCCAATGGACGCACCGCCACTGTGTGTGCTTGTGAATGTATGGGTGTGAGTCAGTGTGCATGTAGATGGGTGAGTGTGAGTATGTATGCAGGAGCGTGTGTTAAATGCCTGCCCTCAATTTACCATCAGCCACTGATACAGGATAAATTGTGCATAGTGTCTCAAGGCCAACCCTATATGCCCACGGGGACCAGGGTCAGAATACGTTATATGTACAGAGTCCATCGTGGGGCTCTTTGTATGAAGTGGGAATCCTCTTGTGTAAATCTGGGGAAACCAACAGTGTATGTATTGTTTGCACATCCTAATGGTAAATTCCCACTTGGGTTGCATAGAAAAAGAAGCAATGAGACTGATATAGTTTCTGTTGCTATTATGTATTCTCCTTCTATACAAATGACAGTGTGAATCATAAAAAATGTGCAGACGACACAGGGCTTAAGTGTGTTCATAAACATTTAAAATATATAAAAAAGACACCATAAATGCTCCTTGGTTCTTAAACAAAGTTGTTCAAACATACATGTCCGTACAACATAGCACAATGCGGATTTACAAAGAATCAAGGAACCAAAGGAGATATATGTCGAATGTTTTGACCCATTGTGAGTGAAAGGGTCTCCTCAGGACAAAGTCGTCTGTCTCAGTATCTTCATATGTTGGGAGACAGAAACCAGACCAATCATCAGTCTACATCAGACACGCACATGTCTGCAACATGAATTAAGTGTGTGTTCAATAGACTGCTTACCTAAAGAGTTCCACTGGAGGTTTTGGAAAGGATTTGTGGTAATAGCCCAAAAATTATAAATCAAAAATGTATGTGTCAAAAGAAGGTAAAACTGGGACAAAGTCTCCCAACATTAAACCAAATTGTTCAAAAGGTACCTGAAAATATGGCAAGTTATCTTACACTGGGGAGTATCCCAAGTGAACCATATTTTTTTAATACAATGTTAGTACCCTGGTACTTAGGGTTATCGGTTTGACCCCTTTTTATGCCACAGGCAATGTGTATAGTATTTATGCAGTACCTCAAGCAGTAAAACTGTGAAAACACTACACAAAAAAATCCCATACCGGGTTAGCAAAATAGAACTTAATTTAATAAATACAACTAAACCAAAACAACAAAAAATTCCAATTAGTAGAACCAAAGATATTGAATTTTATAGTTTTTAGAGAAAATAGTGCCAAAAGGTGTAAAACGCCAACTATGGATATCTGGTCATGCTGGACCAGGACAAAGTCACAAGTTCGGGCTGACCGCGTTGGAGCGCACGCCAACTACAGGGACCCAATTAGGCCCACTGAACAAAGTACCTTAAATCCTGGTTTGCGGAGCGTTGCGTGGATCAGCGTCACCAAAGCAACACGTCAGTTCTAAGATGCAGCGGGGCTGCAGTGTGACGTCCTGTTGCATTGACATTGAGGATCCTATCGACAGGGCTTGTGATGCAAAGTCTGGCGCCAGTAATGCAGTGCGCAGTGGGGGCAATGCATTGGTTCTGAAGAGCTGTGGGGCTGTGATGCAGAGTCCATTGTCGTCGTCGAGGCTGACGTAGGCGAGAGATGCGAAGGCCTGCCCCGAGGATGCGTCGTGCAGTGAAGGTTGCGAAGGCGATGCGGGCGGCGGTAGCAATGTGAGTCTATGCAACGGATCCAAACCACGCAGCAGTGGAGAGGTGCCGGTTCTGCTCGGAGATGTGTCGTGCAGCAGAGGAGTTTCGTCGGTTCCACTGGATCCATGGAGGCTGGCAAAGCACCTTTAGAGCACTTCAAAGGGTCCAGGAATGGAGTGCTTAATTTTTTGCTTTCAGACCACGTGTATTTGCTCACTTCGTTTTTGCTGGCCTTAGTACTCTGTGCACTTTATCACTGCTAAACAGTGCTAAAGTGCTATTGCTCTCTGCTCAAAAAATGGTAACATTGGGTTATACCCAATTGACATATTTAATTTACTTGTAAGTTCCTAGTAAAATGCACTACATGTGTTCAGGGCCTGTAAATCAAATGCTACTACTGGGCCTGCTACAGTAGCAGCTGCTACCAAATAGGGGTGGTGTGGCAGGAGGAGCAAAGAGGGGAATAAAAAAAGAAATAAAAGCACTTACCTGCATACCGCCGGCTGCCGCCTCTTCTCCGTCCTCTTCTCCGGCAGCAGGAAGCACACAGCCTCCCACAATCCCCTAGCCAATCACGACGCTGCCTTACAGCAGCGTTGTGATTGTTCTGAGTGCTCTAGTTCGGCGCTCCGAGAGGGACTGGAAGGCTGTGCATGTTCTCCACCCAGGCTGTACAATCGAGCCTGTGGAGAACATGCAAAGTGCGCATGAGGTTTGGCCAGCCCGAGATGGCCGGCCAAACTGTCATGCGCACTTAAGGTGCAGCCACCACTTCTCCTCCCTCTGGGTCAGGGAGCCTAGCCCGCCCTGCCCTAACCTAACCTGGCTTCAACTGCAAGCTCAATACAACAACAAAAAACGATAATAACGGAACGTTATCATAATTTTATTTTTTGTATTGAGATTGCAGTTGAAGCCATGGGGCGACGCTCCTCCGCCTTAGTGGAGGAGCCACCACTGGCCTGCCAGCTCTTTAAACATGCCTCCGGCCTGCCATAGCAGAACCTGTGTGTGCAGTTTTGAAGTGTCATTTCAACCTGGTAAAATAAACCTTTTGCCAGGTCCAAACCTTCCTTTTTAATACATATAAGTCACTCTTAAGGTAGGACCTGGACAGCGCCCAGGCCTTGGTGCAATGTATTTAAAAGGTTGGACATGTACTTTTAAGTTTTGCATGTCCTGGTAGTGAAAAACTCTTAAATTCGTTTTTCACTACTTCAAGGCCTATCTCTCTCATAGGACAACATTGGAGTTCCTTACCACATTTTATAAGTGTCATTTCCAAATGGGTAGAGATAACTGATTCATGGTTGGTGTCTCTGGAATCCTATTTTAAAATCCTAACTTATGGTGGAGTCGGATTTTAAATTACAATTACAATTCTTTTGGAAAGTTGGCATTTTCTTGGTGCCTACAGCCTGTTTCTGGAAAATGAACACTTGAAGGATGGAATGCTGAACAATGTCAAACATTCACCCCCCTGTACCAGGATCTGGGCCTAAATCCATAGTTTTTTTGCTCACCATTCCATTCCAGTTTGGACCCAGTCATATGCAAATCAGTCTTAACTAACCCTGGGTGGGTAACTCTGCTCCGCCAGTGGAGTTTGCGGAGATTTGCCTATTCCGCGCTCCGTTGCGAACGCGGAGGTAGGCAAAACTCCGACTCCGTGGCGGAGCGGAGTTAGCCAGCCCCTCCAGCCTCCCAAATTATTTAAAATTTAAAAAGAAGGCACTTACCTGCGTGGCTGCCTCCTCCCCTGCCTGGCAGCTATCCTTCCTGCCCCTCACGTCCTTCTTCAATGTTGTAGGTTGTACATCTTGCACGTGCGCATGCGCACGCGCAAGACGTACAACGCAGGGATTTTTCATTGAAGAAGGACACGAGGAGCAGGAAGGAGAGCGGCCAGGTAGGGGAGGCGGCAGCCACGCAGGTAAGTACTTCTTTTTAAAATTTTAAATAATTTGGGAGGGGGAGGGAGCGGAGCTTCACGGAGTTTTGTTCAAACTCCGTGGAGCTCCGCGTAGAGGCACTATGCCAGCTCCGCCCACCCTTAGTCTTGACCCTGCTCCCCATGGGAAAAGTCCATCCCGAACTGCCAGGCCAGGACCTCCCTGGACAGAAACAAGCATCATTGGACCAGATTTGGAGTATCACTCCTCATCAGCCAGGTCTTTTTGCAGCCTGTCTTTTGTCACATGACTGGGTGTAGTTGGCAGTTGGTCTTTGTCTATTCCTCATAGACAGCCACACACAATGGGAGCTTAGGTGTGACTGGATGGGCCATCACTGGCAGCCCAGCCCAGCCTCACTTAAACCTGAATAGGCTGTGTCCTGTCTCCACACAAAGGGCTGCATACCCCTGTAGTTAGTCTGGGGCCAGAACATGGAAGGCGGGCATCTGTGCACTATAAAGGCATGCCTCTAGAAACTTCTTCCCTCTTCAAAGGCACAACTGTGTATAAAAGTAGGACTTCAGACACCACTACTTCAGTACACTTCTGGGCATGTAGATAAACTGCCAGGAAGAAGGACTGCTGTGCTGCTGAAAGGACTGCCACTCAGCTGGACTCCTGATCTGCTGTGCTGACCTGCTGCCTGCTGCCTGTCGCCCTCTTGCCTGGGTGAGAAGGACTGGACCTGCATTACTTTAACCCAGAATCAAGAATGACTCCAAGGGTTAGTTGGCTGGCCTCTTGATCTGAAGTCTCAGGGACATAAAAGACTTCTAACTACACTGCTTCTTCACCAGGACTCTGCCGTCTGTGAGTATGCTCTGCTAAGTGGTGCCACTCCAGTCCTGGCCCCTTGGAAGTGGGCCTAAAGTGTTTGTTACAGCAGAACTGACGCATCCTCTGTAGAAGTGATGCATTGCTGCTGCTGCGCGGATCAGAACCGGTGCATCGCCCCTACTGTGTGGATCATTAACGCCACATCACCGCAGCTACATGGATCAGAACTGGTGCATCGCCTCTGCTGCGAGGATCATCACTGATGCATCTCCTTCTGAACCACCACTGTGACACTCTTCCCGGCGCACGGTCCTCGCATACACGTCGACGGCAACTTCGAAGACGACGCCGAATCTTGCATCACAGCAACCCGCTCATCCGACCCGATGCACCACCACTGCTGCAGGGATCAGGACTGGCGCATCACTGGCGCCGCGTGGATCGGCAAAAACGCATCAGCTCGATCGCACCATGCATCTTCGATGCATCCAGGATTAAGGTACATTTCTTCAGCGGGCCTCACTGGGTCCCCATATCCGATCTGCGCTCCATCGCGGTGGGCCTGAACTTTTGACTTTGTCCTGGTCCGGTGCGACCAGATATCCCAAATAGTGCTTTCTGCTTCTAGCTACTATTTTTACCTAAAAACTTTGAAATTCAATATCTTAAGTTCTACTTATTGGCTTTTTGTCGTTTTGGTCTTGTTTTAATTATTAAAATCCATACTATTTTTCTAACCCTGGTGTAAAATCTTTTTGTGTGGTGTTTTCACTGTTTTACCGGTTGAAATGTCACACAAATGCTTTACATATTGCCTCCCAGTTAAGCGTGGCTGCTCTGTGCCAAGCTACCAGAGGGTGAGCATAGGTTAATTTGAGGTTTGCTTGTGCCTTACCCTGACTAGGATTGTGGGTGCTGCTTGACCAGGGCTCACATCCCAGTCAAGCAACAACCCAATTTCTAACACTGACAGCTAGTGTTCTATCTGTTAAGAAGGTACAGATCCAGTGGAGAGCAGGTCCTTGGATGCCAATCTCATGTTGACGCCTGATGAGGATGGAGTGTGAGACTGTGTCAAATGCTTCACAGAAGTCCAGGAGAATGAGGATTGTTGTGTCTCCTTTGTCAAGGATCATGCGGATGCCATCTATGGTGGTGATTAGTGCTGTTTCTGTACTGTGGTTTGACCTGAATACAGACTGTGTGGCATAGAGGAGCTGGTGGTTGCTGAGTTGATCAATGTGGCGTTAGTTGATTAGTTTCTGTAAGACCTTTGCTGGGTATGGTAGGAGGGAGATGAGTATGTAGTTAGAAAGTGTGGCTGGGTGAGTTAAAACATCTGAACTCTTCATTGTGATTGTACGTGATTTTATTGTCCAGAGGAAAGTGGACATGTCGGTCAAGATACCGCTGAAACATGCCAACCTCTTTTATGTAGGTTTACTGGCCCAGGACCAACATTGTAACAAATTATAAGGAATAGTCAATTAGTAGAATTTATTCGTGTTTGATTACTTAAATATAGAAAGCATTTACAATAAAAAAACGGAGCACTATATAACCAGATCCACTGGAATTGCTTTGATTGTGCGGCTGTATCATTTTTCGTATCATTATAGATTTTCCGCATTTGCCACATAAACTACCATCTGCTGCATAATCCGCAGATTTTAGCAAAAAAATTTGATTCTACCTGAAAAGATTCAAAAGTTACTAAAAGCGCTGCTACACGTGTTGCCGCTTAGAGGAAGGCCCTTTGCAAAGATTTACTCGTTACCTTTTTGTTGCTTATTGCTGTATTTGAGTGTTAATCTGGATCAAATGAGGGCAATCAATTCCCAGTTTTAGCAAGTGTAAAAGTGACAAAATAATGACATAATACTATCATAAAATGTGCCTTATTAAGCAGTATTACTTTCCTTTTCTTGCCGCATAATTTTCTCCACTCTGCAACATAATTAGGCCCTCCCCTGCCGCACAATTACAGTGGCCCTAAATATAACTTAATCATTCCCAACATTAATTTCTTTTCCACCAGCATCAGAAATTTTACAAAACGAACATTTAAAATGGGGTTCTTTGGAAATAAACTTCTAATTATGGCCTGTCTATCGATATGTTCATGTATTTCTTTGATTAAAATATTGCCTAAGTAAGCTTCTCCTTTCTGACAATAAAATTGGACAAATGCAGACCAGGTGAATTAAAGTTTCCTCTGGTTGTTTACAGAGTCTGCACGTTTTACTTCTCCCTGCTAATTCATTCTTTTTTTTTAACAATTCTTTTTATTAAACAGTTGCTGGTGAATGGTACAGTACAAGAGACCAGGTAGTTTACTTTTCTCAGTATGCATGAATGGAGGGATAAATAGACAGTACACATGTGAGGAACATCACTAAGGAAGAGGATCATCATAATCAACAGTACAAGGTGGCGTACAAATCTCTCCTCTATACAAATTCCACGGATTCCAGACTCGACTCCACTTCCTTGGGCACCCCCTTGCCAAATACACCGTCTTTTCCCTAAACATGCACCAATCCAGGTTTCTTTCCCAGGCCTCTAGTGTAGGTGTGTGTGCCGCCCCCAGAGTTGAGCAATATTTCTCTTTGCCAGCATGAGCCCCAGAGTGACCCATTGTGTATGAGAAGTGTCCAAGTCTGTTGGCTCCCAGATATTAAGGAGGCATCGTCTAGCCTCGGGACGGAGGGAGATTCTCATTACCTGGTTGATTGTGTTGTGCACCTGACGCCAATAAGAGTTGATATGTGTGCATTCCCAAATGATGTGCATAAACGTTCCGATCTGGCCACAGCGTCGCCTGCATTCCCCTGTCTCCGACCACCCCATGTGTATTAATCTAGGGCCCGTTATGTAGATCCTATGGAGGATCTTCAGCTGAACCAGTCGCAAGCGTGCCGGGATAGCCACCTCTTTAGGGGAGGATACTGCTGTTTGCCACTCCTCGTCGTCCAGTTCTATCCCATCTTGTGCCCACCTATCTCGCAGTGCCCGGAGGGGGTTTGTCATGTGATTAATTAGTTTCTTGTAAATTAAGGATATCGTTTTGTCAGGGAGATGACCATCTAAGATTCTGTCCTCCAGAGGGGAGACCTCCGGGGGATCCGCCCATTTAGGCCATAAAGACTGAAGTGAGTGTGAGACCTGTAAATAGCGAAAAAATTCGGTATCCGCCAATTTATATTCGCCCTGAAGCATGCTGAAGGGTTTGGGCTCCCCTTTTCCCCAGACATCTTTAATAGCTGAAATCCCAATAAGGTCCCACCTATCGAAGCCCTTTGTCTTCCACAGGTCGCCCAATTTCTCCGAGTCCCAGAGAGGGGTAGCCAATGTGAGTCTGTGCCTCCAGCCAAGAGAATTAGTGGCGGCATGCCAAATTTGCACTGAGTGCTTCGTGGGGCCAGTTAGTTTGAACCGGTTAGGTCGGGAGTATAACGCCCTACCATAAGTGCCCCCCGGAAGGAGCCATCTGTCCATGGCGTAGCCCGGGTCATCCACTCGGCCGTACGTGCCATGATTAATGGCTGCCAGTTGGGAAGCCCAATAGTATTTCTTGACATCAGGGAGACTGATGCCTCCATCATACCAAGACAACGTTAGTTTGCTCAAGGCGATTCGAGGCCTGCCGTCCCATAATAGGTCTCTTTGCAGGCCCTCCACCTCCCGAAAGTAACGTGCCGGGACTACATCCAAGGTATTTTGTAGGGCATATAAGAATCGCGGCAAGGCCATCATCTTAAACAGAGTAGCTCTGCCCAGGAGTGAGATAGGGAGCGTCTTCCAGTTATTAATATCACTTTTAAGTCTGCGAAGAGGGGGAAGAAGGTTTTGGGCATAGCGGACCGAGGGGTCCAGCGAAATGTATATCCCCAAATATTTGAATCCAACCGAGTTTGTTTGTATTGGACAGTTCCGGGGAGGGACAGGAGGGTCTCCCCTCAATACAAATAATAGGGATTTTCCCCAATTGATAGAAAGTCCAGAAAATCGGCCGAAAACTGCGAGAATATCCATCACCACTACAAGAGAATTTCTAGGGGAGGCCAAATAAAGTAAAATGTCATCCGCGTATAAGGATATGCGGTCCTCCCATCCGGGGGACCACCGCAGACCCCTTATCCTTGGATCCCAGCGTATCCATGCGGCCAGGGGCTCCAAGGCCAGAGAGAAGAGAAGGGGGACAGGGGGCAGCCCTGTCGAGTTCCCCGACTGAGCAAGAACGAGGCTGACACCTTGTTGTTCACCACCACTTGAGCCAGTGGTTCAGAGTATAAGAGACGCACCCACTGAATGTATTCCGGCCCAAATCCCAGCTTTACCATAACTGCCCATAGGTATGGCCATTCGATAGTGTCGAAGGCCATGGTCGCGTCCAAAGACACAATCACCGCCGGCTCGCAAAGGGTGCCGGCTCTATCTATCACCCCATGCACTCTACGGAGATTCAGAGCTGTGTTTCTATGAGGCATGAACCCGGTTTGATCTGGATGCACCAGGCCTCCGATCACCTTCACCAAGCGGTTGGCTAAGAGCTTGGCTAAAATCTTGGGTTCGGCGTTTAAAAGAGAGATGGGCCTATATGAGGCACATTCCGCCTTATCCTTTCCGTCCTTGTGGATGGTGACAATAGTAGCCATTCGTTGTTCCCGGGGCAACGTTCCCACCTCCCTAGATTCCAGAAACATAGCGTTCAAATATGGGGCTAATTTATCTGGTCTCAACTTGTAGAGCTCAATGGGAAGTCCATTCGGGCCCAAAGCTTTCCCAGAATTCAAGGAACGGATCGCTTGCGCGGTTTCATCGGCTGTAAGGGGGCTATCCATATAGTCTCGATCCTCACGGGAGAGGCAGGGAAGCTTAATATCCCTCAGCAGCTCCTGAGAGTCCGCTTCAGTGTGGGAGGAGACCGCCGTATAGACCGATTGGAAATGATCAGCGAACCTGTCCGCTATTTCCTGCGGTTCCGTGACCAAAACGCCTCCTTGTACATTGAGCTCTGGGACCAGCCGACTCGCCCATTCCTTCTTGTCCAGCCATGCTATGAGCTTCCCGGCCTTGTCTCCCTGGTCATAAAGCCTGCCCTGCTGCTCTCTACTCAGGGCCCTGGCCCTATCCGAGACCAACGCTTTATAGTCGTGCTGCTTCATACTCAACAAGTGGATCTTCTCCGGCGTAACCCCAGATTCCAGTTCCCTCTCCAGGCTATATATGTCTGTCTCAAGTTCGAGGACCTCCTTTTGCTTGTCTCTCTTAGAGCTAGATATCAAAGACAGGGCTTGTCCCCGAATTACTGCCTTGAATGCTTCCCACAAGGTCCTGGAAGAGGGCACCGATCCCACATTGTCGGAAAAATATTCGTCAATAGCTTTGATAAGCTCCTGACGGATCTTGGGGTTACGTAAGTACCAAGGGTTAATTGGGGCCAATCTTCCCACTCCGCCCATACCTACCGACAGGTGAACCCAGACAGGTGAGTGATCAGAGATACCTCTGGCTAAGTGTTTGATGTCGTGTATATATGTCGCCTGCGCAGCTGGCACCAGGCAGTAATCTAAGCGGGAGAGACTGTTGTGTGCCCCAGAGTGGAAGGTGTGTTGCACCTGGCCCGGGTGGTACACTCTCCAGCCATCGACCAGTCCCATCGCCTCAAGGAAATCAGGCAACCATCGGGCAGGCGGTACTACCTCTCGAGGGGGATATCTATCTAACGTGCCTGAAACCACTGCATTGAAGTCTCCTCCCAGGACCAGGAGCCCATCCGGAAGGGCGAGCAGGGCTGCGCCCAAATCAGCAAACGTTGTACCCTGTAGGCCTGGGGGAACATAGACAGACATAAAGGCAATGTGCCGGTCCTCCCACATCCCGGAAACACCGACGTATCTGCCTCTATCATCTCCCCATGTGGAGCTAACCGCCAGCGGGAAGTTGTTCCTTGTCATAATACCCACACCCCTGGATCCCGAGGTGAAACCAGAGTGCGCAATCAGTTTATACCCCCTCTGTGCATTGCCTTGCATAGATTCCCAACCAGATGTGTCTCCTGGAGAAAGACCACATCGGGTGAGTGCCTCCTGATGTATTGAAGTACTACACTTCGTTTGATTTTGTCCCCTAACCCGTTAACATTCCAACTCATAATTTTTACATTTTTATCCCCCATCATGCCTGTACTGCAGAATATAGATTCAGCAACTCCGGGCTTGTACTCTTTCCGCAACTCTATTGCAGGTGTATATGTCCATTGCACCAATGAAACAAATATAACAAAGAACAAAAAAACAAATTGTCCCACCCCAACAACCCCCACCCCGCTGCCCTGCACTCTAGGCTTAGAACTGCCCATCGAAAACTTGCAGAGTGCCTGTCGCCCTAGAAAGAAATTCAGAGAAAGAAAAGAAGGGGGAAAAGTGAGCTCCATGTCCCCACCCCTAACCAGGCCGAGTGTGACACCCCCGGCAGGTAAATGTCAAGAAACATATATGTCATCACCAGTCCCCATAATAAAGCGCAGATATACCGCTCACCCCAGCCCATCCCATATCGATAACCCCATTACGTAGTTCAAAGCCGCAGTCCTCAGAGATCTACTTCAGATCGGTGAAATGTCCGCCTGTGTCCCAGTGCCGCGATCCGCCTGGCCCGTCGCTCCGCGATGTTCGATCCACTCTGCCACTGCCTCGGGCTCGTCGAAAAACCATGCCCGTCCCTCTGTCTCCACCCGGAGACGTGCCGGGAACAGCATTGAGTACTTCAGACCCCTCTCTCTCAGGCCACGCTTCACAGTGAGGAAAGACCTCCTTTGCTTTTGTACTCTCTGTGTAAAGTCCGGGAAGAAGGAGATGGCAGCATTTTCATATCGGAGGGCGCCCCGCTCTGGAGTTCTGAAGGATAGTGTCTCTGTCCCGATAGTTCAAGACCCGAGCCAGCATGGGCCGCGGGGGAGCGCCCGGTTTGGGACGGCCGCCCGGGACCCTGTGAGCACGTTCGATAACAAAAAAATTGCTGAGGCCTTTGGGCTGCAGGTGTTTAAGAATGAGGTCCTCAACGAATAGGTCCGGGGATTGCCCCTCCGCCCTCTCCGGCACTCCTAGGATGCAGAGATTATTGCGCCGGAGTCGACCTTCATAATCATCCAGCTTGAGGTCCATGTACTTGTGTGAGTCCTGGAGTTCATGCATCTCCCTTTGTAGTTGTGTGACATCCCCAACGAGACTGGTGGTCGTTATCTCAACCTGCTTGACTTTTTCGTTAAGCTTCCCCAGGTCGGACCTAATCAGGTTAATGTCAATCGCCATGGCATCCATTTTGTGCTCGAGAGAGGTTTTGACTCCAGCAATTGCCCCCATGACATCCGCGAGAGATAGCTCTTGTTCCTCTTCCCCTGGGTGTCCCTGATTGGTCTCTGCAGACAGTCGGCTCCGCTGAGGGTCCCTAGTGACTGTGTATCTGTCCAATTTGTTAGTCTGCACCTGCTTCGCCCCACGGGACCCGGTCCCCCTGCGATCCCCGGCAGCAGCCATCGTGCACAACCAACTGGGCTAGAATAGTGGAAGCAGGCAGAGGCACCAGTCACACAGCTCCCAACAGTAAGTTCTATCCGGCAGCTACAACGCAGGCCCCAGGGGTCCGAGAGCAAGTCCTGCACTGTCCAGGGGGGGGGGTGGGGTCCCTCAAGTCGGGTCCGGCCAGCTGGGCGCCCCCGGGACCCAGGCGGGTGACCAAACGCCGCTACGGTACCTGTGTGCAGCGTCTTCCGGCCCCGGGACCACAAGCGACAGGGAGGTTCCCCTCAGTCGGAGCGCACCGCCGCCATTACTCTGCTCCCGGCGGGTGCGCTGCCCGCAGTTCCAGTTGTCAATGCGGGGGGGCTTTGTTAGCTTCAGGGCCCAAGGGCAGTCACCACCTCCGCTGCTGGTCTCGCCCGTCCCCCCGTAACCCCGCCTCGATATCGCACGGCGGCACCTCCACCACTCAGGTCGGGACTCCCCTCCGGCGCCACTGTTCACTGTGGGCCCCGGCGCTCAGATTTCCCGCAGGCCGCAACACTCCGGAGCTGCTATCTCCCCTGTTGGGGCTGCACGGTGCGCCGGAAAAAGCGGGCTGGGGACCGCTACCCCTCCGATCTCGGGGGGTGTCGACTGATATCACGGATGTGTCCGCAGGATAGACGTGGGGCCGGGACACTCGGCGGAGCTACTTCACTACGCGGCCATCTTCGATCCGCGCTTGGCCACGCCCCCTGCTAATTCATTCTTGGGTACATGATCAAGGGAGGACAGATGGCCAAGGCAGTATAATAATAGTTTATGCTTTATAAAGTTCGAATAACCTGTCGAAAAATAAGCTTGTACATGCAAGGTCGCATAACTATTGATTACCATCCAGACATGTGAGCGTTTTTTCAACAACTGTAGATCCTAACAGCGTGAACATTTTCTCATGTTTTTATTGAGATATTTTTTAAATGTTGTTGACTAGTACATTCCATATGCTTGCGGCTTGGAGATTAGTCAAAGTTGCTCCCATATATTGACGTGCGGGAAGGATTATGTTGCTGCTGGTTAGTTTGATCCATAGCAGTTTATTCAAGCAGTGGTTCTGTATTGACCTAAGTTTGAAGAAGCATGCAAGGAACGCTCCTTGGCGTGTGTTTTCTTGCTTTACAATTCCAAACTCCACGCGAATTTGTGCTGCTGATGCTGTTTATGATAACTAAAATAATATTTTGTAACATCTTGTCACAATTTGATCCAGGTGTTTGCATCAGGACCCAAAAATGTTTCGCTGCTGTAACTGATTGTAGGAATTAATTTTGCATCCATAACGTTCAGTATCGGAATTAAAATAGGCCCTTTCAACAGTTTATAAAGAGAAATAAAAGCTGAAGTTAAAGCACAAGCTTTTGCCCGCAACTGCTGCAGATGAGACAAAAATGATACTCAGTAATCTATGGTCACAGCCAAGTGTTTATGTTCTGAAATGTTATCCGCCAACTTCTTTTGAAGAAGGCAAGCACCCTTCTTTTTTTATCTTTCTGTTGATTAACATTGTTTTGATTTTACTTAGAATAATCTCCAGCTTGTTGGTGCTACTGTATACACGTAAGGTCCGATTACGATGCCGTAGGAAACGGCTCCGACCCTTGGTCGGAGCCGTTTCTACTGCATCGTAATCAGCAGTTAGGATTCATTTCCGACCGACCCATTTGGATGGAATCGGTCAGAAATTAATCCAAACTGGATTTCTGAATGACTTCCGATGGGCTCGGAGAGCCCGTCTGCCATTCGGAAAGCCTCCTCGACAACCTTGCCAACATCGGACAACAGCTCATCACCACCTCTACCCACAAGGCAGGACACACCCTCGACCCCATCTTCGCAGGTGGGAACAACATCCGCTTCAGTCACACCACACAGCCCCTCTGGATGGACAACCACTGCGTACACTTCTCTTTCAACACCACCACCACTCTCAAACCCACTCCTCGCCCTCCGCCAAGGAACAGAAGCAAGGTCATTGAGGAGCACCTCAACTCCACCCTCAGCCGTGACCCCCCACCTCAACCGACACCAACTCTGCAGCCAAGGAACTGCACCACTGGATCACCAACTGCACAGACAAGCTCACACCCCTCCGCACCACCGACAGACAACACCCCCTGAAGGACACCTGGTTCACCATCGACCTCCAAGAAGCCAGACGCTCCTGCAGACATCTCGAAAAACGATGTAGAAACAGCAAAACCACGGAAGACCGGACCACTTACAAGAACGCCATGACAGACTACCACCAACCCATAAGATCCACAAAGAAGACCTTCATTCAGGACAAAATCCTCACCAACTCCAACAACTCAAAGGAACTCTTCAACATCATCCAGCAATTCACCAAGCCCCACAGCGAAGCCACAGACGTCACTCCTTCCCAAGACCTCCGCAACAAACTGGGCTCCTACTTCCACCTGAAATCAAAGCCCTCTACAACAACTTCAGCGAGCAGACTTCAGAAACCACCCTTCCCTCCAGCAACGACAGCCGGCCCACCATCACTGCCTGGACCCCGGTCACCACCGAAGATACCACTACTACAATGAAGAGCACCCACTCAGGGGCCCCCACGAACCCCTGCCCTCCGCACATCTTCCACAGAGCCGCAGCCGCCATTGCGCCCCAGCTACGACGCACCATCAACGCCACCTTCGAATCCGGCACTTAACCAGATGACTGGAAACGCACAGAAGTCGAGCCCTTCCTCAAGAAACCCTCCGCAGACCCAACGGACCTGAAGAACTATCGACCCATCTCTCTCCTCCCCTTCACAGCCAAAGTCACCGAGAAGATCGTCAACGCCCCAACTGACTAACTTCATTGAAGAGAACTCCATCCTCAACCCTTCCCAATCCGGATTCCGCAGCTACCACAGCACCAGGACCACCCTCCTCGCCGCCACTGACGACATCAGCACACTCCTCGACCAAGGCCTCATTGCAGCCCTCATCCTACTCGACCTCTCCGAAGCCTTCGACACCGTCTCCCACCGCACCCTTGCAGCCGGAATACAGGGAACCGCCCTTGACTGGCTCCGCTCCTTCCTCGCTGGCAGAACCCAAAGGATCAGACTCCCGCCTTTCCTCTCCGAACCCACAGAGATCAACTGTGGAGTACCACAAGGATCTTCTCTCAGTCCCACGCTCTTCAACATCAAAAGACAGAAGCCAATAATGAAAAATATGGGCGGAGAGTGAGGGCAGCTTGCCTCCCATACTCTACTACTGCATGACTCGTAGAGCGAGCAGCGCATGCGCGCTGCCGCTAAAGCTCGACCTAAAAACAAGTTGTGTTGAACTTCAATAACTCTGGGCATTTACTTTTAGATTGCCCCTGGGTGGCAGTATATTCATTGTAATGTATTACTTGAGCTTTTTTAGGGTTCGTTTAATGTTTTCAGGATCGGACTGGCCTGTAGGGCAACCAGGCACTGCCCTACGCGCTGGTCAAACAGGGCAGAGCATGGGCAGTTTTTTTTTTGCTGTAAGAGGGCCTTTTTATGGTCTGCTGGGCCGTTTTTTACTGTTGATTCCCTTGATATTAAAATATACATTGCCTGCAGCAAGGTCAAATCAATTCAGTCTTCCATACTGTGCGACTTATAAAGAGTTCAAAAGAGCCCCAGTTTGCAAACATTGGACACTTGTTAGCTTTCTAATTCGCTATTTTTCTGTCCCAGTTCGACCCTGAATGTTTTGGGGTTTGCTTCCAATGCTTTTTAGGAATTGATTTTCTGGACCATGGCACTTTATATTATAATCCTATTTGTTGATATTTCATTCTTGATTTCATTTGCAGCATTATTATGGTTAAGCATCGTGGTTTATGTACTGCGACCTAAAGCCTGATTTGTGTTTTCCACACACTAGTTCAATGCTGGTTTGCAGCTGAGTTATCGATGTAAATTGTACAGCCATGACTGAGCCTACATCTAGTACTGCCCCCAAGAAGACTTAAGGCTTGTTATTACCACAGTGGGACAGGCCATCACTAATAGTGATGGGTATCTATTTGTAATCAGCGGTATGGCTATGCCGATGCCATTTTCGCTCGTTTCACAGTCACCAGCGACATGCCACAGAGAAAAATAAAAGCAGAATGGTGAAACACCATGCAGCACATGTAGTTAATGTTTCTTGCGCCCCCACCCCTTATTTCCATTGGCCAGGCCCTGGGGGGTGGGGTCCCCTGGGCTGAAATCGGCTCAGCAGGGGGGCCAAGTGCCCCCTTCCCACATTTTAATAAGGCCAGGCCCAGGGAAATGGGGTCCCCATGGGCAAAATCGGTCCGGGGAGGGGGCATAAATCTAATGGTCGGCCCCAAGGGATGAGGTCCCCGGGCCAAAAACATCATAGGGAGGGGGGCAAAGTACCTCCCTCCCCTAAAAGACATGCGCCAGGCCCGGGGGATGGGGTCACCGGGTGAAAATTGGCCCAGGGAGGGGAACACGCATGCACATCATTTCAGGGTTCCAGGGGTCACAGCTGCGACCCCTGGCTTTCCCCTTACTACCCCTGGCACTGCTTTTGTGACCACTGGCCTCAGAGGTGGCAAAATTAGAGCCTGGGACAGAGGGGCAGCTCTTCCTAATGGACGCTGGTTGGAATCCACTTGCCTGAGTTCTGTAAAAAAAATATTATATAAATAGTGAATAATATTATTCACTATTTGTGTAATACAAAATGGAGTACATTAGCTGGAATATGACCCTATCTGGAAACTAAGGTAAGTAAAAAGAAGCTGTTAAATGTATGTTGAATGCATGCTTGTGGGTGAGAGTGTGTTTATGTGGGTGAGAGTGTGTGAATGTGTTAGTATGTGTAAGCATGTGTATGTGAGTCAAAGTAAAGGTCAAATGGAGTGCAATGTCACTTCCGCTACCCCTGTCATTTTGGTGAATTAACATCCATGGGGACACAGGCATCCCTCCCGCACAAAATGTGCCAGGCCCTGAGTCAAATTCGGCCCAGGGAGGGGAGGCCCCATACCTCACCTAAAAAGGCTCCAGGCCCCAGGGAATGGGGGCCCCAGGGCCCAAAGCGTCCCAGGGAGGGGGCCCGTGGGTTGGCTACCTTCATGGGGATGGCCACAGGGCCTGCCTGCAGGCCAGGCCCTGCGGCTAACCCCCCTGCCTTGCACAGCCAAAGGCCATGTTCGGTGTGAGGTTGGATGCTTGCGTGGGGTTGACTGAAGGGTCTGGCCGAAGGCCAAGCACTGCGTGGGGTTGGCTGCATGCAGGGGGTTGGCCACAGGGTCTGATCGCAGGCCAGGCCCTGCAGCAAACCCCCCTGCATGGCAAGGGTTGGATTAACGTATGGTAATTAAATATTACTTTACGTAAAGAAAAGCCTAGAAATTGACTGAAAAAACTGAAGGTTACAGGCATGTTATAGTTAGGAAATAGCATTAAAAAACCATGGAAATTCACTGAAAAACACAAAGGTTACAGGGACTCTATAGTTAGGAAACTGAATTAAGAAAATCTCAGCAATTCACTAAAAAACAAAGGTTACTGGGGCATTATAATTAGGTTCAGGTTTTACACACAAAGAACTATAGAAATTCATCAGTTATAGTTACAGTTATCTCAAGTAACTATAACTCGGGCCCTAAGGTAACTATAACTCGAGGCCCTGCCATGCACTGCTAATTACCCCACATATTACATCACTCATGACATCTCCTATGATATCATTAATAATATCACTGCAACATTTGGTTTAAAATTATTAATGAGAAAAATGTACTTGGTGGGGGCATGAGTTATAGTTACCTTAGGGCATCTTAGTAGATCAGGATTTGTATCAAAAACAATAGGTGCAAGCACTAATCTGCCCAAGTGCAAAAAAATCACTTTTCCAGAGTGAAATGCCATTTGCGTTGGAAAGGAAATTCCGTACAGACAGACAAGAAGACCACGATAAATGGCACCCTCACCTCCAGACCCCCGGGACCCGGTCCAACTTTCTGCAACACCATCTTCAACCTCATCGCCCCCCTAGACATCGACTTCCACCACTACGTCCTACTCAGCAACCTCAATTTCCACATCAAAGACACCAATGACGGCAACTCCATCACCCTCCTGGAGAACCTGAACATTGGCCTCACCCAACTGGTCACTGAACCCACGCACAAGGCCGGACAAACACTTGACCCCATTATGACCTCCAGCGACAGAATTATATTCAGCCACACCACAGAACTTACCTGGCCGGACCACGCCATCATACACTTCATCATCATTGACACCCAGCACACCATCACTAAGCATCACACCTCCTCCTACCATAGCTGGAGCAAGGTTCCCCAAACTCAGTGGAATCAGGCCCTCATCATCACCCAACCTGATGCCTCAACAGACCTTGACCAGTTCGTCCAGAACTTCTCCGCCTGGATCACCAACTGCGCCGACACAGTCGCCCACCTGAAACCTACACAAGGCAACAAAACCTCAAAACAAGCCAGCTGGTTCACCCCAGAGCTCAGGAGCACAAAGCGCAACTGCTACCAAGTGTAGAAAAGATGGCGTGTCACGAAGAACCCTGCCGACAGAACCACCTAGAAGGCAGCCCTCGGCAACTATCACCTGCACATCAAGGAAGCCAAGAAAGCAGCGATCACCACCTGGTCGCCGTTTACCGCCCGGGCCGTCACACAGCCATCATGTCTCTCATCCACTCCAGGGCACCCACCGACCCCTGCCCCCACCCCCTCTTCAACTTCGCCGTGAACCCAATCAGCACGGACCTTTCCAGACATATGGAAATACATGAATATCAGACCCCTCCTAAAGAAACCCTCCGCCGACCCTAGCGACCTCAAAAATAATGGACCAATGTCCCTGCTCCTCTACCTGGCCAAAGTACTGGAGAAAGCTGTCAACCAACAGCCAACTGAATTCCTGGAACAAAACCACCTACTGGATGCCTCACAATCAGGGTTCCGGGCTGAACACAGCACTGAGACCGCACTGATCGCTACTACAGACGACATCAGAACTCTCCTTGACCACGGAGAAACTGTGGCCCTGATTCTCCTCGACCTCTCTGCGGCATTCGATACCATCTCCCACAGCATCCTCATCAACAGACTCCATAACATCGGCATACAGCAAGATGCCCTCAAGTGGATCACCTCCTTCTTTACAGGATGCACAGAGAGCATCTGGCTGCCTCCCTTTACCTACGCAACCAAAAACATCACCTGCGGCGTACCATGAGTATTATCCCTCCGCCGCACCCTTTTCAACACCTACCTGACCCCCCTCGCAGACGTCGTCAGATCCCACGGCCTCAACATATTCTCATACACAGGTGGCACTCAACTAATCTTTAAGCTCACCAAGGACCCCGCCAATGTCAGAACCAATATTTCCAATGCCATGACCAACATAGCCAACTGGATGAGAGACAACTGCCTTAGAGTCAACTCCAACAAGACAGAAGTACTGATTTTTGGGAACAACACCTCCGCATGGGACCACAGCTGGTGGCTAGCCGAACTTGGACCCACCCCCACATCAACAGACCATTTGCGCAACCTAGGGATCATCCTTGACAGCCAACTTTCCATGAAACGACAAGTCGACGCAGTCGCCTCCTCCTGCTTCCACACACTCCGCATGCTCTGCAGAATCTTCAGATGGGTCCCTATCAGCACCAGAAAGGCCTTCCTCACCAGCTGCCTCGATTATGGCAACACTCTGTGCGCCAGCATCTCAACCTAGCTCCTCAGAAAACTCCAGACCTTACAAAATGCTACAGCCATACTCATCCTGGACCTCCCCAAACGGTCCCACATCACCCCCCACCTCAGAAACCTCCACTGGCTCCCCATCCAGAAGAGATGCCAGTTCAAGATCCTCACGCATGCCTACAAAGCCATTCACGATCAAAGACCATCCTACATCAACCATCGACTGAACTTTCATCAACCTTATAGACGCCTGCGCTCCTCCTCTCTAGCCCTCGCACACATCCCCCGCATCTGCTGCAGCTGCAGTGGTGGCCGTTCCTTCTCCTACATCGCCTCCAAGGCCTGGAACAGCACCCTCCCTGGCAGACTTCCGAAAGAGACTCTGTTGTAGGGATTCTGCACATACACAGAGCTATGCACAGGATAATAGGACCTCGGAATATAGTGGTGAGCCAACCATAAACCTTAGCACCTAAAACCCCAACCCGACTAGCTGTAGCGCCTCATTAGCAACAATGCTACCAATGATTAACTACCGTGCTCTAAGATACAGTACACGTGCCAGTACTATCAGCATAATGCATAAGGATAATATAAGCAGCATAGTTACAACTCCATAGAATACAAACGGGGAAAGCATTTCATAAAGCAGTGGATATATGGCTAAATGACAATACCACCCTCCCCGTGCTAGTTGCTAGTTTATTATAAAAATAGTCAGCATTGTCAGGCGAACCCTCATACCTCAATATCTAGATGCAAGTTTTACATCATCAGACAAGCACAGCTCTTCTCTCTGGAAAGGTTTTTCTCCAAGTGCCTTCAACAGTGAAAAACACAATATTAAAAGCACTACGAATTTCTCCAGGGCAGCTGTACATAGAGTGTTATGTCTAAGTGCGAGGGACTGGCCAAATCAGCAGG